>OX387184.1:10813885-11372495 GCA_947561395.2 Buxus sempervirens
ATATATATATATGGATCCTTATGGAAGCCTACATGGATATGGATCCTTATGGGAAACATGAACTGATAACATCTGTTTGACTTTGCCTTTTTTCTTTATCCTTGATCACATCTCCAATCCCTTTTCCTTTTAACTTCTATAGGAAGAGGGAGCAGGGGATTGGGTAGACTAAGGGGAAAAGACAGTTTTGAGTCCAAGAGGATGGGTCCTGGTCTTTCAGTCTAGTTTTGTATACTCCTGTACAAAATTTTGCTCAGATGCCAGGTGTCCAGAAGCATTCTACATGTTAACTTTCATATTTGTTGGAACAAGGAAGTGCTATATGAATACTAAACTATTATTGTTACCAGAAAACAAAGAAACAATTGAATAAACAGGAGAGAAGTTGACATTGAAAGAAAAATATTCTGCGGCCTTATCCTAGAGCAGACTTGATAGAGAGAGGGAGGGAGGGAGGGAGAGAGAGATTTTGTTATAAAAACATAGGAAATAGAGACTAGAATATTTGTGATGTTCTTGGAGCAAGTTTGGTTACGTTTTGTTGTATGACAATAGCTAGAAGATTTTGTTTAATCATGTCAAAGCAAGCATGGACAACTTAAGCAACTTTTGGGCTAAAAATTGATCCAAATCATGTTTCTTGTTGATTTCATCTTCTATTGCCATCTATGATGCTTGAAAACCCCAAACCAACAACCCCCCCCCCCCCCCCCCCCCCCCCCCCCCCCACCCAAAAAAAAATCATTTTCTTTTAACTATATGTTCCTTGCTAGATGACGTTTTCTCTGTCTTTTCATATTTTTTTAAAAGGCAGTAGGATCTGAATAAAATATTCTGAAAAGCACGGCCTTACTACTCACCCCCTTCTCCTCTCTCATGTATTTGGTTCCTTTCTTTCCCTCTCTGTAAATTTTTTGTATATAGCTCAAAATGGCAAGGCATTTTGATTTTTCCATCTTGTGTTTGTTCCTTCTGTTATGGCATTTTTTACTACTCTATCTAGAGCAATTATTTTGTTTGTTATTTTGGAAGGCAAATGGCTAATGCTTTTTTTCATGTTTCTAGTTGACTTATTATTTTCCTACTCAATTGAAGGTCAGTGCCTCCTTATAGAGGCCCTTCAGTTTTTGTGATATTCAATTTCAGAATGAATTGGATTCATGAAATGTTTATCAATTCAATGTGCATTGCCTATTTATTCACTGCTGTACTAGTTTCTTGAATTGGCTTACATTTTGTGTCCTTATTTAATCCAGGGTTTGATTCCACGGGCTAAAGTTCTTCTGACAATTGGAGGGACATTCTTCTTGGGATTTTGGCCACTAATTCTCATAACAGCTGCATTATTCTCTGCTCTTTATTTGGTAAAGCTCTCTCCAATACCTTCTAGGATTTCATTTGTTTTGACTGTCACTTTTTTGTCAGCCGGAGACATTCCCTAACTGCTTTCTGCGATGATAGTTTCTGGTTGGATGCATTTTTTTATATTTGAATTCATTTACTTTAAACATCTCAAAGGAAATGGAGTTTCCTTTCCTTTGAGAATTTTTTTAGAGTAATAATATTTTACGAATGTCTGTGTGTCCAACATGCAGTATGTTTCCATTTTCATATTTGCTTGTCATGGATTGAATTTTACTATGTAGCTGGAGGGGTTTCCATGCTTTTTGCAGTCAGTTCAAAGCTTCCATTCCATATTAGTGCCACCATATTTCTATTGTTGTAGATAGGGTATGTTAAAATGCTCACACATAGGTCTGGTTCTCCGAACAAACACAACAACACACCACCACACAACCGCCCTGCACACCCCTCCTCTCTTCCTATTTTCTCTTTTTTGATGGATAGGGTGCAAGTTTTCAGAGAAGTATTGTAACTGCATCCATGAAAAGCAGGTGATTTGGAAATTGCTACTCTCTCTCTCTCTCTCTCTCTCTCTCAGAGGAAGATTGTGATAGACAACACGATTTGAAGAGAAAGATTAAGAGAGATGTGCTTTGTATTCTTCAAGAATGTTTCTTTAGAACTGAAGTATTTTCATATTTGGCAGTACTTTGGTTCAAACTTCATTCATGATGCAAGAGAAACGCCAATGATACCACCTCCGTATATTGATCCTTATACCCTTTTGGAAGATGAAAGGATATCACAGGCAGCTCCTCGGGTGGACTGAAGAAAAATTGCCTCTGCCTACACAGGATTTTTTTTTTCCATTTCCATGTTTCCATTGCCTCTTTGTCAGTTATATATTAATATATTATTCATGCCCTGTATAAATCAAGTGTTCTAATTATTGATATCATATATTAGTGTATTTCACATCTAATCTTGAATTTTACTAGTCCATAGATAAAAATAATAATTTGTCATTAATGCTTTGGCATTCCAAATGGTGAAATGAGATCAATTGTTCCCATGGGAACGAGAGTTTCTTCTTTGGCTACTTGGAAGAACGATATATTGTAAGCCTGACAAATGTGATTAGGGGAATGCACATAACAAATTAGAAACAAAGAAAGAAGCCACTTTTGAAGTGGGATGCTTACATGTGGAGCATCCCAAGGTTATTGTTTTTCATCACTTGTAAATACTAAATACTAATAATTGTGAACGTACAATTGATTTTATTGTTTTTTATTTTTGAGTGGTTATTAAATAAAAAGGCTAAATTTTTTTATTAATTGTTATGGTCATTTTCAAAAGATATTTTATTTTTCTCAAGTTTCATTGGATTTATATTCCTTATTTTATTTTTTTATTTTTTTAATTAGCAAATTAAAATTATTATATTCAATTATTTTGTTACAATTAATTTTTCAAAGATCAAAAGAATTTTGTATCTTATTCTAGAATTTAAATTTATACTACTATTAACTACCTAAAGTGTGCTTTATTTTTATATGCCAAAATATCCTTTTCTAGAATATTTGATTTCAAAAGTACCCTTTTTATTGTTATTGGGAGTCATTTTATTAGCCAAGCGTGTAGACTTCTTTTCCAATATTTATCTAATTGAAAGAATTCTAATAATTGGAATTTTACTAATAAAAGTGTATACTTTCTTTATTACTGCCGTAACTAATTTAATAATCTTTAGGTGTTTTAGACTTCTCCAATACTTATCAAACTAAAAGAATTCTAATAATGGCAATTAATTATAACATCTCGCTTAATTAGACTTTTTTGATAATTACGGTTGAAGTAGATTCTTCTTTTTGATCAATAAAAACCCTTATAAAAGAATTTTGATAATTAGAATTTCTTAGAAAATCATACTAAATTCAAATATAAAAAAAGATCTATAATAATGTATTTTCAACCCATAATAACTTAAGGAAAATCTCTAATATATAGCATGGTTCGTATCCATATTCCATATGTCATTTAGTTGCCACTCCCAAAGCTGGATGATTTAAAATATTTTGAAAATTCATCTAGCTCACTTTTTTTAGATTGTTGTTGGATATAAATAGCCATTAACATCATCTTAAAGAACATGAGATCTTGAATTTACAATAAAATTAATCAAATAGAATATAATTCAACATTAATATATACGAATAATTATCAAAAATACTTATTTTAATAATTAAATATATTTGTTAATGAAATAAGTAATATATATATTAAAGTGTCATATTAATATATTAATATAATCATATTAACAAGAAAATTAATATAGTTAATATATTAAATATTTTGCTAATAATTATCAAAACAATTAATAAATATTTTAATAATATATATTATTATAATTAAAATAATAATAAAAGTAATTTTTATAATATAGTATTATAATGTTTTAATATAATTATTGATATAACTTAATATATTAATTATGAAAATAATCAATTTATTTAACATGTGACTTAAGGCCATACAATATAATGCATGAAAAACAGAGCTTTGATATTTTTAATAATTTAAAACGATTGTTATATTTAATATATTTTAATGAAGTCAGTTTTATTTTAGAAATTTTTTTATTAGATTAATTTATATTTGATGTATATATGATTGGATTCCAATTGTTTCTTGATTATCTTAAATGTGTGCTTATAATTTTTAAATAATAATTAATAATATCAATGCAATCATATATATATCAAATATAAATTGTTGACACATAGTTTCACAATGCAATTTTTATTGTAAATTGTTGATTTTTGTTTTCTCATTCTAGAACATGGCGAGATTGTTATGTATAATTGTCACACATTTTATATTTTAAAAAATTATGAATGATCTTAACAAATTATTTACATGATTCAAACTTTAAATATATTGCTTCAAAAAACTGTTATTCCTACAACCTTCACTACCACCGTTCCATATATGCCAATTTTTATTCTTGATCTATAATATGCATTTCATTAATGAAATAGGTAAATCTATTATCATCAATAAGTAAATAAAATTTCAGAAAATTTAATTCTTGTTTAATTTTGCTTTTCTTCAATGAATTAGTCTAACTCTTATTCAATTTTATTTGATTTTTGTTCGCCTTTTACGCAGTAATTAATTGAGATATTGGAGTAAACTAAATGTTTAGTAGTCACAAGGTAAATAATTTATTTTATTATATTTTATTTACAGGGTAATAGAAAAATTAGCAATATTATTATTATGCATCTTAATTAATAGTTATCTATATATTAAATGGGTTAAGATATATAGCTAATCTTGAATTAACTTATTCAAAGTAACCCTAATTACAACCTATGTATTCATTGAATATACCATACACAATTATTCAATATGCACATACTTTCCACATAGTAGTTGTTAAAAAATAAAATACTAATAGTATATTCATCTTTCATGTTTCTTATGTAAATTGATAATTAAATTTAATAATAAATTGCTCTCAAGTTGAAGTATTACGGTAATTGAAATAAATGGCCACTAATAATATTTAAATATTAGGAATTGAATTGATATTCTATTCTATTGGAATGAACACTCACGAAGGCACATGTATGCGCACACACATATACACACATATATGTATATAATAATTTATTAATTCATTTGTTTTATGTTAAAATTCTTTTAATATAATATTCTTTTAGAATATTAATTAAAATGTTCTTATTTTATTCAATTAGAATTCTTTTAGGCAAGTACAACTACTTTTGAATTAAATTTTCTAGAATAATGGGTATATACAAAATTACTATTATTATCAATAATTTAGGTTTATATTGTTTAATCAAAAATCTAATAGATAAATATAATTAAGGTTAATCTAATTAGTAGGATTTTATTTGACTCACGCAAATAACAAAAAAGTTATTTTTGAAATTAAATATTCTATTTGAAATTCTTTTAGATAAAGTACATGTAGTTTTTGAATTAAATATTTCAGAATAATGGATAGATATACAAAATCATTGTTATTGATAATTTAGGTTTGTTATTGACAATTTAAGGTTTATATATTTTAGTTGGATTTTATTACTAAAAATTAAATCTTAGATATTTATATAATCAAGGATTATCTAGAATTTTATTAGATTCACAAGACAATAAAAAAAGAAAATGTTACTTTTGAAATGAAATTAAATAAAGATTTTAGAGAAGGGTATTTTAAGTATGCAAAAATGAGAACACTTTAGATGGTGCTCTTAATGGCAGTGTAGATTTTATGTGGGGGTTCAAAAGCACTTTAAAATCAAGAGCTGAATCATTTGTAAATGTTTTATGTGGAAAAGAATACTAACCATTTAGTTAGTTAATGATGCTGATGTGTGGTGGTAAAACCTATAAATTAGTAAAAATTTTGGGGATACTTTGGGTACAAAATGTCAATCAGAAAACACAATTGGCTTCATATATAATATAGATTTGAAAATAGGTTTTTTTGTGACAACTGTGCTTATCCCCTTGAGTGAAAATGGAAAACAAGACTACCAGTTTTCCCATTGAGTGAAAAAAGGGGCCTTGTTTTCGACTTAGTTGTTATGTTCTACTTGTCAAATGTTTGATTAATTCATATTTGTTGCTCCGAAATTGGGCTGGTGTGGACACGTGTCGGTGTTGATGATGTGTCTCTACGCGGGCGTGCCAGTATCGTTTGATACAATGATTTCGGGTCGAGCCCTGACCCCGGACACCTGTTCCGAATCTAAACTGGGATCGGTTCAGTCGTACTGCAAGTCACTTGTAATAAAATCGGCCAGGCGATGATATGAAGACTAGGGGTTCGGTCTTCGTTTGGGTTCTTGTAAGTATTTGAAAGCGAAATCAAGTAATGGCACACAAATCCTTTATTATAAAATCGGCCGACAGGCCGAAAGCGACAACAGATAATCCTCAAAAGGGAAACAAAAAGTAAAAAGAAAATTGACAGGGCTTGCAGGACCGGCCTGTCTTGGTCTTATAGCCGTAATCGGGTATAAGCACAGGAAGAAGGGGGCGGCTGCTAGCAAAGCCAATTCAGGGGGTTCACCTTGGATTGCTGCTTACCCGAAAATACACAAGTCACCTGGCGTGATCAGAGCGAGTCTCGGGACCGGCTGCTCGGGATTCTGTAAACACAGAACTGCGAGTCAGGGGTGGCCTCAACTTACTCTCCGGTGGCAGGATTCTGGTGTTAATCGGAGTAAAGAGGGGTCTAAGATGTCATTACGACTGGAAGCAGTGAGAGAGGTCCTAGTTTATCCTTCTGACTACAGTGTAGGAGAGGGGATAAAGATCACGGATGATCAAAATAATATTATAACCGGTTGCGGTTGGATGGATTGTGTCCTTGAGCTCTTCGAGTTTGTGCCTTTTATAGCCAATTCTTGACGGTTGCTCAACGTCCCACTCTTGCACGATCTTCGAGGGATCCCTTTCCCATGTCTGCAGGTCCGTTTTGCTTTATCACAAAGTCTCTTAACGATCCACTTTAAGAAGTTGAACCCACCTTATATAACCACTCCACGTTTTTAGAAAGTGGGGGACCCCACTTTCCACGTCTTTAGAGAATTACCGGAGTATCTTTAATGAGCCGTAATCGGCCAAAAGGCATAATTGGTCAAATGCATATTTTCATAAATATAAAAGACAACTGAACATACCTTTTATCAAATAAAAATATCATGGGGTTGATAAGCGTCCAGCAATTTTCCTCAAACCCAATAAAGTAGCACATGCCATGATAACTCCTTTAATGGCTTTAATGGCAAAATCAGTCACCATCGTTTACCCAATAAACATATATATATTATACTTAGAGCCTTGTTTACTCCGATTTCACCGGGTTACGGCGGGTGTAAACATGGGTTTCACTTGACCCCTATGTGGTAGGACACAGATCGGTCAAAAGATATATGTGACCGTAAAACACTACCGCCGGGCTACGGTGGGTGTAAACAATATTCCTCTGAAAATTTGATTAATTCATACAAGAACCAAAGAGCTGAAAAGTAGAAAAAAGAAAAGAAAAGGAAATTCTGATCTCATGGGATTGATTCATACAGGAACGAAAGAAAATCTGATCTCGCTTTCCTAACATGATTGAGACCATTTCTGATATAAAAAAGGAAAATGATTGAGACCTTTCCTTCGTCAATTACATTTACCATAAAGACCCAATCACGTATCAGGACTTGAATTCTCTGTGTTTCTGTTTATTTGCATATGAAGCTTCGAATTTTCCGAATCGCGGAAAGCAACAGTTCATCACCAGCAACCAATCGAAGTTGTCTTATGAAAACATCTTTTGCCACCTTTCCCACCTGCATAATTTTATATAAATACACATGCTTGAGTTATCCTCAACCTAAACCAATATTCATGGAAACAAAGCTATAATCAGAACTAAAATTATGATTCATAATGACTAATCTTTTTTCTCTTTACCTTGTACAAACTATACAGATTCTCCAGATGCCGTGTCTTTGAAGATGATAATGAATGCTCAATCTCAGATAATAACTTCCTAAACGACATATTTGATGCACCAGGAGCAATCTTACATATTGCTGATCCTGTGGATAAACCTAACATGTAATATATACAAACAAATCTCAGAATTGTCTCTAACAGAAACAAAATGATAATTGATACTTTTCAAGGCAAAGGCAGAAAAGTGAAAGGCAGACTAACCTGGTCTGTAATAAGAAGATTTAAAGCTCACAACACAGACAGGAAGAATATGCCTGTTCATATGCGTGCTCCATACGATATACCAACTTGGATTCTCAAGGTCGTCCACCCCGGTATCAAATTCTTCACTACTTGGATGAAATTGTTGTGATCCAACCTCAACTTTCTCCACATTTCCCATTATAATCCGACACAGCATAACGTGCTTTTCACCATTCTCATCTGCTTCTGATAGAACAGCACTGGAACATGATATGTTGATTAATAGATATTACTAGCAGTTTCACATGAATTTAGAAAAATTATTAAAATATTTGAGTACCTTGTCTGAGGTGAGTGTGCAGGAGAAAGGTAGACACCAACTCCATAGCTCTTAGCACCGGAGGGCACGCTAGGCATACCAAAACCATATGTCAGTATGCTATCTACAGCTTTAGCTGAAGTTCCATGCCAAGCAAGCTTAACATTGGATTCACCTCGAGTAGCTTTTGTCACCTGTGCTAGCTTCTTAAAATCTTCGAGACGGGCCCCAAATCGTGTGCAGTCGTACAAACAATGATGAATTGCAGTAATGGAGGCACCAAGATCTATTCTTCTTAACCCAGATAGGAAATTCTTTTTGATTACTGAATAAGTGTTGTCTCCATGTTCCAATTGTTTCACATTAGCCCATCTTGGTCTTTCCAACGCAATGCGGGGCCTTTTCTTGTTTTGTTCGGTGGGGGAACTATGGCCGCTCTGTTCTTGAACAAAGTCCAATACTGGATCTCTTATCCTCTTAAGGGACTTCTCGTCGATTCTTATCTCTCTATCCACTTTGTCACAAATGGACATTTCAAGTACGTCGTCAATCTCTTCATCAACTGATTGCTTCGGAAAGAAAAAATTCCCATTAACATCGATCCAAGAGATGGACCTCTGTTTACCAGAACTCATGTCCATGACGAGCATACGAAGAAAATCTACAAGAAAATCAGACCCCTTTATTGGGTTTGGAACCTCTACCATTGACTTACCTGCCAAGAAACCAGACTTCATAACTTCAAATACTTCGCTGGAGAAATCGACCCAAGATCCATTCTCATAAAACATGAACTTAGAAGGTGGTGCACTTCCTTTATAATTAGAATAATTTTGAATCAAAGCTCGTCTGTAACAAGATCTAGACTCAAAAACGCATTGCCCGTAGCTCTCTGGAACACCAGGACTGACTCCTTCTGCAACATCCACGAACTGGTTTCCCATCAGATTCAGGCGTGCTGCCTCTCCAGTTCTTTCCGGCATCTTGTAGGCGAAGGAAGATTCAACCATCTCTCCGGCAAAGATTCGGAAAAGAAACAAGATCAAAAGAAAAGAAACCCTTTTAAGTTTCTTTTCTTGTCCTCTTGCTTCTTGCTCCTTCCATTCCAGGTCCGTCGACGTCGTCAATTTATACCTGTGTTTACAGCTTTCTTGTACGCAAAGTCTGACCGAAATAGCAGTTATTCCACGCATGACTAAAAGGACAAAATTAACCCCCAATACAGCGGTACTGCGACGTGACGTAGTTGCCTACGAGCTCTCTCGACGGCTTGGGGGTAAAACCGTAAGTATGCAAGGGAAAACCCTCGTTACCTAACCGACTCAATTCAATTTGAAGGCGGACTTTTTCCTGCACAGAACATGCAGAGTTGTAAACTACAGAAAGCTTACGTGCGAAGGTCTTTCAATGACTTGGGGGTTAAGTTAGCGCAACGTGATCGAATCCATTAACTTATGCTGTATTATTTTGTGTTGTTGGATTTGCTTTGGACCAACGTTAACGTGGAAAGGGCCAAAGAGGTATTCAAAGGCGTTCCATTTTGAAGGTCAGAATCGGAGGTTCGCGCGGCTTTTGACTTTGGTGTCGGTTTACTTTTAGGGAAAATTATTAAAAGAGGTCGATTTTTAAAAATATTTATAAAAACAGTCCACTAAGATGTTGAATTGTAGAAAAGGGCCACTTTTAAAATATAATTAATTTGAAGGATTATTTTTCAAAAATAATTAAAAAATAATGTCATTTTATTGTGTCAAAATATGATGCACTCATATCTCATATAAAATGATGTTTCATATAAGAAGCTTGCGTCCTATTTATAATGAGCTTAAGTCTCAAAAAAATGATTTTCAAATTTAATTATTCTTGAAAAGTGATTTTATAATTTAATTTTGACAGATTTTCTTTTATAATTATCAACTAAAAGCGGCCATTTTTTCGTAATTTGGTATCTTAGTGAATTGTTTTATAAATATTTTTAAAAAGTGACCCTTTTTGATAATTTTCCCTTACTTTTAAGATTATATGCCTCCGGTTGCATGTTTTCATAATATATCTACTTACTTTGCCGTTCTATCCAAAGATGCTTCTTGTGTCTTTTATTTTATTTTATAAATAAATTCGCATAGAATAGGTTCCACTTTGGCAATGCTCTTCTTTTGTCGTGTAACGCATTTCCTCTCGTTTTAGAATCCAATGGAACTGTTATACCACTGGCTGAGATGTTATTGGGGTGTGGGTCCCATATTGATTATATTAATTACTAGGGATTTGCACGTGCTATGAGTGTAGCAAATTAAAAACAAAGAAAAAAACCTAATGGTTAGCGTTTTTAAAGTGACATGTTTCCACGTGGAGCATCCCACGTTTATTGTTTTTCACATTTTGTCAATGTTTTATGTCGAGCCCACTTAGAAAAATATTAACCATATAGTTAGTTAATTATGTTGAAGTATGGTGGTGGAAACTTGTAAATTGGGAAAAAAAATTTTGGCGCACTTTAGATGCAAAATGTCAGCCGAAAAACGGACAATCGGCTTGACATATGGTATAAATAGATAAGTGGTGGCTAGCATTGTGATCATTGTAATCAATGGTTTAATTATGTGGTTGCTTCATTAATCACGGAATTAATTTAGACTAGTATTTCTATCAATGCACAAATTCACCGTTAAGCGATATCAATGGAAGTGGGTGTTTCTTTTTCTTTTTCTTTTTGGCTTTTCTGTTTGTGTGCACACATGAGTGCAGGGATTACCAAATGTGGATGAACTTTGTGGCTTAGGATCCTCTGTGAAGCGGATCCTCTGTGAAGCAGAGGATCGTCTGTTAAGCGCAATCCAACGGTCCAAATGTTGGATCAAGTTAAATGAAGGATATCAAATATGGGGTACCTTAGGTAAACAATGGGATACTTCTATCAAATACCGTGATACCTCAGGCAAACATGGGGGTACCTGATCATGTTCATGGAGATACCTTTGGCCTAACATTGGAGTATCTCTGTCAAATACGGGGTACCTCAGATACCCCACTATAACCCGAAGCTACCTCCCTAAATCGTGGTTGATACCTTCCAAAATAAGTTTAAAGTACCCCACTGTAAGCCTAAGGTGCTCTTATGTAAGTCTAATGTATTCCCATATAAGCCTAAGGTACCCCCATGGCAAGCCATATGCAATCACGAAAAATAGTCTAAGGTACCCTCTTCCAAGCCTAAGGTACCCTAATATAAGCCGAAGGTACCTCCCTACAGAGGATCGGACCAAATTAATTTGGTTCGTTGGATTGCGCTTCACAGAGGATTCCGCTTCACAAGGATCCGTTTTGAACTTTGTTGCAGGAGAAAATCTCTGCCATAGCACCTTGCAATCACTTTGTTTGATGTGAACCATGATTAGACACAGGTTAGGAAGGAGTGACTCTTTTCTCGGGTTACCACAACCCGTGCCAAATTGGCATATGCAGTCGTAATTTTTCTATATATGGTTTACTGCATTGCTGCTTGTGAGCACGCACTATCCTGTAGTTTTGTCCTAATGAATAACTGCTATTTCGGTTAAACTTTGTATACAAGAAAGAAAACTGTGAGCAACGACGATGACAGAAGAAGCAAGAGGAGAAGAAAAGAAATTCAAAAGGATTTCTTTTCTTTTGATCTAGTTTCTAAATCTTTATGGAAGAGATAGTTGAAAGCTTTCTTGGTCTACATGATGATGGAAATAACTGAGACTCTGAGAAGCAGAATGCATGAATCTGGTGATGGGAAACTAGATCGAGTTATGGGTTTCTTGTGGATTTTCTTAGGATCGAAGATTGGCTCTACTCAAGAGTAGACATAGTTCCTCCATAACTGTAATTCATCATTGTTTGTACAACGGACCACAATTGAGTTCCCATCTCGAAGATTTTAAGAAGCAAATTGAGGTGACAAAAGCTACCTGAGATGAATCCATGTTAAGCTTGCTTGGCATGCGTATATCTTCGGTCAAAGCTGTAGATAGCATACTCACATATGGTTTTGGTATATCTGCCATGTTTTCTAGTACAAAGAGCTATGGATTTGGTGTCTACTTTGCTCCTCCACGGTTCATACTTGCCTTTCACATGAAATTGCGAGGCTCTTGTAGCGGATGCACATTAAGTACTTCACTTACATAAATGGACGGTTGGAGAAGAGAGAGTAGTTGATTGGTACATCATGTTTCAATACTATTTTATCAGAAGCAGTTGAGAACAATGAAAATCATATTGTCATGTCCTGGATTATAATGGGGAATGTGGAGAAAATTGAGGTTGGATCACAAAAATTTCATCCCAGTAATGAAGAATTCGATATCGGGGTGGACGATCTTCAGAATCCAAGTTGGTATATGTTGGAATAACAGTGTTTTGAAGTAAATAGTATTCCAAATAGATGAAATTGAAAGACCAGAATTTGATACCAGGGAGGACGATCTTTAGAATCCAAGTTGGTATATGTTGGAATAACAGTGTCTTGAAGTAAATAGTATTCCAAATAGATGAAATTGAAAGACCAGAATTTAAGAACAGAAAGGATGAGGTCCAAACAATGTCGCTCCCTGTGAGGCGTAGATTATAATGTTTCTTAGTAGATACATCATAACAGGATATAACAGGCCAACCAAAATTGTAGGTCTTCTCTGCATGGACAAGGAAGACAAAGCACAGACCTACACACATAAAATAAAATAAAATAAAAAACAATTATGTTGAGAAGAAGAAGAGAAGTTTTGGGGTATAAGAATATGTGTTTTACTGAAACTCAAACATGATATTTATAGATGAGAAAAAGGAATCTATTAGTGAAAATGTACGTTGTAGAAGACAATTAGACACACACCCAAAGCGCAATAATAAAGTACACACACCTAACATGCCAAAAAATATGGTACAAGACAATTAGGCACACACCCAAAGCGCAAGAATAAAGTACACACTAACATGCTCGAGAATAAGGTAACGTTTCCAAAAACGGTTTATTTGCATATTATTAAAATACACTAACAATCCTTCACTTATTTTAATAAAAATAAAACAATAAAACCAATAAAATTTTCTGGGCAAAGATATAATATTATGCATAATGAACGTGCCAATAGCTTGAACCCTCATTAGTATTTCTGCTATCCGTATCAGTGTAAAAGTGAGCAAGCCTTGAACTAAGATAACTTGATGATGCATAGAATCGCATTATAGACATAATATTCAAGGTTTCAAAAAAAAAAAGTGCTCTAAAGCTAGCACATTATAGCCTTGTGCATGATCCTAGTTTCATGAGTATTCTAGAGAACTAGACAATTCTCATAGGGAGCGCCCCCACTTCCATACTCATCTAGATGAGTCTATTAAGGATGCCATTGTAACTAGACATCCCACTCATGTGAGCTATAGATCTCATTAAGAGTTAAAACTCAACCTTAATCTGTTACGAGATTATATGCACTTATACCATAGGGATATACTCTGATATCATATATTGCACATGTCACAATCAAACCATTTTATGGTTTGCTTTTCCCTTTAAACCTAGTTCTTGGGATCTCTAGTCCCTAGGTTAGGTATCCTCGTAGATGATTTATTTTTCTGTAGGCTTAAGTCCCACATGTATTCCAAATATTTTCTCTAGCTAGTGCTTTTGTTAATGGATCTAAGATGTTATCTCTTACAAATTAAATCCACATGCATTTACAATACCATTTTTCAACTATTATCTCACAGTATTGTGTTTCCTTTTAATAAATCTAGATTTTCCATTATAGTATTTATTATGCACTCTGCCTATGGTAGCAATGCCATCACAATTAATCAAGGCTGGTGGTATCTGATCATTGCATACAAGTATTTGTGATATCCAAACACATAACCAACTTACTTCCTCACCTGTTGAGGCTAAAGCAATAAGTTCAACTTCCATCGTGGACTTTGCAATAATTTGTTGCTTCTTGGATTTCCAAGATCTAGCCCAACCACCCAATATAAAAATATAGTTAGTGGTAAACATAGAATCATCAGAAAGTGTATTTCAATTAGCGTCGCTGTATCCCTCAAGGGCAGAGGGAAACCTTTGATCATATATGTCACAATGCATTGTTTTCTTAAGAAATTTCATAAACTCTACTAATAACATTCCAATGTTAAAAGTTAGGTTTATTAATAAATCTGCCAAGTATACCTACAGCATATGCCAGATCAGGTCTAGTATAGTCTGTAGCATACTTTAAATTACATACTATACTAGCATACACCTTTTGATTTATAATGTCATTATCTTTATCACTGGGATACAAATGTATACAATGATCAGAAGGAGTGCAAATAGGTCAACATTCATAGTAGTTATATTTCTTTATAATTTTCTCAATGTAATGAGATTGATTTAGGAAAATACCAAAATCAGTACGAGTTATTTTCATTTCAAGTATAACATTGCATACACTTAGATCTTTCATATCAAAATTACTACTAAGAAGTAACTTAGTCTCTTTAATGATTCCTAAGTTAGAAAAAATTAACAAGTCATTAATGTGCAAATATATTATTACATGAATTCCATTTTCCGCTTTATGATATATACACTTGTCACTTTCATTAGTTCTGAAACCATTATCAATGACAAATTGGTCAAATTTGTCATGCCATTGCTTAGGTTCTTATTTCAAATTATAAAGTGACTTTACTAATTTGCATATTTTATATTCACTACCATATATTATAAATCCTTTTGGTTGATCCATATATATTTATTCTTCTAAGTTTCTATTTAGAAAAGCAATTTTTACATCCATTTGATATATATTTATTATAGTTAAATGAAAGTATGCATTAAAGAAATCTATATCTTCTTTTTAAGTGGCTCCCAGATAAAGCATTCGCAGAAAGTGAAAAATACCAATCATGGAATGCTCCACGTGGAAGCATCCCACTTCAACAGCAAGAGACAATTCATCTCAAAATAAAAGACGATTTCATTCCCAACTCTTCTTTGTAATGTGTGATGTGTCACCTTATAGAGGAGGCCAACTTCCTTAAAATGGATCAAACCACTCTTTCCATTGGTACCAACGTGAAAAGGACTAATGCGTGTCTTGCTTCAATGGGGGGCCCACGCCATTTCATCTAGAGCCACTCAATGGTTCCAGCGTGAAACATGTGGATGGATGGCCTTTTTTAGTAGGGGGCCCACACCCCAAAATGCATCCCAGATGGTGGTTTCACTGAACCACTGGATTTTGGCTCTAGAAGAAATGCTCAGCCCCAAAACACATCCCAATGGTATCACTATACCACTGAATTCTGGGATAAGAGGAAGTGCGTTCAATGGGAGGATAACATGTGGAGTTAAAGCCACGTGTGATGCACCTTTGTAGGGCGAGATATTATATGATGAAATCCTACAAGTTTGGCTTTCTGCTAGCGTAAGATGATTCCATGCAGAGTATATCACGGTCAGTTTTTTTTCAAGTGGACTTTATGTGAAATATTTATAATACTTGAAAAAAACATTAACCGTGAGATGCCCGATGGTCAATGTTGGAAAAATTACAGGTGACATGGTCGCCCTAGGTCATCAGCTTGATGGCAAAGCAGAGGGCTAAGTACACTTTGTGAAAGCCGGTTGGTTTTGCGCGCCTAGGTGGATCCAGTACTTCCACAGTTCCACTTTATCCTATGGCCACGGATCTACCGGTTGCCGGTTGCCATTTGCTTAGTTGACAAGGCCCAGGCAAAGGCTGGCGGTCGAGCCTAGCGTTCTTTCATCGGCGATTTCGTTCCGCACGCCTGCGTTAGCAAGTAACTTAATGCCCATATAAATATCCAGCACAAGCCGGGGAGAGACCGTTTCCTTTTGCTCCACCGTCGCTCTTTTAAACCCTACAACACTGCATCTCTACTACCGTAAGCAGACTCTCTAGGGTTTCCGAAGACGAATTTGTTCGGGACGAAGGTATGTTATTTAAGTTATTGTCGTGCATTCGGCTCTCAATAGTATAAAATGTTTCCTTGGAAAATCTAGGGTTTTTGAGTGGCTATTTTCGTTTGTTGGTAATAGCTCAGATTTGTTGCATCTTGTTTGTTTTTATATTCATTGGATTCACGTGTTCTATCATTGTATTTCAGTTTATTTTACGTATTCCGTCATTAATCGCAAGGTTTTGCATAATAAGGAAGAGTCCGGGTAGGAGTTAGTGTCATTTTTGGAATCGCATTTTGACTATAACTGACCAGAACGTAAATTGCACAATTTATTTACTTTTAGTTGGCAAAGAAAACGGAACATTTATTAAAGTTAGTTGTCTTCTAAGATGAGGACGATGACTGGAATTACTGACCTTCTCCTATATCGCATTAATTTGAATAACTTTAGTATGGCCTTATTCTGTTAGTAACTATCCTTTTAGTGTATGTAGAGTCCTTTTGTGAGCTCAAGATTCTTCCATTTTGTATTGGATTTCAGCTACATTGTAAAAATAACTCTTTGGTTCAAGATACTACAGCCACAATAGTGCTTTATTCAACATTTTTGGTTTGACGTAGCATGAATAATGTGGAACATAAGATATTGTTGATTAAAAACCATTTCAATGAGAATCTGAAAACAAGGGAAAGATTAAAAACAGTTGTACACAGATTTATGTGATTTGACATTGATTAGTTATGAATTGTCATTATTAGTTTTCATAATTATCATCATAATCAATGGGTTTTATATATGAATATGCATGTCTACAATTGATTTATGGTCTCCCTTTTTGGAGGACCATGTCTTCTCATGTATTTGTTGATGGTTATTGTGTTTTCTGTGAGTTTATTCTGCCACATTTTGATTGGTTCAGACTTGTAACACAGATTTGCCATCATATTGCATAGACATGTCTTTCCCGTTGACGCCTTCTAAGAGGTCTTATGACCGGAACCTCTTGGAGCCTAATGGAAAATCAAAGTGGCAAAAATCGGGAGGTTTTAACCCACAGATGCAGCCATTGAGGATTTCCCCTGGCAGTTCTGTCTTCCGTGTGCTTTGTCCTGCTTCCAAGTCTGGCAGTGTTATTGGGAAAGGTGGCACCATCATTTCACAGATACGTCAAGAAACCGGTGCAAAGGTAAGAATTGAGGAAACTGTCTCTGGGTGTGATGAGAGAGTAATCGTTATTATAGGTTCTGATAAAGAGGCAGAAGCCAAGAAGGAACAGCTTAAGGAGGATGTTGAAGGCAATAATGTGGCTGAAGAGACTGAAGATACAAAGGAAAACGATGAGGATAATGATGACAAAGATTCTGCTCTCGCGGAAGATACACAATCAGAAAAAGCAATTTCATCTGTGCAGAAAGCTCTATTACTTGTCTTTGAGAGAATAGTTGAAGGTGAATCTGAATCTGATGTAGGAGAGGAAGACAGTACGAAATCTTCATTTGTTGTGAGATTACTTGTGCTTTCCAGCCAAGTTGGCTGCCTTTTGGGGAAGGGTGGAAGTGTAATCAAGCAAATGTCAGCAGAAAGTGGAGCACAGATTAGGATTCTTCCTAGAGACAAACTTCCTCTTTGTGCATCATCTTCTGATGAACTGGTCCAGGTAACAGAATATCCAATACACTATATTCCCATTTCAGTCTTGATACTTTGTGTTATTTATATTATTTCTATTGTCTTATGCTCTCAAGTATGGAGAGTTTACAAAATGTTGATGCTTAAATCTTTTAATTGAATGTTTGTGCCAATAACTAGTTCTTGTGTGTTATTTAGGTAGCCCTTGCTATTTGTCATAGGGCATCTAGACACAACAAGAATTGGAATCTTGATGTGGCATGATTTGACTAGTTGCTGGGTTGGTGTTACCCTGATATTGATGTTATAGGTAACAAGTAAGAAAGAGGTTGACATGGTTGGAAAGGTTGTTCATGGGGTCATTGAGACGACCCTGTTGGATGGACTCTGTAAATTTGACACATTGTCCTTAAGTTGCACAGAACCCATGTCTCACCAGGATATTAAACCTGGTGAAACCGACCCAAAATTGTTTTCCCCTCTTGTGTTTTGATAATGTCAGATAGTCAATTTCATTTCTATAATATTATGAAGGGGGCAAGGTTGTTACAGTAATGGTTTGTATCAAAAATGTCAATTAGCGGCTGAATGGCCCACTTTGTGGCAAGTTATATATTTCACAGGTGGACAAAATTACAATAAGAGGTATGAACTTCAAACTTTGGCTGTTTATGCTTTTGGATATCCTCTTTTTGATTCCCCATTTTTGTATGACCACTTTGTTCATTTTATGGTAGAAGTGAGCTTTGTTAATTGACTAATATCTTCTATTCCAGCTCACCGGCAGTTTGGATGCTGTTAGGAAAGCCTTGCAATCTGTTTCTCAACAGCTTCTGGAGAATCCTCCTCGTGATCGTGAATCTTTTTCTGCAAAGGGCAGTGGGCCATCATCTAATCCACATGGTCCTCTACCTAGGTCAGAAGTGTATCCACCACCAAATTATCATTTCACAGCTCAAGGAGCACCATATGCTTCTGGGCCTCATGATGGTGGTGATTATCATTCGCTTGGTCCCACATCAATTCCTAAGTTTTATGAAAGTGCTGTCCCTGGTCGAATGAAACCTTCTGAGGACACACTATCCTTCCGGTTGTTGTGTCACGAAGAGAAAGTAGGAGGTATAATTGGGAAGGGGGGAACTATAATTAAGAATATTCAGCACGAGACCGGTTGTGATATCAAAATTCTGGATGGTGTTCCTGATTCAGAGGACCGGATCATTCTCATATCTGGTCCAGCGGTAATGCTTTAACTGTGTATGGATTTCTTATAGGTTTTTTTATCTTTTGTTTCTGCTCTGAATTACCTTTATGCACTTCAAGGCCAAAATTGCTTTGCTAACTAAACAAATTTGACTCATGCAGTACCCAGATGACAGGCTTTCTGCTCCTCAAGATGCAGTTCTTCGTGTGCAGAATAGGATTGTTAGGGCTGTGCCTGATAGCAAGGAAAAATCTGTGGTAGGCCGAATTCTTGTCTCCTCCAACCAGGTTGGTTGCCTCCTTGGAAAGGGTGGTGCCATCATGGCTGAAATGAGGAAGATATCTGGCGCTCACATTCGTATATTGGGGAAGGATCAGAGTCCGAAGTGTGCTTCAGAAAATGAAGAAGTAGTTCAGGTGGGTGGGTCTATGTGTGGGTGTGTCTGTGTGTGCTCATGTGCCCTCTTTTGCGTGCTAGTATGAGGTTTCCTTGCCATGGCTTGATTGTATGTTTTAGGTATACTTAGTTTTTTATTTAGTTTGACGGGTAAAATATTGCTAAGAGAATGAACTTGGTTAAGTTGTGACATTCAAACCTCATTTAGATATGGCTGCCGTATAAATGAATTTTGAGATATTGAACATGGTAACTTTAAAATCTGCATGGTTCTTGGGAATTCATTAGGTGTGGCTAATTCTCAATTTTTTCTTTAGTTATGCTGCTTCTTTTATTCATGACATGCATTCTATGTTAACATCTTACAGGGGAGTTTGAGAGAATTCATCGAGTGTGGCTAATTCTCAATTTTTTCTTTAGTTATGCTGCTTATTTTATTCATGACATGCATTCTATGTTAGCATCTTACGGTGGAGTTATTCTTGAACAGATAACGGGGGAGTTTGAGGCAGTTCAAGAAGCGCTTTTGCAGATAACAACTAGATTGCGGCATCATATTTTTCGTGATGCATTTCCTTCTATGAACTTTCCTGCACGTCCTGCATTTCCAGATCAAGTACCTCCATTTGCTTCATACATGGGAAGGAGGGAACTTTCACCTCCACTAATGTATTCCAATCTTGCTCCACCATTTCGCAAGTTTGACACTGTTAGTGGCCTGCCTCCACATGGTGGATTTCATCCTCATGATGATCAGCCTTCTCTTGGTCCCAATATTCATAGACCTGACATACCCCCACATATTTCTGAAAGAAAACCATCTTCTGCACCATGGAGACCTCAGGTATCAAGTAGTTTTTTTCTTGTTTGTTACTGTTTTTTCTATGGAGGCTATATAGTGTTGGTATGTGTGTGAGTCTGATGCTGTTATTGAATATGGAGGCAGTCTGTAAGGACAGAGTCTGTGGGCTTGGAATGTGTCTGTATTGTTCTTATGATTATCACTTTATCAGCTGTAGAGTGTATGCACAAGTTGATATCTTATAATTGGAATTGCACCTAGAGATAAGGGAACAGCTAAGTGTGTAAATACCTGTTACCTTTCTGTAATATTAGACAGTGCCCATATAAATCTAAGGTGGATGTTTTAGACCTTGCTTTGTAAATGAGGATTTAAAAGGCATAACAATATTTGATTTGTTAAGAGCAGATTGCATAGAGTTTTGAATCAACTTGCATTAACCTTCCGAGAATAACTCATGCAAGATGGCTCTCTGATTTATATTTAATTGATGTCGAATTAAAACCTCAAGACTAGTATTCCTATGTTTTCTTTCAAGACATCAATTTGGATTTGATAATTGGATTAAAATACTATCCATTTATTTTTCTTTGTTCCTTATCATTGTTATTGAAGTATCAATAATAGTGAGTTAAATTTGGAACATCCGTGAGTTAAAATAATATCCATGGAATATCTGGTTCATTTTTGTTGTCAGTGACGATTATCTTATTGGAATCATAATTCTCCTTAATGTCATCCTGTCATGGCTGCCTAGATCTGCCAACTTAATGGAGGAATTTTCTGTGAAAATTGCAGATCAAAGAGAGCCTCTAAAAGAGGCATTTTGCCTGGACAGTAACATTGTAGTACTAGTACTCAGTTTTGTTTCTTCTTTTTCCTTTTTTTTTTTCTGGTTCATGTCTAGTAGTCCTTTGTATTATAGTTGATATGGTCAAAGGTTTCTAGCTCCTTATGAATCTAAATGTTCCTCACTTGTACACCTTTATGTTACTATATAAAATCATTATTCAGCAAAATATAGAAAAGAAAAGTTCTAGTTCTGCATCATTTATTGGTCAGCTTTTTGTTTTTTTGTTATTGAAAAGTGTTTGATAGTATTATGTTGATTCATTTGCATGTGAGCATTTATGTAGGGATTAACTGATGGTGGTGGTCCAATGGGAATGTCAGATTATGGAGGAGTGCCACAAAGAAGAATTGGGAGCCTAGGAGGGTTTGTAAATTTCTGTTTTTCTTTTTAAATTAGTCTTTTGGTTTTTCGATTGCGTGGGTCCTAAATCTGTTGTCTATGATTTTGTTATGGATGTTTCTTATGCAGTGGAAGCCAACCAGCTATTATCACGAGCACCACTGTAGAAGTTGTTGTTCCTCGGTCTATTGTTCCCTCAATTTATGGAGAGGATGGGGGTTGTTTGAATCAGATCCGTGAGGTTTGTTACTTGATCTGTGAGTCATACTTTATATGCCAATATTGATGATCTTATACTGAAGAAACTTATTTCAGATTTCTGGCGCAAAAATTACTGTCACTGATCCCAGACCTGGAGCAACAGAAACTGTGATTATAATATCTGGGACACCAGAAGAGACGCATGCTGCTCAAAGTCTTATACAAGCATTTGTAATGAGTGGTAGTGGATCTTCTTGATATGCTTTAGCATCAGGTAATATTTTCCTTTTTGCTTTAGAAATTTGTTATTTAGCACATTTACGTACTGAGTGGGCATAATATTCATCATATATGTTATGCCACTGATTTATTTTTTTGTTTTTGGATAGCCCTTTTTGAGCACTGCCACATCTGTTGCTTACGTTACTTTATAGTTTCTTACTCAACCCTAGAGCAATAGATCTAATTCTTTTAATTATCTTTACCGTTTGAAACTTGATACCTCAGCAGAAGACCAAGAAGATGGAAGAATTCGAGCAATCTAATTTGCAGTTTTGAGACTTACGAATTTCAGTGGAGTTTTACTAGGGAGACACACCAAAATTTGCAGATTCATCAGATAATACAAGGAAACATCAACTTTCAAGTACACTGGAAAATTGTTTAAATGGCTAAATTTTACCTTTAGTGCTCGTGGAACACAAGCAATCTAATTGCTTTGAAGTTTTATGTATACTTGAACAAAGTATTATTTACTTTCTAGTGTGAATATTATTTTTAGCATGCTGACTTGTTCGAAGGATAATTTATATTCTCAAGATGAAAATGCAAATTCTTCTCACTGAAGCGTTATAGATTGACAGAAGATGTAGATATAGGGTTCTGATGTTCACAAAATCTGGTATAAAAGGAATTTTTATCTTGATATATCATTATCGCAATCTTTGTCTTACCTATATCTGCTTTGTTTTCTTGCATAGATGGTTTTAGATATTGAAATCCTTTATATATTGATTGATATCACTACCTAGGTGGCGATATAAATCAATGGTGTAATTAAATTTTTGCAATTCATGTAGTTGTATATTGTGAATAAGCATCATGCATTGATATGGGTGATACATATTGATGTTGAATACTGCATCCTGTTTACTATTGTGCATTGATTATTACAAGTGGTCAAATATGGGGAAATTTTACCAACATTTATCCTATTGTAACCATTTCTTGACCAAAAATGCTTAAAATCTTCAAATCCTAGAAACTTGAAATTTGATTCCAAAAAACTTACTATACGGTTCATCAATTCTTCTTTGATTGACATGTATTTTATTGCATAGTTGTCGATTACATATATTGAAACCTAAAAAATCTAGGAAAATTAAGGCATCGTTTGGTGTTCATTTTCCAAGGGTTAGAATGAATTTGAGGGGTTAAATGGGTGTTTGTTTCCATTTGGGGAATGATTTTTGAAAAATACACTACAACACAGAATTGCCCTAATACCCATATCTGGATTTTCAAAATGAGTTTTGCAAAATTGTGGTGGCATAATTATAATACCTGTAAATTCTGAAGGATATACTTGAAACTTGTTTTAAAAACTTTTTTATATGACAAAGACAGAATTGTCATTTACAAAAACTTCTTTTAAGTTAAAACAATGGAAAAATTATAATATTTATAAGCTCTAAAAGAATCTATCATCCTGAATCAAACGTCAAACCTAACCTTTCTTCAACTTATCAAAACTTATTTGAGGAATGAGTAGCATGGGAATTCATTCCCAATCTAGATTGAAGGCCAAATGAGGCCTAAATTTTGTGGTTTCTATGTAAATTTGTAATGTTACTCCTTGATGTTTATGTTTATATAACTATTTTTGGGGAACTCTTGAGCTACATGTTGGTCCAAAAGCGGTTGATTTTTTAATTGTTTAATTTAATCACTTCATGAATATTGATTAAAAATTTTTAAGCAATTTTTTGGTAGTTTTAAGGTTTTGATATATAATGTGACTTTGTTATAAAATTTTCATATAAAATCAATTTCTTCTTTTTGATTCTGAAAACCATATTAAATTCAAAAATTTTAAGAAATACAGATTTGTTATGGATAGATAATCAGACAAGTACTAGCTAAATATTAACATTTAGAATAGCTTTTTCCCTTAATTTTGTTTCAATTTCTTAACTTTTTGGGCAAGTTTGATATTTCCCTTCATATATCGAGTGATATTTCCTCTTTCTTAGGTTGGTGACATGTCTAGTAATATATAACTATATGAGTACCTCATTTTTATACCCTTAAAAGGGTTCCTTCTAGATGTAAGGACATTGTGTAGTTGCGTTGAAGATACACTCCTTAGTGCTAGCCACGAGGAGTACTAGTTGTGTCAAGAGCAGGTAACAGTTATCAAATGCTTCTGATTCTTTGATATCCCTGAAGTATCATTACAGTGACCACACTTTTTTTTTCTGCTAGATGATCATAATTTGTTTTCTCTGATATTTGTTGCTGCTGCTGTTTAATTTTTTTTTTTAAATAAATGCCTCAAAAAATGTGTTTATTTGTTGTGCATGTCAAGTGTCATTGGAAGGGTCTTAAAGTGATGGTAGCCATGTATTTCATTTCAGTGGATCTGCCCTCCTAAAGGGTAGTATTGATGATATGAGGCCGAAAATGTTCGTGATTGAGAGTATTCATCGTATAATGCTTCATAGTCAATAGTGTATACTTTGTTGTTCCTTTTACCATCCAGAAAATCACTTGGCTGAAAGCATTTGATCAAATTGATATTTTTGATGCAATTCGTATACTTGATAGGATCCATCATATAATGCTTCCTGATCCTTTATGAGAGTAAGCCATGTGGCTGTATCTAATGCTTGAAGATATATTAAGATGCGAGACTAGATTTTGCGATATTTTTCAACCATTTTTGAAGTAAATGATAGTCTTACACTTCTTTTGTCTTGGTATATTTCGAGAGCAAATAGTGCTTTGAGCATGTTTGGTATGAATCTAACTGTTTGATGTTGCTCAATGATCTAACTGGCTGATGCTGCATCTAAAAATTGTTAGTTGAGCTTAAGTAGTTATAATTGCTCTATGATAGTTGCTTCTTTCTTTTTCTTTTTTTTTCAAACATTTTTATTTTTTTTCCAGAAATTAGCTGAAAATTTTACTATAAATAGATGGATAAATTGCACAAAAAGAAAAAAAGAATGATATAGATATAAAGAGAAAAAAACAAACTACACATCAAAGCAGATAAATGAATCCCTGCCTGCTAGCACTACCCCATTTGGGGAAAAGGTCAATGACTTTTTAGATTATAATTTTAAGAAAAAGGGAAAAATGGATAATTGATAGAGTAGTGCATAAGAAACAAAAGGATGCATAAAACAAAGAAATAGGAAGAAAAAAAATATAGTCATCAAGACAGCTAAAATACTTTGCAAGATAGATAATATGTGTCTTCTAATGGTATCCCATTTGGAACTTCGTCGGACAGTCACTCTCAATACCATCCGTGGAAAGAGATTCTGTCATGCTATTTGCTAATATTTGCACCTTTGATAACAAGATTGTTCATTGATTATGCAAGAGATCTGACCAAATGATGGACATAGGTGAGGATGAAGGGCCATCTGCTAGTGCCTTGGCATGGGAAAGGTTGGAGCTGAAATTCCCTAATCAATCCATGAAGAAAGCACGTGATTACCGTTTGCCCACATGGAAAATAACTCTAAAATGAACTTTCAGCGGTTGTGCAATTTTTGGAAGTACCAGGACTGATCTATGAGCACCCATTGGGAAGGGGGTTTCAGATTGACTGATTCTTCCTTTGCCCTGGAAATCCAGTCTTGGGCAGAATTCCAGTCTCTCAAGATATCAGAAATCAGTAAGTCTCTTAACTTTGAAAGCACTTTAGTCGAGTGCGTAGTATTGATTATGACCCCCTTAATTATCATGAAAATATGGGGGCATTTGTTCTCCATATTGTCCCAAATTGCCTATGAAATTGTGTTCCTCAAATTTCTACAAAGAAACTTCCCTCTTGAAATCAATTTCCAGGGCCTGAACTAATGGAACATATGACACATCAGATAGCATAATCCAAGGCTCTTGAAAGTTGAAAGTTATGAACCATATGCCTCTTGCAACATCACAATTGAGTAATAAGTGGGTTATTCAGAGCATGTAATGCACGCAAACGGATTTATAATCGCTCCTTTTTAACATATCATTATGTCTAATTTTTCATGGATGCAGTTCAAGTGATAGCTTTGATCCTTTCAGTGATTTAGATACCTATCAAGAAGTGATCAAGACATTAGGTTTATTGTGACTGCTGTTAATAACCTTGGAGAAAGATTTACTAGAGAAGGCACCATTATGAGGAGACCAAATCCCGCAGTCTTATTCTGAGGGATGATTAGAATCGTTCTTTACCTTTTTGAAAGGAGAGGCTAGCTCACCGAAATCAGCTGGTGTTGCCTCCTGCATGGATTAAATCCAAATGCTACCAAGAAAGAATTCTAGGATGGCGTTTGCCTCCTTTATTTGATTCAAGATGAAGAAAACAGAGAAACTTGGAAGGAGTGTGAAGAGTCACTACACCAGAAATGTTTCCAGAAAATAAGTTTCAAACCCCTTATCCTAACTGAAATAAACAATAGCAAGAATAAGTATAGAGAGCACCAGAATGAGTTCTAAGGACTTGATGCAGGAATCCTTACCTCTGTATTTATTTCCTGACCATTTCAACTAATGCCATTCTGTGATAACATCAACCTATAAACTGTTCCTTTTATAATTTGATCTCAAATCTTCTTGCTCAATACAATGGAGTTACAAGCTAGTATATTACCCAGTCTGCATTTCCTTCCCTTGCGTACATGAGGCTTCTTGATTTTATGGCTTGGAACTTAGAAGGACAAAGTAACGTTGGCATGAATGTTAGCTGATGACTCTTGAGTCTTGTACAGGACTATTTTTACGTTCAAAAGGAGGTTGTTTCTCTTTCTTCTTGCAAGATTTCTAATCCTGTACAAAATTGAACCTGAAAACCAAGTGTTTTGGTGGTTTACACCAGTATTTTTAGTCTTTCCCTTAGGCAAAGAACTGTTCTGTGCTTATGTTTGTTGTAGTTTGTTTTGTATACCCCACTTCCATTTATTGTCAGACCTCATATGGAAGAGGGAATCAATGGTGTCTATATTTCTGTTGGATTTTCATATGGACTTATGTGGGACTCTGACTTCTGAAGGGACTCAAGATCGCTGACTTTGTAGAGTTGTTGAACCTCTTAGCGTTTGAAGATGATTTGTTTATTTTCATTTATTTTGAATCTCCGGATTCCTGTATACAGAAATTCCTTATTGTCACAGGCTACACCAGTGACCCAATATGATTTTTTTGGGTGCATGATCCAAGATGAGTCCAGGTTTCATCTATTCTTATATTGTGTCATTGTGTGGGGAATATGTTATTTTTTATTCAGCTGATTGATATTGATGCCATATTGGCTTGGTTCTTTGTTGGACCATTTAATTGGTGTAGGATGACGCAAAAGTCAGTATTTTATGCTGTATGATAGGCAATTTTGTGTGAGAAGAGCTGGAGGGTTTTTGAGTTGCCATTAGGTCCATTGCTGACTTAGTCATGTTTTCAGTGACTCTTGGATGATTGTATATCCGGATTTCGGAGAGATTGTGGCTTTGGATTTTATGAGAGAGTGGAAATTTATTTCTCATACATCATACCTCTAGGTGGATCACTCTAGAGCTTGAAAGCCCTTGACAGAGTGTTCCATCAAACTCAATTTTGATGGCTCCTAGACGGGGAATCCAGGGTACCTGTAAGGATATAGGATTATTTGGTGGTCATGTAGGATTATGCTATATGTTTATTTAGTGCCGATCAAGGGTGGATAATATTCATGCCTTAGTGGCCAGAGTGAGATAGGTGATAGAGCATAGGTTCTACAATTAGATGTGGATGGAGATTATCTATGGCAATCTATTGGCTAGCTTCTTCCCAGCCACATACATGTACTTAGTGGCTTACTCATTTATTATGGTTATCTAGATCTTTGAACATTGGGATGAACACTTTGTTTTGTCATATGCCTAGATCTGCCAATGACCTAGCGGATAGATTGGCCTAGAACAATGTAGTTAGATAAACTTTTGTTTTTATAGGACTTACAGATGATATGCTTTATGGTAAGAGTGATTATTTTTTGCCCTACTGATTCTTTATTGTGTATCATTATGAGCCCAGTGCTGGTGATGATAGGTTTTTACCAAGGACACATACAATACACGTACTTAGTGGTTTAGTCATTTATTATGGTTGTATAGATCTT
This sequence comes from Buxus sempervirens, assembly GCA_947561395.2. NCBI lineage: Eukaryota > Viridiplantae > Streptophyta > Magnoliopsida > Buxales > Buxaceae > Buxus > Buxus sempervirens. The sequence goes on from OX387184.1 coordinate 10,842,017, forward strand.
TGAACATTAGTATGAACACTTTGTTTTGTCATATGCCTAGATATGCCAACGACTCAGTGGATAGATTTGCCTAACAAAAATGTGGTTGGTTAAACTTTTTTAGGACTGAAAGATGGTATTCTTTATGGGAAGAGTAATTATTTTTTGTCTTACAGATTATTTATAATGTATCATTATGAGCCCAGCGCTGGTGATGGTAGGTTTGTACGAAGGATCAGCTATGAGCCTCTATTTCTGTGCTTTAATTATGAATGAATTAACTAGTCATATCCAACGGGGGGTGATTTGGTATACGATATTTATGGATGAAATAGATTTGATAGAACAAACCAAGGAGTAAATGCAAAATTGAATGTAGAAGGATAATTTTGAATCCAAAGGTTTAAAAATACATTGAGCTCGACGAGTCTACATAACGTAACTTCATTCCTAAAAATGATAGGAGCCATAGAGGCAAAACAAGATTAAGATTCGATAACAAAAGATTCCTAAAATTAATCAATTTTGTTATCTTGGTTCAATCATTTACAAGGAGGGGGATATTGACAAGGGTGTTGGACGTATAATTAGAGTTGCATGGCTTAAGCGAATAGGTGTGTCTAGGGCATTATGTGACTGGAATTGCATTTAAATTAGAAAGAGAAATTTTCTAACAGTCATTAGGCATGTTATGATATATAGTCAGAATGTTGCACAACAAAAGTAACATATGCATTCAATGAGAATTTTTGAGATGCAGATGCTGAAACAGATTTGTAGGGATATTACGAAAGATAAGGAATGAACATATCCGAGAGCATTGTGGTTTTATCAAAACAGGTGCTAAAATATAAGAGAAAGTAGGTTAAGATGGTTTGGGCATGTAAAGAGAAGATCTACGGAGGTAGCTGTGAGGTGTGATAGGACAGTCATTGAAAGATACAAGAGATAAGGAAATGACCAAAATGAACATGGTGGAGTTGGTTAGAAAGGCTTTGACCATAAGCAAAGGGTGCACACATGTATGTTGTGGAGATATTCATCAAGAAAACATTTATATTTGTTTTTACCAATTCATACTTGCTAGAGAAAATTGGATGTATTGCAGATATTTTTTGAACACGGGCCCTCACCTGATAGAACCTGGATATTTTGTCAGTATTGAGAAAATAACTGTTGTCCTTCCACTCAATACAGAATTTAATGTTCAGTTTTCTTAATGTAACTGATGGTTTGACCATTGTTTATTATTATTAGTCGCTATTGTTACTAACTACTGGCGGGAGCCTCGTGCACTGGGCTAGCCTTTATTGTTGCTAACACTGCTACTACTATTACTATTGTTGTTATTATTATTGTTTAACATGTCCATGAATTGATGTGCATATATTTGATGGTCTTTAGGATTTCTGTTCTCAGTTTTCTTTCATAAGAAAATCATGTAATTGGGTGAATCAACAGTTCTGAGCTTTTAGTGGCTCATGTAGGGATCTTTGTGTACGTCAGTTACATTTTTGCAGAGAGGTATTTTTACTGGTTGATGATCAGCAATCTGTTGTTCGTGAAACTAGATTATATGGAGGCAGACTTTTGGTAACCTTTCACGAATCTAATGCCGCTTTGATGATCTAATTGTGTTGATGATGGCTTTTGTGGATCTCTGTCACATAATATTGTTGCACGTAATAAAATAATAATAATAATGTTATATTATTATTATTATATTTATTGTTGATATTACTATCAGAATGTGAAAAAAAATGAAAAGGTGGTGTCAATTTTGAGTTTGAATAATGCAAGCTATGATTTCAAAGGTGCAAACTGGTACAAAAGATAGTTGTGAACAAGTTGGGATGCCTAGAAATCAAAGAGCACTTTGGGAGATAGAAAAGAAGCCAGTAACTTTAAAGATAAAGATAGAAAATAAAATGATAATAAGAAGAAGCATACTTCTGTTCTGCACAATCCTATGAGGGCAATACTGTCAAGGGGCACTTTGTCTGAATATGGTGCTGGTTACCTAAGTTGGACCCAAGGACTAACCATCTACCATACTCCATTGGATATGATAGAGATTTAGAGAGGATTTCCTTCTGAAAAGATTTTAATGCTGCACGCTTTGACATGCTACTTATGCTGATATTGTGACATTGCCCTAAGATGGAAATGGGGTTGGGCTCTTCTATTTTGGTGAGGCTTTTCTGTATTGCCTATTTCCTTTTGTGTTTCTCTTGGCTTTATTGTTCACTGCCTATTTTTCTGTCTTTTTATATCAATTCAAGAAAATGAGGTTATAATATGTGTACCTCATTGAATGTTTCAGCTGTTTTCAAAGTTTTAGATCAGAAGATTTGTTATATGCTTAGAAGATTTGAGGATCTCCATCTGTTGCTCTCTCTCTTCGAAGTTGAACTAGTTCGTTTTCTGCCCTCTAAGTTACTATAGTTTGTAGATTAATTCTATTCTATTGTTGATTATAAGGGTCTTGATAGGCGTCATTGATCGCACAGGACTTATTCCGCTGATTCTAAATTGTTGGGAAGGATGATTTGTTGTTGTGGACGATATTTTTCCTCTGTTAATAAGGTTTTATTTTGATCTTGGATCCTTAAATGAAAAAATTTGATTAATATAACTCATATGCGTGTGTAATTCATTTTCAGTCCTGTACGTTTGTCGGATCCTGCCATCCTGGAACTTGCATTATGCATCTGCTACAGCAGAAAAGTAATGTTTCTGTTCATGGAAAGGGTTTAGAAGAAATCGTTTGCATTTGTGCATCTGTGTGAGAAATGGGTAACCATATGACATTTTTTATCCGTAAATTTCTTAAACAGATAGAAGATTTCCTCTGATGCAGGTGTGCAACTTTTTGGCATTAAATTTTATGAATAGAAAGAGTCATGGGATGGTGAATAATTACAATGAAAATAATCTAGCACCCAGTATACATTACTTGTGGAAGAAACAGAATGTGAGTATAGACTACCTCTGATGAAGGTGTGCAACTTTTTGGCGTTAAATTTTCTGAATAGAAAGAGTCATGGGATGGTGAATAATTACAATGAAAATTATCTAGCACCCAGTATACATTACTTGTGGAAGAAACAGAATGTGAGTATACGAGGCAAATTGAAAATATATTGTACTCCACATTGTTCAGGTTGTATGAAACTCATTCAGTTGAAGATGGGAGAATATATTGGTTACTTGAAATGCTTTCTTGTGTTCTTCTGGTTATATATGATCAGTACAAAGAGGATTGTCATAATAATCAATTAGACATTGACAGACCTTGATGTGGAACAGTATTACTTTTTGAAGTCAGACCTACCATTTTAGGATTGCCATTCTCCAGTTCTTCCCCACAAGTGATATTGCTATAGAGACAGGTGCAAAGGTGGTATGCCCTCTTTTCTTTAGGTTAGGCTTAGCAGGTTGGAATCTCACAGTGAGTCTTATTTCAAGGACAGGATATATGCACTGTAATGAAAATATAAACCTAGATTTTGTTTTAGGTTAATTCAGTTGAACCCGTTTTAGTTAAAAATCATAAGGCTTATTTATATGGAGGAGAATGCTTTCTAAATTCAATAAATAGATCAGTGAGCTTGCCTTGATGTTTATACATTGGACACTGCAAATCTCAATTGGCAGGGCAGTTTTGAAGGGAGAAGGTCACTGAGTCATGATTTCAACTTACTTTTTATTTGTAAATTCCATATTGAATGTAGATAAATTCCTTCAAAAATTCTGAATGAAGTAATTACTTTTTATCTGTTGTTTATCTTTGTCTTCGTTTTCTGCTGGTTTAGTTGGTTGGTTCTGTCGAAGAATGATGCGGGTTTCCGTGGCATCTTCTATACCCTCTACATGTTGCCGTTCTTCTCTGGGACGAGTACCGGTTTGCCAAGTACTCTCCCACCTCTCATCACATCTTTGACGAGGATGATTTTATCCTCTTTAATGGGATTTTCAATCCGTTTTTATACAGACCCTCCGTTAGACTTTACCCCTGTTTTTCAGGTGGTTTTATGTGGCTTCGGCAACAAGTCTGACATTTTGTTTAGAATTGCAACACTGTTTGGGTCTATGGATGTTATGGTTATCCAGAATCTTCTCTTTTTCTGTGTTCGTGTTTGGTCTTTGTATTATCTATGGCTTCTGGCCTATGCTCTTGTAATGCTGTTAGTTGTTAATGAAAGGGCTTAGCCTGGATGTTTAACAAAAAAAAAAAAAAAAAACTTTGATTTGTGGGTCTAGGGATCTGTTACTGCCTGTGGTTGTTGCTATTCTTGGCTCATTTTTTTTTTTTGCATGTAGTATGTATCACCACCATTCTTTTTTTCTCGTTTTATCTGTGTTTTTGGTATGGGGGCTATTGGTGTTCTTTTGGAATTATATTTGCTTCTTTTGTGGGATTACCCTTTTTTTATTTCTGATTTTTTTCTGTCGTTTTCCCTCCATTTTTTTTCTGTTCACTTGCCACTGCTACATGTTATGAGCTGATTCTCCTTGTTATTTATTTTTTAACTGCCAATTTTAAAAATTTTTTTTTTTTATTCTGATTCAGTCAAGATCATTGATTTTGAGCTTTAAGGTTCAATTTTTTTTATATTTTTCTATTGTTCTTGCAGATTTAACATTCTCTGATAATATCCAAATCTACAAATATGTAAATGGAAAATGTTTAGCGTCCTTTGTGATTATCCATGTATAATTGTCTCCTTTAATAACCATTACTTAAGTGGTGAAATTTTGTTTAACCAAGCTTTTATTCTCTTCTAGTCTCTTTTTCCCAGACGTGGAAACTTTTTTCTATAGTAAAAGTGTGGGAAAAGGTTTTCATTGGTAAATCCCATTGGAGATTAATATTTGGACCCGAGTAGAATTTATGATGAAGTCAACCCTGACAAGGCTTTGGTATTCGATATTTCATGGGTTCTTAGTGAAAGGATCAATTTGACAGTTTCACATAATTTTTTTGTGTGGTATGTTTAATTGCTGCGTTGTTTTGATCTGTGTCCAATGAAGCTTGTGAAACCGGCTGGACTTTTAAAATGAAAATGAGAAACTGTGTCGATTTTAATTGAAATATTCCAAGTAATGTATCCCTCTCGAGTAGAAGATTTCAACACCCCGTTGTGTTCTATTAAGTTTGAGAAACATTGAATACAAATGTTTTTTAAGTGTACTGAAATGTTGTCTCTCTAACTGTGAACTGGTGACATAGCCGTTTTAAGGTATTTTTCTTTCCAAGGGTGCAAGAGGAGCATCAAACTGAACTTTTGAAGAGATTGCCTCAGCCCATAGGATGGTGGTCTATGTGAATTAAGATGTGCTTTCTTTATTTACATGAATCTTTCAATGCTAATTGTCTGTATAAATTATGTTTATAGCGCGATCAGTGTGAGAGTCGAAATTGTGTATTTAATATCAGGTTGTGATTCAGAAATATCTGTGTCTTGCGTGGTGCTGTTATGACTATGACCAAGATAGATCTCCATTGGGTGTTTGGTTTCTTGAGTAAACGCTGGAGAGCAATGAAAGGTTACACATTGTATCTTGGATTGCCCAGGCATGTTTAGAGTAACAGGGAAGAAATGTGGGGGCTCTGGTGAGAGAACAAGCTGAAGATTATTTGTTTTATTATATTGTCTATAAACCTTGTATAGAGCAGGGAAAAATGAAGAGAGAGAGAGAGAGATAGAGATAGAGAGAAGGAAAAAAAATATATAGAAAAGGAAAGGAAACTCCATGGATTTCCTTTCTCGGTTGCCACTGCACTTGTATGGACTTTATGAAAGAAATGCAATGCGATAATGGGAAACTAATTTGCTGAGAATGAGGAATGGAGAGAGATGGCGTGCGATTAATCAAAGATAATTAGAGAATAAGGTGAAATTATCTTATAAGGGTGGCATTATATTGGGTGCGCGTCCTCCTGGGTCAACCCAGCTCACTATGAAGACAAAGATTAGACTTGAGATGTATTAGTTAACGGTTTTATGCTTCATTCAAATTATGGGTCAGGGTCGGAAATGACAATTTGAAGCAAATATTATGTATTTAATTTCAAATGTATGAATTCCACATTAAAAAGAAATATTTGGTTTAGATATTCAAAAGAAATAATTTCTTTAGAATCAAGTAAAGGTGGTGAATTTGAGGTGTATATGCACACGTGGAAAATTGATTCGGATACTGTTAGTTGACCTGAAGCCAATTAGAATTCGTCGTATTAATTGAAATTCCACGTCCTCACCGATCCTAGAAGCGAATTCAGATGGTGTCGAAACTTGTCGCAAAAGTTTCCCACATTTTTTATGCATCAAAGAAGATCCATCAAAGATGATAGACCTACCCCTCACCATAGCATTGCAGAATCCAATCGTGGAGCTGGTTTCATGCCTTGAACGCAGGAGGAAGGATTCGCACGATCGTTATAATTAACGTCAATCTTCTCTATTTGTATTGGATTTATCCCAATCCCATCTTTCTTTCCATTTTTTGAAATTTGGACTTTATCCAAAACGATAAATCCGTACTATTTTCGTCCTTTTTTTTTTCCCCAAAAATAAGAGCTACAGAAGAACAGGCCAGGACACCGACTTTTCTTCACTTTCGTCTATATATATTTGCTCCTATTTTCCCCTTGATCGCTGTCTATTTATCTCTTTGTCTGTGTCTCTGATTCTCCGTTCACTAGTGTACCGTAATGGACCGTTTCTCTTTCCCGCCTGATTCACTTTTCCTTGGATTTGACAGTTCTACTCAGTAAGTCTTTTGGTTGCTTCTTTTTCTAATGCTGCCTAGTTTAACATTATTTTACTAGAATGTGTTATCCGTTATTTCTTTGGAATTCGATCGTAAAATAGTGTTTATGGTTCCGTGATTAAGCTTAGGGTTGTAATCCAGTTGAACAGTTATGGATTGATCAGAGTCTGTTTCCGTCATATTCCTGAAATTGTTTTTTTCCATTTGATTTTTTATGATATGTTCGATTTTTATTGAGAATCGAGCACTCATTTGGATGCTATAATTCCGTTTCTTGGGAATTTTGTTGGTTTAGGTCCTTGAAAGCGACTGTGTTAGATTCCAATCTCAACATTGTGACTTCAGAGACGGTGCATTTTGATTCTGAATTGCCTCACTACAAGACCAAAGATGGAGTCCATAGAGATGCATCCGGGAATGGCAGAATTGTATCGCCAACATTGATGTGGGTGGAGGCTCTTGACCTCCTACTTGAGAAATTCATGAAATCAAACTTGCCTTTCGAAAGGATTGCTGCTGTTTCTGGTAGTGGACAGCAACATGGTAGCGTCTATTGGAAAAATGGCAATTCAGGAAAGTTGGCTTCTCTGGATCCAAAGAAAAAATTAGTAGATCAGCTTCAGGATGCCTTTTCCACAAAGGACTCACCTGTATGGATGGACAGTAGCACAACCGAGCAGTGCAGGGAGATAGAGAGGGCTGTTGGAGGTGCATTGGAGTTGTCTCAAATGACAGGGTCCCGTGCATATGAGAGGTTTACAGGTCCACAAATTCGGAAGATATTCCAGACACAGCCTGATGTCTATACTGAGACAGAGCGGATCTCCCTTGTCAGCTCTTTCATGGCATCTCTTCTCATTGGTTCTTACGCTAGTATTGATGAGACTGATGGAGCAGGGATGAATTTGATGGACATCAAACAACGTGCATGGTCCAAAGTTGCCTTGGAGGTCCAAATCTTAGAATAACTATAGAAATTTTTGCCTCTTTATAGTCAAATCTCTCATCTTCTTGTGCTGACTTTTGCTTTATTTTTTAATATTGCAGTCCACTGCACCAGGTTTAGAAGAAAAGCTTGGCAAACTAGCACCAGCCCATGCTGTTGCTGGTTTTATTGCTTCCTACTTTGTTGAGAGGTTAGTGGCCTGTTGTTTGTAGATTTGAAATACCTTGCTTTCACTGTTGAATTTTGTAGACAGATTGCTTGGCTTTTTAATTCTTTCTTGAAATCTATATGTAGGTAGCACTACCAAGTAGAATTGTATTTATGATTTACCAATTCATTTCTATATAGAGAAAAAAAAATGTATCATGGTTTTGAAGTTCCACAGGACATATGATTGTTAATTGCTTGAGACTGGATAAACATAATTAAAACTGAGAAAGCTATAGTATGTTAATTTGTGACCCCTTACTGGCAATACTAAACTAAATAATAAGTTAAACTAAAGGCGTTGGAAAACACCAGTACGTTGCTCACCTTGAAATTGAATTGTTTCAGGGTATACTAAAGCCTCATGCTTCTGCAACTAAGTTGTGATACTTTGTCTAATAATTAATCTCCTGAAATTCGTATACAAACTTAGATCAATTTCTAGTGGCACGTATGTATACATCCACAGAAACAAATCCTTCTATGGATTTTCAACCCATTTTTCTCCATTTGGAGTTCCCATGATTATGATGATTCCTTTCATCTTTTGAAATTTGGAGCCGAGTTTATATGTGTTTAATGTTTGTTATATCATGTAAATGCAAGCCAATAAATCTGAAGGCAACAAAATTACAAAGAAGTGCACCATACATATAATATCATTATTCACATATTAAATTGATTCACCCAAAAAAATTTTTGATTCACCAAACATCATTTTTCCCATATTAAATTGATTCCCATGAGATCAATGTGTAGCTACATATGTTTATGTGTGTGCACAGAATTAAGACTTTAGGAATTTGTGGAATTTATTTTTTGGAGCTCCTATTTGAACTTGATGACATATTAGTCTATTGTGGTCTACGTACAATGGTCATTGGTCTTTGATATTTTGAGACTGAAAATTAAAGACTTCATTGAACTGCTTCAGGTACCACTTCAACAAAAACTGTTTGGCCATTCAGTGGTCTGGGGACAACCCAAATAGCTTAGCAGGTGCATATCTTTCTTCCTTTAAACTTTCATATAATATTTTGTTGACTAACAGTCATCTCATGTATCATTCCAATGCTACATCCCGCTGCCCAAATTACTTAACAACTGTTTGAATTGCATTTAAAGCCACCAAAGGAATATATTGTTTGTTTTTATATTTATTTGAAAATGGAAGCTTTAATTTTGTGGTCGGATATATAGTAAAGAAAATACAATATACTGATAAATAATTTATGTTTTTTCGTGCAGTTTCAAGAGAATTTTATCTAAAAAGGTTTTGTAAAATAGGGAATTCTTAGTTTTAATTTGTACTTGAAAATGAAAGAACATCTAACCATGTGTCTTTTCATATAACATGTTGATTTATTGATGTGTTAAGCGAATAATAGAATAATATAGCTTAAATAATTATATATCTTAAATTGAGTTCTACTGTTCCAAAGTTCTGCAAATCAGGCAAGGGAAAACAAATATACGAGAATTAGTGTATCTATGATATCTCTTAAGTCTCCATACATCTGGTATTCTTTATATGGATATTACAGTTGTTTATGAACATTCTAAAATACATTGTGAGGATCTTTAAAATTATCTAAATTTTGATTTTTCTATCTAATTTATAGGTTGTAGATTGTTCTTGTACTTCTTACAATGAGATTTTAATCTATATTAAGCAAAGTGTTTGTTTGAGCCTTGAGACCAGACTGAACCTGAAAAATTAGGAGGGAAAATTTGTGACCTATTAACTTGGATCACTTGGATGTAGGTTACAAGGCATTCAATGGCCAAATGCACCTTTCTATTAGGACTCTCAACGAGCTGAGCTAGCTCAGTTCAGGCTTTTGCTTCACTGGCATTAACTGTGATTGAGCTCAATAGTTAAGCTTGAGACCTGAGCTGAGCTGAGCTCCATTCGATTAATTTGTTACTCATATGCTTCATAATTTTATTTATTCATAAAAGAATCATTGGGTTTTGAAAATCAAATATTGTATTCTATAAACTTGAACTCTTTGGCTAATGTGGCTCAATAATATTGTTCGATTCAGCCAAGCTTGAGCAAAATATTAGTGAGACTCAGCCCTAAAACTTTTAACAGGCTCAGCCATAATATTGCTCTATTTCTATAAGTGAGGACCATGCTGGGCACAGCTTAAGTTGCTTAGAGCCCTATCTGATAATGTTTTAAATTGAATGAGAGACATCCCTGCAATTTAAAACCTTAAAAAAAATTGTAGAAAAATTAAAATGAATGGCTAAAAAGAGAAAATTGTGCCCTTAAAGATAGAATTGTAATATGCCTTTTATATTCCAAAGCCTCTTTTGGATTAAGGTCTACAGCCATTATCCATATTGATAATCTTCTCTTTCCTTGGATTAAGGTTTATAGCATTTTTCCATATTGATAATCTTCTCTTTCCTCTCCACCCCCTTGTACTATCAGATTATTTCCTATCAAACAGGAAACAGGTCTAAAGAAAATTTACTGTCAGATTCTGCTAACTTGTAATGGTTGAAGGCAGCAAAATAAATAGAATGGTGTTATCTGTTTCTTAACATGATAGATCATAGACAATTTTTTTATGGTATTTACATTCATCTTAAGTTCTTTGATTCTTTGAACATCTTTTTCAAAATATTATTGATTTCTGGAATATAATTTATGACATCAAAATTGTCCTCAAAAGCAACAAAATGCCTTCTGATTAATTATACTCCACTATAGCTTAATTACTCATTGTCAATAATAGTTTGCTTTCGATCTTGACAGGTTTGACACTCAACACCCCTGGAGATCTGGCTATTAGTCTTGGCACTAGTGACACGGTAAGTCAAGATGCACAAGTTTGACTGCTGCTCTAAGCCATTCTATTCTTTGAACAATTGATCTGCCCAAAAGAATTAAGTATACTTTAATCAGCTTTAAATACTAAGGCTTAGTGATAGGCATTTTACATGGCTAAGGAATGAGATCTAAGTCTCAAGCTTTGAGGCTTATGTTTTTAATTAATTAGCGTATAACATGTAAAATATATCAAATTAAACAAGAAGAATGTGAAATAAATAATAAAATTAATTATTGTGGTTCGAGAATTTATAACTGCAATCTATGAACTCTGTCAAGTTTTAAGATTCCATCTCTAAAGATAGCATTTCCAAACATCTGATTCTGTGTATTTATAAAAAATAAAAGAGAAGTATCACAGTTAATGTTTGGCCTTTAGTAAATATTGATAAAAAAAAAATAGACATTGATTTATGCTTCAGATTTGAAGTGAGAATTGTAAGGGGAATAAGACTGACTTGCTTCAGTTCTCTTCAACCTCTATGAGGAGATATAAGGTGAAATAGAACATAAAAAAGGATTAGAACCCACTGGTATATGGAGGATAAACTTTAAAAATAGAAGTATATTGTTTCAGTCTCCATCTATTGGCTAAGATCCCTTATTTTATTCAACCTATGAGGAACAAACATCAAACATAAGATGAACCTCCATGCCTGATGCTTTGAGCCTTACACTTGGAAGGCAAAAACATTATGGGAAAATATAAACCTTAACATATCTTGTTGACCTGTGACACAAGTCACACAACTAGCTGATTATAGCTTATGAACCAGTGGAAGAGAGATGATGTAAAATCCTCAAGGTGTTTCTCTTGAGCCTTGCCTTCAGGATAGCCTTTCAAGTGTAAACCTCACACTTTTTAACTAACTTCACATGCAACACAGCTAGATTATATTTAGGGGTGATGTAATATAAATACAACCATAAATTTGCTCTCAAAAAATTAAATTTCTAATTGAGGGCCCTAATTCCAGTTCATTGTATTTTATGAAGCCATAGGTGCATCTGGAAAGCATGAATTAAAGTTCCATCATGAGTTTGAATATACATGCAAAATCAATCTAAATGAATGAAATTTATTGAATTGCAGTTCTTATCTATTGAAATTTTGTTTTCCAACTCTTTTTCATGGGCCATAAAAGGGAAAAGACTAGTGACTTGACGACGATGATCCCTGGCTTCGTTAGTTAATGTTGAAAACAAGGGATATGGATGCATCAAACGATTTACCCAACTTTGTTTGAATATATGCTGTGTCTCAACATTATGTTCATCGTGTATTTTTATACCTTAAATTTTCATAAATGTGAACGTTGGTTTTATCTTTGGGAAACATTAGTGAATTTTGTCCTATGATTTTTCTCATATATTGTACTTATGCTGCTCTACTGATCACTCAGGTTTTTGGGATTACTAATGAGCCTCAACCTCGCTTAGAAGGACATGTTTTCCCTAATCCAGTTGATACAAAAGGCTACATGGTAATGCTGTGCTATAAAAATGGGTCTCTAACTCGTGAAGGTACTTCTTTTAACTGATAACTAGTTTCCATTTCAATCAAGCAGAGTAATTCACACTACTGACACTGACTTTGTGGTGTCAGATGTACGAAATCGGTGTGCAGAACAATCTTGGGACATTTTCAATCAGTTTTTGGAGAAAACGTCCCCTCTTAATGGTTTGTGAATCATACCTTGGGTCCTTGATTAATTCTCTGGCATTACTTGTATAACTCTATGCCATTCCTGCAATAGGTGGAAAATTGGGTTTCTACTACAAGGAACATGAAATCCTTCCTCCACTTCCAGGTTGGTGTTTGGGTTTCTAATTTTAATAGATTTTTGCAATGCTTACAGCTGTAATTTTTTTGGTGGAATATTTTGGCTAGAAGATCTGTATTTCGAATCTCTCCCAGGTTACTCCATTCCATTGCCAGAATTGGCTTGACGGTTGTCCTTACCATTTGATTTATTTCATTCTTCTGCATTGCGAAACAATCAAGTAGCTAGGACCACCCAAATGGTCAATTTACAGCTCAGGATATTATTTAATATTCATAGAATGGTGGATTCCCCATCTTCACCTTTAGCCATGTGATGCAGATAATCTCAAGACAGATTTGAGATGTCTGCAAAGTTCATGAACCAAGTTCTCATTTAGTTTTCTAATTGAATGAACCTCTGAATGATCTAACTTGTAATAAGCTATGCATGCAGTTGGTTTCCATCGTTATGTTCTTGAAAATTTCATGGGTGACTCAGATGATGGGTTAAATGAGCATGAAGTCAAGGAATTTGATTCCCCTTCAGAGGTTAGTAAACATGTATTGCATATTATATGCATATAATATTGGTTAAGTGCTAGATGTTAATGTTCATATTTTATGTTTAATTGTATTTACAGGTACGGGCTATAATTGAGGGCCAGTTTCTCTCTATGCGAGCTCATGCTGAAAGGTTTGGAATGCCTGTTCCTCCAAAAAGGATAATAGCAACAGGTGGGGCATCCACAAATCAGAGCATTCTCAGCTCAATAGCTTCCATTTTTGGCTGTGATGTCTTCACAGTCCAAAGACCTGGTAAGTGGCTCAAACTCAGTTGTAGTTCGTAATTTATCTGCAATTCTTTCAGTTGGTGTTACTGCATGCAAAGTGTCTTCTTGGTACTAATTGTCATGGGAAAACTCCTTTGATTTCCATATTTTTTGCCCGTTGGATATGAATAGCAAGAGTAATCCAAACCTCTGAGATTCTGACCTTAGAATGGAAAAGAGCTGCTTGTGTTTGTGCTGTAACTTTTTAAAAACATAATACTAGAGTAACAAGTTTCAGAAACAAAACAGCAAGGAGCTGTCAACTATCCAATCAAATCATATTGAGCATATTTCTTGTCAGGTATTCCTTGCAAATTTGTGCTCAATTTCATTTGACAAGTATATCAAGAATTTCTTCCCCAAAAGGTATGGTTTCAATACAGATGCTAGGCACAGCTTTGTTTCCCAGTTTCCAAAGACCACAAAATCAATACTTGAACTGAAGAGAAATATTCCCCCCATTTATCTCCATAAACTTCTCTGTACTTTCCCTCCTATTGCTCGAAGAAGCTTGTTTCGTTTAATAGCTCAAAAATGCAACTTTATCATCTTTTTGTGTATTTGATTTTGTTGGTATAAATAATAAAAAAGAGCTAGTCGGGTGTCATAAAGATAATCATGGACTAAGGAAACCAAACTGTTATGTTTATGCCTAGAAATGTAAATAGTGATCCATGCCATGCCCATTTGATTACTTCATATATCTCTTGATCAATATCTTATTTTTTTTAAACTTAATATGGAGCATGGTGGAGGAATTCAGTGAGAAATGAAAAAAGGGGGAAAAAAATAAAGGATACCAGCTATGCAGTTGATTTCCATATGTATATTTTTACGTGTTTGTTTAGTGCTTTGCTTATTGAGCCATTAAATGATGAAATCTGAGAGGCATATTTTCCTTTATTTAAAAAAAATGATTCAATACAGTGCTGCTTCAGTAAATTGAGGGCTCCTAGCCATTAGAAGAGGAAAAAAATAACACAAAGTGCAAGTATTTGTATGTAAGCTAGTTGACAACACATTTTTAATTCCTTCATATCCAAGAAAAAGAGAAACACAAAAGAACATCAAAATCTCCTCAAAAGTGGCTGTTTATGCTGTTGAACTCCTTATATTTGCCCTTTGGTGAAACCTTTTTCTATGTTCTTGTTTGACAGATTCAGCTTCTTTGGGGGCTGCCTTAAGAGCTGCTCATGGATGGCTTTGCAACAAAGAGGGCAGTTTTGTGTCCATCTCCTGCATGTATGAGGATAAATTGGAGAAAACATCTCTGCGTTGCAAACTTTCTGCAAGTGCTGGAGACCCGAAACTGCTGTCCAAGTATACCTTGTTAATGAAGAAGAGAATGGAAATTGAGGACCGCCTAGTGCAAAAGCTGGGACGTATATAAAACCAAAAGCTAAAAGGATCAGGGAGATGGAAAAGGTTTTGCCTAGATAAGAAAAGGTCCACATTAATATATTGTATTGGTTCAAGGAATGTAGTGCCAAATACGTGAGGATCCTTCGGTGGAACCACGATTTATAAATAATTTTATCTTTAAATTATGCTCTCCAAACGAGTATAGAGAGGTTGATATTTTCTTTGTGTACTGCATGCGGAAAGGTGTTAGGTCTTTGATACATTGAACATGAGTGTTCAACTGCTCTTTTTTGTGAATTTAAGACCCGAGGATACCAATGATGCTGGACGAAACAAACCATACGGGGACATTTCTTGACTGGTATAAAGATGTTACCTCTGTTTCTCACCAAATATCTGCAGTTAATGCAAACAATAGTGTTGTTACCTCTCGAGATTAATTGACCGCTGCTAGAGGCCAAACGGAGACGACGGAATGCTAGATGTAGCCTTACATAACAAAATTAAAAGTTAGTAACTGAGATAAAATAAAGGTTCACATGGAACGTCAGAAAAAGTTGGAACAATTTAAAGGCCCCAGGACTCCCCTCCTGTCTATAATTTGCAATTGCGTCACGGTAGGGCACAACGAATGCGTAGAACATGTATACGAACAATACAAGTAACGAGCTCACCCGTGAGCTAACTAGCATTCAGCTTCCTGAGCCTTCCCATTCGTGTTCTTATTCAGAATGGCTAGCTTAAGCTCCCCAGAAATAGGCATACCCGGCGTCGCTTCGAACCAATAGTGGAGATCATGACACCGAAATTGTGATGATGCATCAAAAAGTTACAACCGAGGCCTCCCAACGTTAAAACAAAGGCAATGATTTTGCGCGAAGTTCTGCCGTTCCGTGGTTTAATCTTATATAACACGTTGACAAATTGAGTCTTTTTTTGTGCCAGACACGAAGTACCAAACACACAAACAAATCAGAAAAAGGTCCACAACCCAGACATGCCACCACAGACAAGACAACATCCCATGTGAAACAACAAAAAGCATATTAGAAATTTAGAACACACTCGAGGAGCCAAAGAGGGCAAGCTTGAGACTTGAGAGGAAAACACATTCCCCCTTCAATACTCATCGCCTTCGTCACCATCCTCCCCTTCAGCAGATTCAGCTCCAACCTCCTCATAATCCTTCTCCAGGGCAGCAAGATCCTCTCGAGCCTCGGAAAACTCACCTTCCTCCATGCCTTCACCAACGTACCAGTGCACAAATGCACGCTTAGAATACATGAGGTCAAACTTGTGGTCTATACGCGAGAACACTTCGGCAACACTAGTTGAGTTGGATATCATGCAAACAGCTCTCTGCACCTTGGCAAGGTCACCCCCTGGAACGACAGTGGGGGGCTGATAGTTGATACCACACTTGAATCCCGTGGGACACCAGTCAACAAACTGAATGGTACGCTTGGTCTTGATGGTGGCCACAGCTGCATT
Organism: Buxus sempervirens; assembly: GCA_947561395.2. Taxonomy (NCBI): domain Eukaryota; kingdom Viridiplantae; phylum Streptophyta; class Magnoliopsida; order Buxales; family Buxaceae; genus Buxus; species Buxus sempervirens. The sequence goes on from OX387184.1 coordinate 10,858,219, forward strand.
CACGTCCTTTGGAACCACATCACCTCTATACATCAGACAGCAAGCCATGTACTTGCCATGACGTGGATCACACTTAGCCATCATAGATGAAGGTTCGAAGGCACTATTTGTGATCTCAGCCACGGAAAGCTGCTCATGGTATGCTTTCTCAGCCGAAATGACTGGGGCATAGGAGGAGAGCATAAAGTGGATCCTCGGATAAGGGACCAAATTGGTCTGGAATTCAGTCACATCCACATTCAAGGCACCATCGAACCTCAGAGAGGCAGTCAGAGATGAAATCACCTGAAACATTAAGAAAGAGTTAGGCATGTTTATTCATTAAGTAAAACCACTTTCCAGCTTAAGCAGATTAATCGTATTCTATTACCTGGGAGACCAGGCGATTCAGGTTGGTATAGGTAGGACGCTCAATGTCAAGAGAGCGCCTGCAAATATCATAGATAGCTTCGTTGTCAAGAAGGACAGCAACATCAGTGTGTTCCAGAAGGGAATGGGTTGATAGGACACTGTTGTAGGGCTCCACAACAGATGTGGAAACCTGAGGTGATGGATATACAGTGAAGCCAAGCTTTGATTTCTTCCCGTAATCAACAGATAGACGCTCCAAAAGAAGAGAACCAAGACCAGAACCGGTGCCTCCGCCAACTGCATTGAATACAAGGAAGCCTTGGAGTCCAGTGCAGTTGTCAGCAAGCTTTCTAATGCGGTCCAAGCATAGATCAACAATCTCCTTTCCAACTACAATAAAGACCAGATATGTTAGGGATAAAACAGTACCAAATTATTAAGTACAAAGAGTATAAATGGACGCCTAATTACTGGTGTAATGGCCACGGGCAAAGTTGTTAGCAGCATCTTCCTTGCCACTGATGAGCTGCTCTGGGTGGAAGAGCTGTCGATATGTTCCGGTTCTCACTTCATCAATCACCGTGGGCTCAAGATCTACAAACACGGCACGGGGTACATGCTTTCCAGCACCAGTTTCACTGAAAAAGGTGTTGAAGGCATCATCTCCTCCACCAACCGTCTTGTCACTTGGCATTTGGCCATCGGGCTGTGAATATAAAACAGGATGAATTTCTCAGATCCAGAAACCGGAGAAGATATTTAGAAAAGAAAAACAGAAAGTGGATGTGCATTAAAGAAACATATCTGACGTGATCATGAAAAAAATAACTCGACGTACTACTTATTAGCAAAAATAAAGCTTCCGTCGTTACCATAACCAAATTACGTCACAATAAATACGAAAATTTAAAAACACAAAACGACGCCTCGCAAAGAGGACATAACAGATAAGGAAATACCATTTTAATGTCCAAGAAAATAAAGATATGTGAAAAGGATTATACAAGTTGGACGAGAATTTGAAAGAAAAGATATATCATTCTATACATGAGGAATAGAAAGGTTAAACACCACATCTACATGCTAAAGATCTATTAAAAAATATATAATCAATAGAAGGAATGAATCATTGTTCCACAAGCAGATCGAATTAAGGCAAGAGTGGATCAGAAAGAATAAATTAAATATCAAAAAAGAAATCTAGATTTGAAGAAGCTCGAAGATAATCTCTAATGGCAGATAAATATATTCTAACAACGGAATTGTACTAGAATTTCAGCATCACTGTGTCATTCTTAAAAGGTAAAAACCTAGATACGCAGGAAAAATAGACAAAAATTAACATCCATATGCAGGTTTTGAACAGAGAACATAGAATGGCAACAGAATAGAGAACAGTAAATGCAGATCTAAGCTTTCAATGCAAAAGAACTCCGGATCTGAGGACCTGTGAAGATGAAACCTGAAAACCAAGAACTAGAACTGATTAACAAGATGAGAAGCATTTTCGGCGCAGAAACTTTAGATCGACCAAAGTGTACAACGAAACGCACCAATTATACCACATTTCAAAACAATAAAATACATGGATGTATAAGCAAACAAATCGCGCCAAGGAAACAACCTAAAATCGGAGTAGACTAAACAGATGCAAAGGTAAGAAATCATTCGATTTTACCTGGATACCATGCTCGAGGCAGTAAAGTTCCCAGCATGCATTGCCGACCTGGATGCCGGCCTGACCGATGTGGACCGAGATGCACTCTCTCATTTTCACAGAGAATCAGAAGCAGAAAATGACGCAAGAAGAGAAGGAAAGAGGATTTGAGGAGGAGAAGAGGTTCGCAACAACAGCAGAACGGCGTTTATTAAGACGCCCTCCGGTGAGAGGCTTCGGGTTCTTCTGCAGCTCTGCTTGGTTTATGACTTTATATGGGGAGGGCGGATGGGAGAGCGGAAGAGAGATCTACTGTTCGTACTTAACCGCGGTTTGTTAACCATGGTTACTGCCGGCTGCCAGCGCTGAGCCTTTGTTGGGCGACGTAACTAACCGGTCTGTGACCGTAGTGGTTACCGGTTCTATTCAAATCTGGCTTTCCCGCCCGATTTCAGCCTTTTTTGAAATGGTTCCACATGTTTCAAATAATTGCAGTAGTGTCACTGCATTCTAAAGGAATGATAGAGTCAATAGGCCTTTTAGTCTTAGGTCGTTATTATATGCTTTGTTTGTGGATTAAATTGTAATTTAATAAACAGAAAAAGCCAAAAAAAAAAGGGCAAATGAGCCCTAAGGCTGGGTGGAGCTCTAGGCCTATTACAATGTGACGTTTTAGCACTTAAGTTTTAGGCCGTTTGATATGGGCGTAAGCTGCTGGCAACGCTGAAAAAGTTTAGCCACAAGGAGAAAAATGATCTGGCCAAATCGTTAAGACAATATTTATGTAATATTGAAATCTTCGGACAATGCTTTACTGTATTACTTTTTGTTGTGGCCATTAGATGTTATGAGGAGCATCTCACAGTTAGTGTTTTTTTCAAGGGAGCCTCACATAAAACATTTATAACCAGAAAAAGATACTAACTATGGCAGCATCTCACAGTCATAGCAGAAAACAATGCATTAAAGCATTGCAAAAGATTTCATCCCGCTACCCATTGGATAGCCCACGTTTATATTGTTTCTTCATGTAAGATTCAATTGTAAAAATAACAAAGTATTAAAATGTTTCTTCCTCATAGTAACAAAATTTTATTGTGAGTAATGGTTGAAGGATGTTGGGAAAAGCCATTTGTCATGTGGGATTTGTTTTGGAGATTAAGATCATTTGAAAGCTAATAAATACAGTATACATCACCTGCAATGTTTGCCTCAATTGATTACTACTGTGGATGTGACATGCTACCATGTGGAGCATCATAGTTAGTGTTTTTTTATTGTTGAAAATGTTCTATGTGGGGCCCACCTGAAAAAAAATAAAATAAAAAAAATTGACTGTGATATACCAAACCGAACCACATTACTGGCGTTTGGGGGGCATTATAAAATCTGGATTCTAGTAAAATCCAATTCCATAATCCAAAAGGTGTGTTTGGTTGGGATTTTAAGGTCGGATTCTACTATCTGATTGTATAATCAAGGTTATAATCAGAATCTACTTTTTTTGGTGATTATAAGGATTATGGACATTGATGCTTATATTTCCAAAACCTGTGATTCTAGAGATTATGTATAATATATTATATAAAACATATTATAATAAATAATAACAATATAAGTATTATAATATAATATAATTTGTTATATGATATATAATTGATAATACAATATTAAATTATATTACATGTAATATAAATATCATTATTATAATAATATTATACATTATTATATTATATATAATAAATTATAAATTTCAATATAATGTACATTATAAATAATTATTATTATTATAATATATTATTTTAATAACAAGAAATTATAATATAACTTATATTACATTATAAATTTTATTATAATAAACATATTATTATCTTATAGTATTATTATAATAATATTATATATTATTATTATCATATTATTATAATAATACTATTATAATATTATATATAAATTTATATATTATATAAAATATACATGTTACGTAATAATATATATGATTTTAAATACGACTTTAATTTTTCTATATATATTATATTATTTTTATGTAATTTTTAATAAAATACTCCAAATTTAATCTCAATAATTGGTGGCAACCAAACAAGATTCTAAATTCTAATTTAAAATTTTGAGTTCACAATCTAACTTATCCAAATAGGATTTTGGTTTTCTAAAATCGAGGAAATATAATATGAGTTATAAAATCTAGGATTATAATCCTAATCCAGATTCTATAATGCCCACCAAACGCCACCTTAATTAGACATACACGTATATTTAAGTTAGAGGGTGTTTGGTAACATGTCTGAACACAATTTTTTGGTTTTTTAAAACAGAAAATTGAAAACGTGTTTGGTTGAAAAAAATTTCAAACCATTTTTCAAGGAAACGGTTGAAAAATAACCTGGTTTTTAGAAATCGAAAAATTCCATTTCTGAAAAAGATGAACAGTTTTTTGTTGGATGGCATTTTTGTAATAACTTATTTCTTTTCTCTTCGATACAAAACCTTTCATCTCTCTTCCTCACACAGACGACAGAACTCCTATTCCTCGCGAGCATGACTATGGCATCCAAGTGAAAGAAGAAGAAGAAATCAAATGAAACTATACTCTTGAAAGGTCACCACCTTCCAGGCGAAGACGACAGCACTGTCGTGGGCGATTGCAGCTGCGGCGTGATCCTAAGTGGAGAAAATGTTGCAGGGGCACCAACGGACCTTTGCTCCGAGAGCGGTGAGGGTTTCGATCAGGACTGCAGTTTGGATCGTCATGTGAAAAATCGAAGCCCTCGAAAGTCGTTCTCTTTTTCTAAAATTGTTTTTCTTATTCCTTGTGTGGAATTTCAAAAGGTAACCCAGGAATTTCAGGAGGAGGAGGAGTTATTCGAAACTCTTCAGGTTTGTTTATTGTTGGTTTTTCAACGCATTATGGAATTCAATCAAATCTTATGGCTGAATTGCTTGCTTTAAGGGATGGTCTTCGTATGGCCGATAGCTATGGAATCCAGCATTTGATCATTGAGTCTGATTCTCAGATTCTTGTTGACATTATAAATGGTGTGGCCCTGGTCCCTTGGAAATTTTTAATTTGGTGGAAAGAGATCAAAGGAAGAATTAACTCTCATAATCGACTGATCCAGCATGTTTACAGGGAAGCTAATATAGTAGCAGATGCTCTGGCTAATGAAGGTTGTGTTCATTCATCAAAGACTTTCTATGAGTCTCTCAACGACATTTCTTCTCAGGTTAGAAATTGTTTGTTTCAGGATAAAACTGGTTTGTATGCTCTTAGGCATTAGATTTTTCTCATTCTTGTTTTGTTGGGGTAAGGTTTTATGTCCCCCCCTTTTTTGGTGTATTTCTTTTATTGGAATTAATCTACAGGTCAGGGTCTGCCTCAACCCTCCTCCCTCCGCTAGAGTGCCACTAAGGTTATTCATGCCTTAGTGGGCTTTCCCTGAAAAAAAAAAAAAATTTCCTTGCATGGAGAAGAGCTAAAACGGAAAAGTACCGTTTGGACCGTAACAACTGTATTGAGCAAGCACAGGAGTTAAAACAAATCGGTTTCACTATAGACAAGCGGTTTTCTGTCAAGAAAACCGGCGAGAACTGGAGGTCATGTTGTCGGAAAACCGAGGGTAGTTACCGGAGACAAAGGTGAGAAAAGGCTTGACCGGAGAAAAACTCTGACAGAGGGAGAATGGAATTTAACTTCGCTGTGGCGTCTGTCCAAGCAAGTAACAGTCAAATAAAAGAGACGTATCCAATCAGAAGATGAGGAACGTGGAATGGTATCGCCTAACGGCCTTAGAAGGAAAGAAATTCAAAAGAAAGGACAATTCTTATGGCCTAATTTTCTTCACGATGAATTATACAAAACTCTCCCTTGGGATTTGCTAAAATAACAAGACCTTTTGTTTTATATTGTAGGTTGTCTCCAACACTTAAAACGGTTTATTGAATTATACAAATTTCTCAAGAAGGAACTTTTGTTTTGCTAAAATGACGAGACCTTCGATTTTTGATTTAAAAACTTGAATAGTTTTTTTTTTAAGTCAATTGTTACGAAAAGGGTTTTTTGTCACTTGTTTTCAAAAACCCAAAAAACAATAATTGTTATTAAATGGGTTTCTTGTCACTTGTTTTCGAAAACCTAAAAGCAGTTGGAACTGTTTTTAGTTTTCAAACTGTTTAAAAAAAAAAGTTATCAACGGCGATGACCAATTGGGGATTGTTCGATTAAAACCGATAATCCCAAGTGAAACAAAGCTATTAAGTTGGTTTTGGGTTTGCATTAACCGGTTCGAAAAGCGACCGATTTCTTCTGCGTCGTTTCCTCTTACGAATCCTCCGATAAGCGTTCGGTAGACGACACGCGTCCCCCTCAGTTCAGCCGAAGTTTTCAGCCGACCCAAACATTTTTGAGCCGCATTCGTGAAAATGGCTCGATGGGAGCTGCGTTCGAAAATTCACTTCGTCGAAATGGGGCTTGTTGGCGGGAAATAAAAAACTGCAATCCTCTCAAATCCGAAGCAGAAGCATATCAAAAAAGTTTTCTTCATACTATTTTTCATCTCTCTCTCTGGTTACAGAGGCTGAAACATGGCTGTCGGTCATCCACAACGGAAGACTACCCAAGCAAGGAACCCAAACGAAAGTGGTGACAATTTCTCTTCAATCTGAACTCTTTTTAACCTTTTGATTCATGCGACAGGTCAAAAACCATTATTGACGTGAGCAAATAATTGGCGATCGTTAATGGAAGACATGATAATTTCAGAACGGAAGAGCATTCAATGGCAATTTGTCAAAATTTTTTATTCTCCTCTTGGCAAGCTTGGAAATCAATTCTAATCTCAGGGAATCGTCGAAATCTGCATTGTTCTCACTTGCCCGGTATAGCAAGCCTGGTTCTGGTATGTTGTTATGGTTTTTCTCCCTTTCTTCTATTGGCATGGTTCTGGATTTACTAATACTTGTTATGTGTTCGACAAAATTCCTCTGTTGTAGGCATTGTCAAGGCAATGAAAGTGGTGACGATTTCTCTTCAATCTGAACTCTTTTTAACCTTTTGATTCATGCGACAGATCAAAAACCACTATTGACGTAAGCAAAGAATTGGCAATTGGCGACCGTTAATGGAAGACATGATAATTTCAGAACGGAAGAGCATTCAATGGCAACTCGTCAAAATTTTTTATTCTCCTCTCGGCAAGCTTGGAAATCAGTTCTAATCTCAGGGAATCGTCGAAATCTGCATTGTTCTCACTTGCCCGGTATAGCAAGCCTGGTTCTGGTATGTTGTTGTTCTGGTTTTTCTCCCTTTCTTCTATTGGCATGGTTTTGGATTTACTAATACTTGTTATGTGTTCGACAAAATTCCTCTGTTGTGGGCATTGTCAAGGCAATGAATTTTGCTATTAAGTTTGGCCATTCTGGTTTAGTCTGCCTAGATTAGAGATGAATTTTGCAATTAAGTTTGAAATCTTGATATGAATTTTTTAATTCAGATACATCACGGAACAGGGAAAATTGGTTTTTTTTCTGCTTTAGGTAATTCTCCAAATGGATATCATAGATTAGAGACAACTAGGACATGTAAAAACGTGTAAGCAGAAGAAAAGCGGTTAAGCCTGAAAACTTTGTACTCAATTCCTCTGAAGATTAATTGACTCCAGGTTGCTCCCTTTAAGTCTTCTGAATTTGATATCTTATAGCTTTTGCTAGAAGGGATGCTCTTTATCGTCACTGGTCTATTTAGGATGATATTGATAAATTGTAGGAGTAGATTACCTGGGTGTTTAAGTGTTTAACTGAAGTGAATTTTCAGCATCAAAGTGAATGCTGATGTAACACTATTCTCTTAGAAACATGATACAAGTAAATATTTTCTGTGACGGTTAACTTGATTGTGCAGTGTAATGTATATTGGATGGATTGAGTGAATCTTGATCTTCATACAGTGTTCCCTGAAAAGACTGTCAAAATATTTCTATTTTCTCTGTTATGAGTGCTCTGCTGAAGAAAGTGCTATATAAAGTCAAAAGAGCATGATTTCTAGTGAGTCTGAATGATTTCCATCAACTGGAGATTATACATAATCCAAGAAATATATTATTTGTCTCAGGATATGTATTAAAAGAATAATGGTCAAGAGTCAAAATGTTGAAGGCCCGATGAATGCAATGTTTGGCATTCCATTGGAAGTGAATCTGAATATTAATACATCATATCCATCACTTATTAATCGGTGGCTTGGTTTCATAATTTAAAGTGGGGGACTAGATGTTTCGCAATTCTCTTTATATCTTTAGCCAATTTGTTTCTTCATATTGTCAATTAAACCTTTTTTGTCTCATTTAAGAATCTTGTAGTCCTTAAATTGTATATGACAATCTGCTCACATCTTCGTTGGTTATAATGTTCATTTTATTTGTTGCAATAGTCATGGCAAGGAAGAAAGTGCTAAATCCATGCCGTGTAAGAAGACAAACTCGTTCAATTTCAAAGGATGCAGCAGCAACCTCTCCCATTGCATCAGTTGCTCCACGAAGACCGTTAAACCCATGGGTTATATTCATGTAAGAGAAATATCCAACATTAAATTTTGTAATTTAGAATTAAAAGTTATATTTGTTATGAGTCTAAGTAAAAATAAGAAATGCTTCATCAATTATATATAGTGTTGTTACGAATACAATAAACAAAAAATAACAAAGAGAATTGAATATGAAAAATGCAACTAGGTTTTATTTTATTATATGCTTTAGTATATGTTTAAAAAATATTTGTGTACTTCTTATAAGAAGGAGTATATCGCAGAACGCAAACGAGGAGGAGAAACAATCACACAACGCAAGGCATGCATTTAAAGTCTTATCTTAATGATTATATATTATAGAGCATATTGTTAGGTGTTCTTTATATTTGAAGCTCCTTGAACAGTAGTTCTAATGTCGGCATATGTGTTTCTTGTCATTCCTTCTCACTTCCCCTAATTCAAGCTAGATTTGGGTTCTTTTATGTAAAACTGAATTATTAATCTTTAATAATTTAATATGTAGGGGATGAGAGATGCAAAACTAAAGTGGGACAGTTTGGGACAAGAAGAGAGGCAGCACTATCAAGAATTGTCTGCCCAAAGTATAGTAGATTATCGATCTTTGCGTCCTGCACAAAAAGAAGAAAAATGTTCAGGTAACACCAACTGAAACATGTTTTTTATATAATTCAGAAAGATTTGTAGTTAGGAGCTACCATTGTTGTTGTGCCCGACCAAAATATTGTTGGTGTTACTTTCTATTTTCTGCTGAAAATAGATTTTTGAAAACCATTTATGGGCTTTTCTTCAACTCACATATTATATCATCTAGTCAAGGTTTTGTCCTACACTTCTATTATTAGATTTTTTTCCTAGAATATCTTCGTGTTGTGTTTAATTAGCACTTTATGTGCAATTGCAGCCTTGCGTGGTGACAAGATGCTCGCCTAGAAGGTTCATGGCTTGTTGCAAACAGCTTACGACAGACCAGCGATTGGCTATTGATGCAATTGGTTTTGGGCCCCTTCTCCATCTCCAATGCACATCCCTTGTAAAGGAGTTATGTGCGTGGTTAATTCAGCAAGTAGATGTAGATACCCGTAGCTTAAAAATTGGCGCGTATTCTATACCGATAGGCAGTGTAGATGTCAGCATTATTGTGGGACTTAGACACCTTGGACATCCTGTCATCATCTCTGGACCAGATGATATAATATGTGAGGTTCGTGATATGTTTCAAATTGAGAAGCACGGAATACCACTGTCAAACTTAGAATCTAGGATGCGTTCACTAGGAGGTGGCCCTGAATTTAAAAGAGAATTTGTTTTATTCGCATTAGGTTCACTCTTGTGTCCAAATTCGAACCTACATGCTAGTATTACCTTTTTACATAGTGTGGTAGATGTAGGTAGTTTATCTGAATTAAATTGGGCAGCATTTGTGGTTGACCGGCTTTTTGAAGAAATAAAAATTTTCCAAATCAAGAAGAAGCAGTCTATAGGTGGTTGCCTTTTATTCTTACAGGTGAGGACTTACAATAAGTGTTTACAGTATTTGTTACATTTGTAATGTTTTTTTATTTTACTTATTAAAGATATCCGTGTCGAGTAAGATGGTTGACCACCTTTGTTTTCAGTTGTTTTATTATGAGCATGTTCTTTTGGGTCCGGCCGAGGCTGACATACGGACACCACGATTGTTGGTTTGGACTCAAGAGCGTGTCAAGAATAGAGAAAAAGCAGAGAAAGTTGCTAGCGGTTATGGGCGTGGACAGGTATATTGTATTTTATAACTGCCTTGTCATTAAAATAAGAATTTTTCTTATACTTTGTGTGTTATATAGGTAGATCCAACAAGATTGAGGAAGTATGTTGAAAGTGGCAATGAAAGCATTCAAGATAAAATCCCAGACATCAATCATGTAAGAAAGTATCTCCACAGTTTCCATAATGAAGGTTCCCGCTTTAGTTGTTGTGTTACAATATTCCCAAATTCCCTAATTATGTGTTGTGTAGGTTGATCCTCCTGAATTCGAGGATGCTACCGCCATTGCCAATGGAGACACTAGAACTTACATTGCAAACAATGATCCTGTAAGAAAGCATCTATAAGATTTTCACTTATACTTTTTGTGTTTGACTTATGTAATGGTGCATTATATAGGTTGAACACCAAAGTTTTTTGAAGGATGCAGCTGTATGCATAAAAGATATTCGATACGAAATTCCAGACATTGACCCTGTAAGATTTGTTTCTACTGATAATTCTATGATTTAAATAGGAAGAACTGTTGTTTTACGTTTTCTTCATTCTTTGAGTTGTGAATCTAACCATATAATCAAACTTTGTTAGGAGGTGGCTAGTAAATTGGAGCATATGCAGGTGCTACTGCAGACTAGGAGTTATGCATATTCATCATCATTAGCACTTGTAAGAGAGGTCTATGGAAGTCACAAAGACATGGGTAATGCCTCGCAAGGTAGAAGTGACTTGGGAGCCCAACAACATGGTTGAATGTTTTTGAAAATTTAGTTTTGGTAAAACAGGAAATCAAAAGAATTTCGTTAATTCTTTTGATATTTGGATGTATTTCATTCTTTTCATATTTCGAAGTATGTATATAACTTCTTCTTTTTTTGAAGGAAAATGTATATACCTAATAGGCTGTATGGTTTGTGAACATAACTTTGTTAATTCTTTTTACCTCTATAATGCAATTATAATCCAAATCAGGAAACTCAATTCTAAAGGGTGCTAAAAACACCAAATGGCATAGTATGATACAATCACATTCACATGGGAAACTAGCACAATCATACGAGGACACAATCACACTCATAAGGGGGAAACAAGTATGATCATAGAGGGATGCATGCATTTTCATAGCAGGCTACAAGCCCTATCTAGGGGGGATACAAGCATTTTTCATAGGAGGATACACATATAATCATAGAGAATACAAGCATTTTTATAGGAGGATACAAGGCCTGTCATAGAGGGATACAAACATGTTCATAGGAGGATACACGTATAATCATAGAGGGATACAAGCATTTTCATAGGAGGATACAAGGCCTGTCATAAGGGGGATACAAGCATGTTCATAGGAGGATACACGTATAATCATAGAGGGATACAAGCACCCTTATAGAAGGATACAAGTCCTGTCATAGGGGGATACATGCATGTTCATAGGAGGATACACGTATAATCATACAGGGATACAAGCACCCTTATAGGAGGATACAAGGCCTGTCATAGGAGGATACATGCATGTTCATAGGAGGATACACGTATAATCATAGAGGGATACAAGCATTTTCATAGAAGGATACAAGACCTGTCATAGGGGGATACAAGCATGTTCATAGGAGGATACACGTATAATCATAGAGGAATACAATCATTTTCATAGGAGGATACAAGTCTTGTTATAGGGGGATACATGCATGTTCATAGGAGGATACACGTATAATCATAGAAGGATACAAGCATTTTCATAGGAGGATACAAGGCCTGTCATAGGGGGATACAAGCATGTTCATAGGAGGATACACGTATAATCATAGAGGGATACAATCATTTTCATAGGAGGATACAAGTCCTGTCATAGGGGGATACATGCATTTTCATAGTAGGATACAATCACACTCATAGGGGGATACAAGTATTTTCATAGGAGGATACATGTATAATCATAGAGGGATACAAGTATTTTCATATGAGGATAAACGTATAATCATAAAGGGATACAAGCATTTTTATAGGAGGATACAAGTCCAGTCATACGAGGATACCATTATTTTCTTAGTTCACACTCACAGGGAGATACACGTATAATCGAATGCCGTTACAGAGAGCATTTCGTCTTCTACGATTCGGTGATACAATCCGTGATACGCGAACAGATGGCGTCCCGTAATGGGAGCGGGCATTAACCCCCGTTTCATTTTTTTATAATTATTATTAGTTTTTTCTTTCAAAGTATGTTCGTGTGAGACAAATTCGGTGTTGGTGAGAGAGTGAATGGTTTTGGTTTTCAGATTTCAAGTCAGATTTCAAAACGAAGGAATTAATGATTTCGTCTGACACGATAGAAAATAAATAATAAATAAAACAATAAAAAAGCATAGACAAGCGTTAACGCCCCTTTTTGTTAGCTCACTTTATTAGGGATGCGCGGCTACAATCCCTTAAGTGTATCACGGATGGTACCACCAAATGGCAAGAAATGAAACGCACTTGCCGTTTCATAGTAGGGGAAACAAGTATAATCATGGAGGGATACAAGCATTTTCATAGGAGGATACAAGTCCTGTCATAGAGGGATACAAGCATTTTCATAGGAAGATACAAGGCTTGTCATAGGGGGATACAAGCATGTTCATAAGAGGATACACGTATAATCATAGAGGGATACAAGTATTTTCATAGGAGGATACAAGTCCTGTCATAGGGGGATACAAGAATTTTCACAAGGAGATACACGTATGACAGGACTTGTATCCTCCTATGAAAATGCTTGTATCCCTCTATGATTATACTTGTTTCCCCCTACTATGAAACTAATTGTATCCCTGTATGACAGGACTTGTATCCTCCTATGAAAATGCTTGTATCCCTCTATGATTATACGGGTATCCTCCTATGAACATGTTTGTATCCCCCTATGACAGGACTTGTATCCTCCTATGGAAATGCATGTATACCCCTCTATGATTATACTTGTTTTCCTATACGAGTGTGATTGTACCTTACTATGAAAACAATTGTATCATCGTATGGTAGGACATGTAACGGCAAGTGTGTTTCGTTTCCTACCATCTGGTATGAAAATACTTGTATTCCCCTATGAATGTGATTGTATCCCCGTATGATTGTGCTAGTTTCCCATGTGAATGTGATTGTATCCTACTATGCCATTTGGTGTTTTTAGCACCCTTTGTAGAGATGGAAGCCTTCTATATTTCCAACCAACTTATGCACCATTTGAATCTAACTGTATCCCTATATGACAGGACTCGTATCCCTCTATGATTATACTAGTTTCCCCTTACTATGAAACTAATTGTATCCCTATATGACAGGACTTGTATCCTCCTATGAAAATATTTGCATCCGTCTATGGTTTAATAACAAATGTCTACAACATGTTTTGTATTCAGTTGGTTTTCTTGTTCAGATATTTTCCTCTTCACAGACTTGATGTTAAGAAAAATATCACATACAATCCATCGAAAGCTTGAACAAGTATTGCTTTCCCAAAAATAATTAGTTGAGGTGGATAGGCTTTGGATACCAAATGCCAATTTCAAAATACAAATGTATTCAAAACACAATATATGAAACATACATGAAAAAAAAAACCCTTTATGTTTAATACAGGTATGTAAGCTCTTCCAATCAGCGTTGCACCTTTCCGTAGCCCCCAGCTCAAATTTCATTGCTTCCTGAGAAATTATCGGTGCACCTTTTGAGTTCATCATAAGAGAACCATCTGGCTCCTTTTAACTGTGGTGCTCCCCTGCTATCTTTACCACTTGCAGCCCAAGATGCTGAAAGACACAGAACATCTATAGTAAGATAATATTTTCCACAAATTTCAGGCATTTAGATAATATAGTTTTATGCTGCAGACATTACCAAATGGTTTACTCAACCTGATGGCCTTTTCTGCACGCTTCTTTTGCTGAATGGCATAGATGCCCAAAGCCACGAGTGCCAGGACCAGAATAGAGCAGCCGACTGCTATCCCTATAATTGCACCTCTACTCATTGAACTTTCTTTGCAATTAATACACCAAATATTCATTGAACTTTCTTTGCTTGTCCCTAAAATATTTTTTAAGTCAACACATAATTCTCAGTATTGTTTCAAATGATATAATAAATAACCAAAGTTATGAATGATGTACCTGAGAAAACATAAGGAGCTGCATTAAACATTGTCAATATCATTTTCGCCCACAAACAGTGCCAAAAGAAAAGTAATAATAATAATAAAAACAAAATTAAACATAAAAATCCAAGAATGACAATAAGCAAATAAGATGAATTCTGTCCCTAAAATCACTTATAAATAACAGCACTGATGCAAATATTTTTAGCTACACAAACAATATTTCAACAACAGAGCCATCATAGAAAATATATTATTCACATGGAAGGAATGCTTACGTAAAATCCCAATCACCATTTGAAGTAGTGGAGTGAAATCAACGTATACATACGAACGGTAGCATTTGAAATTCAAAGAGGGAAACATAGAGACGAGGCGGGTGAAGAATATCCCAGAATCATGGAAAATGGAACATAAAACAGATACCCTTTATTCTAGAGAAGCAAAACAGATAGTAGTGACATAATCCAAATTCCTTATACTGCGGAATGGTGAAGAGGAAGGAGAAGAACTAAAGAAAACTTTCTCACCTTAAAACAGCAGAGAAATGCTGAAGAAATCCATGGTAGGCGGTCGATTTTATCTCCTCTGTATCTGCTTTGTGTTCTCTCACCTCTTCCTTGTCTCTTTCTTACCAGATAACAGATCCACCACCATCTCCAGATCCATGGAAGAAGCTCACTCACCTTGTTTCAGCCTCGTTAACCAGAGAGAGAGATGAAGAAGAGTATGAAGAAAACTTTTTTGATATGCTTTTGCTTCGGATTTGAGAGGATTGCATTTTTTGATTTCCCGCCAACAAGCCCCATTTGCATTCGAGCCATTTGACGAAATGAATTTTCGGACGCGGCTCCCTTCAACTCCCACAACAGCAATTATCAAATGCGAAACAGGTCCAAAATTCATTCTTAAGACATCCAATGAAGATGTTACAAGATAAAACACGCAAAAGTGATCCTACTCCTGTTCTCTCTTAGCGCCTTGTACTTGGGAAGGATAAAAAGGGAAAAGGAATATTCCCATTAGAGGAGACCCAGCACTCAGAAACAGGCTCACTAGATTTACTCTTAAATGATATGCCTTAAAATTTGGTTCTACTCATCGACAAAGTCCCTTCATGGAATGGAATTATACAAACCAGAAAAGATAAGCCAACTGGGGCCATTCCTCCTCCAAGAAGCAAACATCATCTCAAACCTTTTAATAACATGACCTCGCATTCAATGAAGTACACAAAGCCAACAGAAACCCAAGATAGGAACAGAGCTTTTCCCTTGGAACATTCTGGGGAGAAAAATGAGTTATAGCTTTGTGGCTTTAACTTTCACCACTTGAATCACTGCAAGTAGGCAGCCACTTGCAGACTAATTCCACCTTATAGCATCATAGAGAACTTTAACACCTCATTCGAAATGCACAGAGAACACTCAACACCTTGAATGTCATATGTCCCAACCAAACATTTCATATATGCATCACTGAGATATCTACTTAAGACTGTTATTATCGAAGATTCCATAAGTAGCGTGATACTGTAAGAACCACCAGCAGCAAGAATTGTGAAATCCAACAACAAGGCATACACTGAAGCTTGCTCCTTGTACGTTGCTTTGTTGTAAGATATTGGTTTTACCATCAAGTGTCGTAGGTCCAGTTTCTTTTCCTTTTTCCCCATTTCAAGCTAACAATTATACAATCCATATTTACAGTTTGAAGAAAATCCATCAATGGTATTCCATCTAGTAATGGATTTGTGTAATGATCCCAGAGAAGAATATCTAGATAATCTCAAGTTCCTCAACCGATCTCTAAATCCTAATCCGGAAACTACCATGGACTCATCTCTAATATGGCATTACCTGTAAATCTATAGAAGTACTCACACACCATGTGAATGTTGGAACTTCTGTAGGGGAAAGCTAGATTGTGGTCATTAATACGTGTCCTCAATAACAATTAGTTATAGTGCAAAGAAAGGTTTGATGATCCCAAGATCTAAACAACTGATAATCCAGTTTTTACAAATCTTCTCTTATTTCCTGTATAAATAAGTAAAAACTTTGTCTGGCATGAATGGGAGGACAACAGATTGGGGATACTTCTATACATACCCAAATGCATTTCAATAAATAATCAAATAAGTCGTATCAGAAATAGAGCATCAAGTCAGCAAGTTAATCTAATAGCGGAAACTAAATTCGACCCATATGCCAAAATTCTACAAAATGAAGAGGAAAAAAATTACCTTTACATGAATGTGATGGACTCAAGAGTGGGTATGGAAGAAATCCCACAAGCGAGTAAAATCCTGAAACATGCATACGATATATATTTTTTAAAATAGAGAGAAAAAGAAGCAGAAGAAACCCTAATACTCCTCATAACGGACCATCCCGAAAGCTTACCTTACTTTACTTTGCAACACGAGCTCAAAGGGGTGAAAAATGCCGTCTACTGAGTCGTGAGGGACGAGCTAGTGGAATGGGAGAGATTGGTTAGTCATCGAAGAGAAGAGGAGGCCTTTCAACCATTTGATTTCTTCATAAGACGAAAATGCATTTTCGTGCATTTTTTGATTTCTTCTACGTGCAATCCTCGAGCCATTTTCACGAAATCAAAAATTGCACGCAAATGGCTCGATGGAGGAGAAATTCTCACCTTAAAACAGCAGAGAAATGCTGACGAAATCCATGGTAGGCGGTCGATTTTATCTCCTCTGTATCTGCTTTGTGTTCTCTCACCTCTTCCTTGTCTCTTTCTTACCAGATAACAGATCCACCACCATCTCCAGAGCCATGGAAGAAGCTCACTCACTTGTTTCAGCCTCTTTAACCAGAGAGAGAGATGAAGAAGAGTATGAAGAAAACTTTTTTGATATGCTTTTGCTTCGGATTTGAGAGGATTGCATTTTCGTGCATTTTTTGATTTCCCACCAACAAGCCCCATTTGCGTTCCAGCCATTTGAAAAGAATTAGCCATTTGAAAAGAATTTCGGACGTGGCTCCCATCGAGCCATTTTCACGAACTCGGCTCGAAAACGTTTGGGTCGGCTGAAAACTTCCGCTGATTTGAGGGGGACGCGTGTCGTCTCCCGATTGCTTGTCGGAGGATTCGTAAGACGAATCGCCGTAGAAGAAATCGTTCGTTCAAAAAGGTCGAGGGGATTTTGGATTTTCCCAAAACCGAAGCAAAATCTAACTGTTGCCATTCCTAGGCCCTTGGGCCCGGGGACAAGCTCTCGGTTTTTATAACAACGACAGAAAAAAACAGAAAAATCGACATCATCGTGTACATTATGGAACAAGCGCATTGAAGCCCTCCTGAATTTTGTTAGAGCAAACGCTGTGGCAGCCTGAGGATAAGGATTTGAGTTCAGTTTCCAACACACGCGTCCCAATTTTCAAAGCAACCCATTTGCATCAGCCCTTTCTTAACTATTACAGTACTTATCTCATCCCGTCGTTAGCTTTGCTTGTCGCACACCTCTTCCTCTCTCGTTCGTTCTCTCTTGCTTTCTCCGTTTCTGGACTCTGTGTGGGTGTTTTTTTAAGAGACCCAGGAAGATGCAGTCGATTGCAGAGTTTAATCAACGGATTGCTAGGATTTCAGCTCATCTTAATCCTTCGAATTCCCAGGTTTGATTGCCCTTTTTCACTGTCCATCTGTTACATATTTTTTTTGTTTTGTTTTTTTATTTGGGTCTTTCTGATTTGAACAAATTACTTTTATACGGTGAATGTAGTTTAATTATATACGGAGAAATTATATACATAATATAATAATCATTATAGTCATAAAATTTGGCTTTTACATCTTATGTTTTGAACCAATGGCAGCCACAAGTGAAATCCGTCTGTTTACATTTTTCAATTGACCAAAGAGCTGCATCTGATTCTGCAATACTTGTGCTTGCATTTTAAGACCTAAGCATAGGAAAGATTTGGGTTTGGGAAAGGCAAGTTGGATAACTACATGTAAACATGGAGAAACTCGATTCAAATCACAATCATCTGGGGTACCTCACTCACATAATTTCTCTACATTAAACTCTATTAATATACTAGTATTTTGGTGGAAAACATTTCGAAATACTATCTTTCAATCACTGGGTTCATATTGAAGCTTTTTACAAAATCACAAAAATCAATATATGCTGTATTCTAAGATAAAAACTTAGGATGACTTTCAAAAACCTTAAATAGGCTTCCAATTCTGTTTTCCAAACTGTGGATCAGAAATTTGATATCAATCACTGGTTCCATTCAAAAATTGCAAGGTAACAAAGCAGTTGGTTGGATTTACTTCACCCAGACATACATCTATTGACAACTGATATGGGTCAATGGGTTAAGATTGTGAGTAGCAGCCGGAAAAGAAGAAAGGAAAAACAAAGAGGAGGAGCTTCCTTTTGTCTATAGCTGTCAAATTAACATGGAAAAACAGGTATAAAGACATGAGGTGCAAATATGGTCTTAGAGAATGTTGCAAATAGTGCCTGTGATGAAAAATGCTCATAGGGGAAGATCGATACAAAAAGGGGTAATGAAGAGGGGCCCCAATTACTTTTCGGCGTTTAGTTGCACAATGGCAAATTTAGTAAATTAAGAGATGATGTTAATCTTGGTTTTGAAATATACAAATTTTGTAGTAAAATTTTTTTTAGGGCTATCCATTTTTTGCTACTAAAATCCTCATTTTGCTTCTATTATCCATTCTCAATTAATAAATCTAATACAATATTAACTCTTGTACATTCTACTATTGTTTGGAATATGTTCCAAGGGAATCATAATAATTAGATACTTAGAGTGACACCAGTTTGTGGTATGGTTTTTATTTATCCGATGTGGCAAAAAGTTATAAATTTTCTACAATAATCTATGCATAAATTGATTTCACTGTTTATTCTTGTTGTGAGATTTTAATGTATGGTGTTTCTTAAAAATTTTATGGAAGATGTGGTGCTATCTGTCTGGTGATCTTAGTATGTTGACAAATTTGAAGTTCTGGTTTTTTATCATACTGAATGTGTTGCTTGAACAATGGACTGATAGATGGAGGACAGCTCCATTTTGAGGCGGGCAGTTTGCCGTGCAAAAGGTGGAGCTCCTGGATTCAAGGTTGCTATTTTGGGTGCTGCTGGTGGCATAGGCCAACCTCTTGCAATGTTGATGAAAATGAATCCTTTGGTTTCAGTTCTTCATCTTTATGATGTTGTCAATTCTCCTGGTGTGACTGCAGATATCAGTCACATGGACACTGGTGCTGTGGTAACTTTTTACATTTAAAGCACTCTTTTGTTTCTGTGGGAACTTGAAATATTGCTGAATGGTGGCATAAATGCACTTTTGACTATTTGGAATATAGATTCTATGGATTTTGAGAATTGAGTCTAACATTCTGCAGTAGCTTCAAGCCTTCAACTGATGGTTTAGACTGTTTTTCTCCCCTGTTGTGGATGTTGCCTTTTCTTACTTGCAGTTTGTGCCCTTCTTGTTCGAGATTTAGGGTATCAGGAGTTTACCAATCCTTTTTTATTTCTCCTTTTCTAATTTACATTTGAATTCACCAAGTAGCTATGTCTTTTTACATTAGCATTTATTTCCATGCTTCCTGCAGTAGTTATACAATTGGTGAACTACATTTTATTTTTGGTTTCTAGGTACATGGCTTTCTAGGGCAGGAACAACTGGAGAATGCCCTTACTGGCATGGACCTTGTAATAATCCCTGCTGGTGTTCCGAGGAAGCCAGGAATGACAAGAGATGATCTTTTTAACATCAATGCTGGAATTGTCAAAACCGTCTGTGAAGGCATTGCAAAATGTTGTCCTAAGGCCGTTGTCAACTTGATTAGTAACCCTGTAAACTCTACTGTACCAATTGCGGCAGAGGTTTTCAAGAAAGCTGGCACCTTTGACCCTAAGAGACTTTTGGGGGTCACAATGCTCGATGTCGTCAGAGCCAATACTTTTGTGGTATGCGCTATTTAACCATAGGGCATTCATTTCTATTCTGAAGATGCACATGTCAAATTCAGTGAATTTCTTTAATCTTCATTTATATTTAAGATATTAAGAATGTGAACTTTTTTTCTTTTTTTGGATGAATGATAAAATTGTATTGATAAAAAGGAATTCACGGAAATCAAAATGGAGCAACTTCTATGGGGATTATGAACTGGAATTTGGCGAATGTTAGTTGATGAACTACCAAACTAGATGGTCACTGATTCCAGTTCTGTAGATTCCTTTATCTGCTTTTGTTTCAGCAGTAATAATATGTATAATTCAAGTCCATGTTCCTTAGATCACTTGGTTTCTATAAACTGGGGTTTAGAGCAGGCTCAAAGTGTTAGAACCTTCAAAACCTGCAAGCAAGTTGCTAAGAAGCTACCCATACTTTTGGAACATGCTTTGTTTTCCTCTAATCTTTTTCTAATCTCAGCAATATTGGCATTAATTATCCCACCCTTTTGGTTTCCTCAGGCAGAAGTTTTGGGACTTGATCCAAGAGAAGTAGATGTTCCAGTTGTAGGGGGTCATGCAGGAGTTACTATTTTACCTCTCCTATCACAGGTTTGAAAGAATATAATCCGAAATTTGTTATGGCAATATGGTTTCAATGTGTCGCCATCTGAGTACTGTCATTTTCAAATGTAGGAGGGTTTTCTTTCAGACAAGTGCTGAATTAGAACTTTTTGCAGGTTAAGCCTCCATGCTCCTTCACTCCGGA
The DNA here is from genome assembly GCA_947561395.2 of Buxus sempervirens. Classification (NCBI taxonomy): domain Eukaryota; kingdom Viridiplantae; phylum Streptophyta; class Magnoliopsida; order Buxales; family Buxaceae; genus Buxus; species Buxus sempervirens. The sequence goes on from OX387184.1 coordinate 10,879,399, forward strand.
AGAAACTGAGTACCTGACGTCTAGAATTCAGAATGGTGGAACAGAAGTTGTTGAGGTAAATCATTTCATATATTTATTGCAATATGTACAGTTTTTGTGTTTTTGATGCCAATTTGGCACTCCCCGAATCATGTTCAGGACCAAGACCTGCGTTTATTATATTGAAATGAAAGTTGTAGAATCAATCCTTACCTGGCATTATTCAGATGGACTTGGATGATATACTTGCATGGAATTATACTGAAATGAGAGTTGTAGAACCAATCCTTACCTGGCATTATTCAGATGGACTTGGATGATGGTTTCAATGAAGGTTTTACGACTTATTTTGCTGTTATTGGATTTTGAACATTGGATGTGTTCAGACTGCTTAATTATTGAAAACTTCTTCTCATTGTTTACTTGCTTTATAGAGTTTGTGCCTTGGATGTGAGGTATATCGTTTTAGCTTTCTGGGTAGTGCCCTCTACCAGCAATTTGTGCTACTTTTGGCTCCAGCTGGAGTGATGTTTTCTCTTTATTCTCATAAGTGGTTATGGGAAAAACTAGTTACTGTTTTGAAGTTGAGTGATGCTCTAGTTATGGATCCCTTCCCGTCAAAGAAGTCATGAATTTAGCATTTTTCTGCCCTTGCGGTGATGCAAACACCTATTTTGAAATTAAGAAGCAATGGAGTTTTGTTTCTTTGATCATGCTTGGGATGATTTCTTGATTTCTTTCCCACTGGCTTTTGCATATATATTGTACAAGTTTACTCATCCTTCATCTTATCTTTTAGTTGTTTGTATAGTGTTTATACACCTATCTTTGCTGATTTCATTCTGTGCTTACCATCTTTAGTCTTTCCTTTCTACTGGCAAATCTTATGCCAGTCCGCATTATGTCAGTAGACTCTTCCTTCTGTAAAAGTGGTGTAATGTACTAAAAAATATTATTCAACCCAAACATCAGAATAAATCAAATGAAAACCTTGGACTTTGAAGTGTCTTGCAGTTCTATCTTCACATATCACATTCTTCGGTGTTGTCAATCAATTATTTGGACAGAGGTGCAGTCGTAGAACCATGAATATAAATTTTCTCATCATTTTTGTTATTAAATATCCACTGTTAGCCTTCCTAACATGGTAAAGATTTTCTTATTTTCTTTCAAGTTTAATATCATTTTACTTTCTTTATATATTATACATAGGCTACTTCCCTGCTTTAGAAGCACGTTACATCCTCTGCATAAATGATGAGATAGCTGCTTCATTGGGATTTTTTTATGCATTGATGGTAAATATGAGAATCAATAGGAGAATACTGTCTGTGATGGAATTTTTGCTTTTGCGATACTAACTTTAGTCGCTTCTCTTGGTTGAGGAAGATAACCTGCCGCAAAATTGAGATGTGCAAAAAATAGGCCAAGTGACAGACAGCTTTGGCTACATTGCTGCATCATTTATAACGGTTTTGATATTGAACCATACCAAGGCTGTTAATTGTAATAGATGCATCATTCAAATACTATGGCAGAAGAATAGTAGCGTGTGTTAAGAAACTTGCTTTTGGAGGAAGAAAAAATATAATTTCTTCCTAGCACATATTTCTAAAAACGGGTTTTCCACCAAGTACTAGATCATCTGAAGGCTTGCAGGCTGTTCTGTTCCATTTTATTGTCTTTCTATCTAATTAGGTCGGGATTGTTGCCATTGTTTGCAGGCTAAGGCTGGGGCAGGATCTGCAACACTATCAATGGTTAGTCCTTTCTTCCCAATTTATTCTAAAGACTATCCGCATTTCAAGATTAACCTTGCTGCATTTGACTGCATGAACTTATTTGAAACAAAATACAATACAGGCATATGCCGCTGTTAAATTTGCAGATGCCTGCCTGCGTGGTTTGAGAGGAGAAGCTGGTGTTATACAATGTGCTTTTGTGTCTTCTCAGGTAGTCTTGGCATTATCACAATGTGTGTGAACATTCTGTTTAGAACTCCTCTTACATTCATCAAATCACTTTCTTTTTTCGCACTTGATTGGTTACAGGTGACAGAACTCCCATTCTTTGCGTCAAAAGTACGGCTTGGTCGTACTGGGGCCGAGGAGATTCTCCCACTTGGGCCTCTCAACCGGTATGAGAGGTCAGTGCATTAATCGGTTAAAAATTCATAAAATATAAAATGTTCTTGAATTTAATTTCTTGTACATAATTATTGTCATTTTTAGAACTTAAAAAGTGAACAAAATTTTCCTGCACCGCATGTTTCGCAACAGGGCTGGTTTGGAGAAGGCAAAGAAAGAATTAGCGATGAGCATCGAAAAGGGAATTGCCTTCATCAGAAAATAAGTAGTGAAGCCAAATGGTGGAGATACATCTTACAGGCATTGTAAGCCTTCAGTCTTACAGAATAATTTATTCAAACAAGTAATCTCTTGTGAACAATAATTTCTGTCAGAGTTGAACCTATTTTTTGTATGCAGACTGTGATTGAGGTGAAAATGATTCAATTGCTTGAGTTTGAATAATAATTTGATTGAAATAAACAATAAAACGGTTTCCATTTTCCAACTTTTGATAAACAGGAAACAAAAGTGAAGAACCGGGTGTTTTCATATCTTAAGAAGCTAATTGAAACGACTTCTTCTTGGCTTTATCTCTCCATGTTCGGGGAGGGATACAAAGAAAAAGAAATATATTATGGTAAACAAATTTCATGGCTCACAGTTTCCGATCTATTACTATTATAAAGCGAAGATGGGCCATAAAAATATTTAAAACTCAAAGGTCAACTTTAACTATTAAAACTAATGAGCCATATAAATATTAAAGTCACGTGTATGCCAATGGAGCCCCACCGTGGATTGATGGGATGAGATTGGAATGACGAACCTCCTACTATTGCCCTGCAAGAGGACAGAGACAAGGGCAGCCAATGACTGACGGACTATACAAGTCCTGACTGATTTGGTAAACGATGGGACCTTGCCCATAATTATTCCTTCCTTCCCCTGTGAAAATCTGGGGCTTCTCTTGAAATTAAAGCCCTGGCCATTGTTTGACTGACTGACTCCAAATTAACTCCTCAGAACATGAACAGATGCTCATCTTTTTGTGTATTAAAGAGCCACCACACACCATTTTCAGTCTCGGTAATTGAATTGGGAGCCTAACCTGACACTTAACAATAATCACTCTACACATATTTCCATATCCAGCTCATATATCGTCATAACTTATACCTCTTCCTTAATTACTCTTGCGAGATGCTCTACTCACTTGACCCAACACCACTTACAGTACAGATCTCAGCATCACATTTAAAAGAAAATTTAAAGAAGTGAAGAAGAAAAGGACAGCTTTGAACTTCCCAAGTCCGACCATATCTACTGTACAGATTAAACTTAAATTTACCACTTCTGAAGTTAGAACAAGCTGAAAAAAAAACACAAGACTATGAAAGCCAACACCATTCGTGGAATCAGAACAAACACACTGCTTATATCAGATGCTAAGGAGATCAGGTGGTGGTGATTGAGGAGGTTGTTGTAGCTCCTGCTGCTGCTGCGGCTGTGGTTCTTTTGTTTCCTTGATGGCCACGGTCGGACTAGTCTCTGCCGACGGTGGGGTGGACTCGGTTATTGCTGAATCACCTCCTGGCTTTGAGTTTGGAGGCTTTGGGAGCTCCGTTAGGATCTGTACGACTTCCCGCATTGTTGGGCGCTCCACAGCCTGCTCTTCCACGCAGAGCAAAGCAACATAGAAGACGTGCATCACTTCCTGAAGGGGCACCGAAGATAGCCTTGAATCAAGGATCTTCACTACCCCTTCTTTGTTTGAGTCTGTCATCTTTCGAACCCACTGTACTATGTCCACCCCATCACCGAATTCCCCAACTGGCTTTCTTCCACTGACTAGCTCTAAAAGAACTACACCAAAGCTATAGACATCGCTCTTCTCATCCACCTTCAGTGTGTATGCATACTCTGCATTTGCAATTATGCCAGAACAACTGATTAGAATACCAATTATATATGCAGAAAAGAACCAGAAACCCTTCAAGAATTTAAATCTAATTATCAAAATTCAACCATGTAGAACAAGTTAACCAACAAGAACCAGTTTGCGGCTTCACCAACCGAACTAGCTATCACACTGCTAAAGCTTAAGATTCTGAAGAAAATATAACTGAATATTATAAAGCTCAGCCCAAGTATAACGACACAAGAAATTTGTACAATACCTGGGGCAATGTATCCATACGAACCAGCAATGGCCGACATGCACTCTGATGTGCCCGAATCCTGCAAAAACTTAGCAAGACCAAAATCGGCAACATGTGCTTCAAAATTGGAGTCGAGAAGGATATTGTTCGATTTAACATCACGGTGGACTATAAGGGGCGAACAATCATGGTGTAGATAGCAGAGACCCTTGGCAGCCTCCACTGCAATCTTGTATCGTGTGTCCCAGAGCAAGTGGCCACCCTTCTTGCCATGGAGAAGTTCACCCAGACTCCCATTAGGCATGTACTCGTAAACCAGAAGATTAGTCTCGTGGTTTGAACAGAACCCCAATAATCTCACAATGTGCCGGTGTCGGATTCTCCCGAGGGTCTGAATCTCAGCATTGAATCCATGGTCATGAGAAGATCCCCGACTCATCGCCGGGAGCCTCTTCACGGCAACCAGGTCACCATTAGGCATGACCCCTTTGTAAACAATTCCTGCGCCCCCTTTTCCGATAATGTTGTCCTCCTTCAAGCAATCCAAGACATCATCACTAGAGAAGTCCAAGCGCTGGAATGCTGTTAATTTCCAGGCGCGAGACTCGCTTGCCCTCTTTAACGATCGGGCTTTGATAATTGCAACAACAGCGAACGCAATGGAACAGACGAGTAGACCGATAACAAGGAGAAGCTTTAACGAAGCAGAGAGAGGACCCTTGACGTGAGCTTGATGGGTGCCATTAGAAACCCCAAATTTGCAAGGACCCAGATACGGACCACAGAGTTCGGGGTTCCCTGCGAAGGAGGTCCAGTTGAAGTAACTGAACTGACCAGTGCCAGGAACCAAACCAGAAAGGTTGTTGTAGGAGAAATCAACCGAAGTCAAGCTCTGCATAGTGGAGATTGCAGTAGGAATGCCGCCAACAAGATGATTTCTCGACAAGTTCAGGTAATCCAAGATCCGCATATTTGTAATTTGTACTGGAATCTCACCCGACAGCTCGTTTCGGCTGAGATCGACAAATGTCAGTGCTTTGCATTGGCTGATCTCCGGCGTGATGGGGCCGGAGAACTTGTTGCTGCGGAAGTTCATCTTCGACAGTTGCTGCAACTTCCCGATCTCTCGTGGAATGCGGCCAGAGAAAAGATTCCCATCAAGGAGAAGCTTCTGCACACCAGAGAAGTTCCCTATCGTTTGAGGTAGCGGCCCTGTAAGCTTGTTGTTGGACAAACTGATAAGGCCAAGATTAGGAGAGGTAGATTCAATCACCGGAAATTCTCCGGCGAGAAAGTTGTCCTGGAGTTCAACTTGAATGAGTTCTGGCAGGCCAAATAGCCCCTTCGGAATGGAACCATTGAAAAAGTTCTGTCCCATTCGAATACGACCCAGCGACACGCACCTCCCCAGCGATTCCGGAATGGGACCGAACAAGAAATTCCCCAAAGTGATTATCGTGTGAAGCTGATTCCCGGAACACAACAACGGCGGCAAATTTCCGGTCAACTTGTTAGACGACAGGTCGAGAAGCTGCAGCTTCCCGTTCTGCCCAAGACCTGGAGGAATGCTTCCAGTAAAGTTGTTCTCCCAAAGCTGCAAAACCTCCAAGTTCGGCATGTCGCCAATAAATTCCGGAATCGCACCGTGCAGCTTGTTCCTGAACAGATTCAACAGCGTCAAGTTCTTCAGATCCGAGAACGATCCCGGAATCTCTCCAGAAAGAGCGTTATTAGAGATGTCCATGGATTTTAAGCTCTTTAACTGCCCCAGTTGCGATGGAATCGATCCAGAAAGTCCATTCACCTGCAGAAACAGAGTGTCTAGATTCTGTAGCTTACCAAGCTCGGCTGGAATCTCACCGGACAATTGACAGTTCGCCATATCCAATCGAACCAAAGCCGTCAGGTTCCCGATCTCCGCTGGAATGCCACCTTCATAGCTATTGAAGTAACCAACGTAGAGCTGCCGAAGTTTGGTCAAGTTCCCGATCTCGGGCGGGATAGTACCACCCAGCTCGTTACCAGAAACCGCCAAATACTCGAGAAACTCCCACCGGCCGTACTCCGGCGGAATCGAACCACTAAAAAAGTTCCCGCCGAGGTGCAAATGCCGGAGATTCGGCATTTCCGTCACGGCGACAGGCAAAGCCCCTGACATATTGTTATTGTACAAATCAAGAATCTCCAAGTACTTGAGACGCGAGAGTTCCACAGGGAAACTATCGTTAAAGACATTATTCGAGAGATTCAACTGACGAAGCCCAGAAATACGAGATATCTCCGACGGCACCGGACCGGAAAACCAGTTACCTCCAGCAGTAAGATTAACGAGATTTCTGAGGTAAGCGATGTCCGGCGACAAAATGCCGGATACGTTCATGCTGGACAGATCGAGAGAGACGACACGACGGAACTTGTCGCAGGAGACGCCCGCCCATGTGCAGTGACTCGTGGAAGCATTCCAGTTCTGAAGCGAGGACTTGGGGTCGCTCCAGATGGCGGTTTTCAGGGACAGCAAAGCGCGGTATTCCGAAACACGAGCTGGTTTCCCGGTGATAAAGAGGTGGTTAAGGAAGTAGAATAGTAGTAGAAGACGAAGAACGAGCCGCATTTTCTCTTCCTCTCCTTCTTCTCTGATACGCTGTTCTATGGAGGAGAGGTGAAGAGAAAGATAGCGAGAGAGTAGAGTGAGAGTTTCGAGTAAGGAGAGAGCGACTAACTCCCAAGCGAAGGAGAAGCAGAAGCCTTCTTATTTTGATTTTAAAGATTTTTGTTTAAGAAAAATGGATACTTATTAGCTGGGAGAAGAAGAGGTGAAAGTGAAACTCATCTATCAGGTGGTGGCCAGCTTCCGGTCGCATGATTCCTTTCTTTTCCCGCTCTTCTTTACTTTTTTTCTTTTTTCCTTTTTTTTTTTTTTTTTTTGAGTTTCTCGGTGGTTTATCCGTTCGAGAGGCGAGCACACCTTGGATGCTGCTTTCAAGCAATTTTTTTTTATTGGTTGGTCTTGGTTGGTTGGCAATATCAGATTTCAGTGATACTTTGTGAAATGAATTAAGAAAAAGTAAGCCCTTTCAAGCATATTAAAATTTAATCATACTTAATAAATAAACTATCTAAAAGAGTGAGAATTTACTATTGCTACCAAGGTTTTAAGTTTCGGTACCGTTAGGCGTGCCACCCAGGGCACCGAACGACATTTCGGTAGCACACCGCCGAAACGCCAGAAAATTTTTAATGGGCAAAAAAATAAAAAATTATGTTTTTTTGGGATTTCGACGACACGCCGCCCGTTTCGCTAAAAATTTTTTAAAAAAATTTACATTTTTTTCTCCGTTTCGCCTGTTTCGGTCCGTTTTGCTCGGCACGCTGCCCATTTTGCTCGAAATTTCGGTTCATTTCGTCAACGATGAAAATTGACGATTTTCCCTAGCGAAACGCATCACTGGAGGAAATTTCGATGGCACGCCGCGGCATGCTGTCGAAACTGTAAACCTTGATTGCTACTTGTAAATCTGTTTTACTTGTGTCGATCCTGAATGGGAAATAATGCCTATCTTTTTGTAAATTATTTCGAAATATGTGACTTAATCTTAAAAAATGGGGAAAAGAGATGGATAAGGTATATAGGGTTCCGGATTAGAGAGAAGAATGCCGCATGGCAAGGGGTAGTGTAAATGTACTAAGGGTAGATCGAAAGTGATGGTTCATGTTCTGCCATCAGTGCGCCCTCACCGGACCTTTAATCAGCGCCATTGATGCGTCGACCCTTTGGGGGAGAAAGTGATGGTCCCGCCACCAGTGGTGGGTGGTTAATGATGCGTGATGATGAATGAGATGGATCAGAATGGATGAGTCAGTGGTCAAACCCCCAAAAATTTTTTTTTTTTGTTGATTTAATTTTGTAATGGGAATTATTATAGTTTTTTTTTTAAAAAAAATATGAAAAATTGGTTTTTAGTGGCACTTTTCAAAAAATAATCCACATTCAATCACTTAAATCTTGATAATTGTAAATTAATAATACTTTTATAACATAATTAAAAACCAGTATCATTTCACTATTCACAATAAGACTTCTTCCAAAAATCCAGAAACCATTTGTTAACATTAAAAAAAATCTCATTTCTCAAATATTTTCAAAAGGCATAACAAAAAACCAATCTCCCCATAGGTTCTGGACGGTAATAATTGTGGAAGAAGCCGGTCAAACCAGGTTTGACTGAATCGAAGGGCACGAGATGTGTGTTTCACCGGAATTCCTAATATGCCCTCTACGTACGGTCCCAACCCAAACGCGGTCGGTCCCCCTTCCTTCGCCAGGTACCTGAAAATGACCAAACGATCCTTCCACCTAAAACGAAACACGCCCATAAAGTGGTCAGGACACCGGGGGCCAACAACCATTTTCGTTTTTCCTGGTCTCGACTAATAAAGATGGGAATCCGGGTTGACAACAATGCCCTTCCTTCAGCTGCTGTGCATTGGAATTGAAAGGTTTCAAGAGCAAATGTTATCTAAGACCATATCATTTGGACCCTCTCGCTGGAAAATCCGTTGGTTCAACGACAATGCATGTGTTCACGTCAGCTTCACATTCCTATGTGGATACATACATTATTGTTGGACCACCAGATCTTCCAGCCTACGGCTCTAGCAGATTTCAAGTCATGTTATCTTACGCGCCGGATGTTGTGGAAACTTTGGTAAAGGAGGAAGCCTTTTTAGTTGTTCGGAAGTGAAAAACAACAGATTGGCATGAAATAAACGCCAAGACTGGGTAATGGCAGTAGCATCATACTTTAAAGAGGGGGTGGTATCATATTCTTAGGGGTTACTTTACTAGGAGCCGTTACTAGCGGAAAAGACAATACTTTACAGCACATAAAGAGGGCTACAAGATGAACTAAAAACTAATAGGAGCCACTCCCTGCTACCAAAAAACGGTGCAAAAAAGAGATAATATTCTTGCTCGAAGCACGTGGATTGGGGTCCCTTTCAGAATCTCATCGACCACAGAATCACTCCCTTGATCTTTTTGGTCTATTGGGAAGCGTGTCAACAATTATGTACGATTTTTTTTAAAAGGTCCTTATCGTTCGATGTAGAGGCATTATTAACATAGGGTTAAAATAGTCAAAACTAAGGATTAAATCGCTTGGACCTATAAAATGGGTCTGGTCGTGATCAATGCCATGTAGCAATATGGGCTGTCTTTACTATTTGTTATAAAGACATCACTAATATAAGGTTAAACTAGTCAAAACTTGAGATTGAATCATCTAGGTTGGAATTGTAAAATGGGTCCATCCAACTGTAACCAATGCCACGTGGCAACATGGGCTGCATGGCATAAAAAACTTCACGATATGATAAGCATAAGCAATATTGTATTGATTGTAAGTTAGTAAACCGAGAGCGTTTAATCCAGTGGTTAATTAGCTTTAAGGGACTGCATTGGAAGAAAAGCAGTTGGAATTTGTCGAAACGAGGGAGGGGCTTTGGGAGTGGAGGAATTGGATAGGAGTGGGTGGAGAGATTCTCTCCATGAGTAGAGATGTGTTTTAAAACTCTCAAGGCCATTAAACTCATCCATTTTAAGCCATTTGTTTATAATTCTCCATCATCGCTTTCGATAATATGTCTTGAGGAACCCCCATTTTGTCTGCTCACGTTTGGACTCCACTCATCTTTCCTTCTCTTTCCCTCTCTTTTGCTTCTTTCGCCGTACCAGTGTTGCTAACTCCTTCCTGCCTTCTAGAAAGCTTATTGACAGTAACCCTAATCTTACGTATTATATTATTAACATAAAATAATCCTTTATTTTAACATAAACCTGGTTTAATTTATATATCGCATTTATACATGTTACACACTCAAGTGACATCGAAGATCTGAACAGAATCAAAATTGTGATTATTTTAAATCCAATTCCTACAATCAGATTTGTGATGGACGTAATCGGAATAAATTTTAATCAGATTCGTATCCAGGCCCGAATCGTTTCTAACTAACGTTTACCCAAGCCCAAAATTCCCGATTGGTTTGGTCTACGTGATACAATCCCATTAGGTAAGATCCCGTGACCTGCCTCCAAAGAACGTTTACCAAACGGCGTCTAAAATATCACTGGTAAGTGGGGTTTGGTGCTGCACAATTTGAATTTTGTTCAACCCAATCCTACCCTAAGCTAGTAGTATTGCCAATTTGCGGGATGGAATCGTCTACCGCATGAAAATGCGGCAGACGATACTGCCCAAATGTGAACCGTGAGATGGGAGAGACGATACTGCCCAAATGTGAACCGTGAGATGCTCCCATCTCACGGTTCACATTTTTCAAAATTTTTTTTGGTGAAAAAACAGCTCCCATTTCAATTTTTTTTTGTGAGGGGGCGGTATTGTCCGCCGCATGAATATGCGGTAGACGATTTCAGCCCCCAATTTGCCGCTCATTCATCTATGCACTTAATTACTAAATATGTTTAAAATATAAAATTTCCTTCATAAGCTTAAAATTTAAATTGAGCCATGCCACTCATGACACAGCCCAAAAAATTTAATGAGACATGGGCTGTGTTGGGCTACGATACTGACATTTGGCACAAAGCACAACAATCACTACTAGGGTTGTAACTCGGTCCAGTTAAAACCGAACCTGAACCAACCCAAACTGACTTTGTTTCGGTTTCCTATGGTAAGGAAAGAGGTAGGAGGAAACCATTTTGCAACTGTTAAAATTTTAAATGAATTGAGATTGGTATAACTATTATACCCTTTTATTAATAAAACTTAACAATAAAGTGTAAGAACATGCATTTGACAGTTTTTTTTTTTTTTTTTGGTAGAAATGCATTTGACAAAGTTGAATATAATAGATGTCATGCTTTTCAGGGGACAGTTCTCTTTATATGTATATGTAGTACTACTACTCAGACCAAAGTAGATTCCCATAAGAACCGCGTATTTGGAAAGGTCGAGCCTGAACCAAATGGTATTAGCACCTAAAATTGACTTTAGTTCGGCCACCAATTTACCCAACTCAGCCATCCAAAATGCTTCAAATCAGCTCTACTTTGAACTTCACTGGATCCTGATTATTGTAGTTTTGGAAAGCGAGAGAACAAGCGTGCTGCCTTTCTGGTGGTCCATGAAGATTTAAAAGAACCCACACCTTCTCTTGCAATCGAGTGCTGTCTATCTTCAAACAAGATGCCAAGAAACCCTTAACTGGACGTGGAGACATTATGAGCTCAGCAGTTCAGCAGCTCAGCAATACTTTGTGTCTGAATCTACAAGTCATTATTTCTGGTTCATTGAGAGGCTTTGTCTGCACTCATGTCTTCAGTTGCAGGAGCTTCTAGCTAGGTGAGGCGTACTGTGTCTTTTACTCTGTTTCCAGACATCAACCATTACTCAAAACAGTAGAGATCCCTGACGCAGAACGCGACCTTAGCTTTGAGCCCTTGGCAGTTCTCTTCCCACCCAATACCTCAAGTCCTTTTCATTGTTCTATTGCTTGTGGTCGTCCTTTTGGCCTCGTTTCAGAACACAGACAAAAGGGTAACTTCTCTCATCCATAGTATCAGTTCAAACTAAGGCGCCATCATTGAAACCTGACCATATATTTTCAGCTTCCATTAATTGCAATCCTCTGCTTCTATATATATTATTTATCCTAATACAACCCCGTATTGGAGATAACTATAAGTATATAATATAGGCATATAATATATCCACAATTTAAAACCAATTAAACAGCTATCAATGAGCATTGTTAAGGAATATAATAAAATATGTAAAGTTCACCTCTGTTATAAGCTTGAGCTTTTTAGTAGAAGCGGTGTTCTACATGGTATCAGAGCCTTAGACAAACGCCAAGGTCTTGGGTTCAAACCTTCACTCCACCTGTTGAGAAAAAAATATTCCACATGTAGGGCCTCCCTAAAATGGGTTTGAGTCCGGCTCACACATGAGGGGAGTGTTAAGGAATATATTAAAGGGCTTTTTGCATTCATATTCATATCCCTACATTATGATATATTTACATCTATATCCTCTTGTTTTTACTATTTGTATTAATACCTCTCCATTTAGTATAATTATTGCAAATATATCCTAATGTCAAATTCCTTTAACTTTTGTTATTTATTTTTATTAAATGACTAAATTAACCTTCTATAAAATGAAAAAATATATTAAATAGCCAAATGGCAAGGGGTCTAGATGGAATTCCAATAAAAAATTATTAATCGAACAAATTAATATCAATGACTTAAAGTATATATGTAATAAATATAATAATATAAGGATCTAAATGAGTTTATAAGATAATTTAGGAGGATAAATGTAAAATATTTTTATTTATAGAAGGTTACTTTAGTCATTAAATAAAAATAAACCGCAAAAGTTAGCGGATTTTAACGTTAGGGGTAAAATTGTAAAGATTATACAAAATAGAGGGATATAAATACAAATATTAAAAACAAGATGATATAGATGTAAAATATAATATAATATAAAGACATGGATGCAAAAAGCCTTATATTAAATATATAAAGTTCACTGTTACTATCATTGTAAGAATAATCAAATTCTTCTTCCAATATTGTCTACATGAAATGCTGCAAGAGCCCCCACTAGTTAAACTTACGACAAAGCTGTTTCTTTCAGTGGGAAAAGGTTGTCTAGGATTTGGATAACAGGTGAAAGAAAGAGGTTACAGACCCCCAACCAGTGGCCTACAACTTAATGTTAATTTGGTGAGTCTACTTGATGATATCTACAGACACACCCACACGCATATTTAACACGCACCACAACCAGTGGCCTACAACTTAATTTGGTGAGTCTACTTTGATATCTAGACACACCCTGACACCCACACGCATATTTAACACGCACCACAACTATAAGGTGTTATCATTGACTATTTTTCTTTTTCTTTTTTTCTTTAATTTGGGTAAGCAAATGAGATTTCATAAATAAAGGAATGACCTTTTTTTTCTAGGCCTCCAAAGTGAATGATATGTGGGCCTCACAGGAATGTGTGGGATACCATCAAAAGGCTTAGCAGCCCAATAAGATACTAAACCTGTGAACAGGACGACTGCTCTACTCACCAGACAAGTAACAGAGTGAAACAAAATGAGCTAAGGAAGTCGGCTGGGATCATCGATCGTCATTCCGACGATACAACACTAATGAAGGAGAAACATATGCAAATCCTTGCAAGCGAGTTTAGGGTAGCTTAGTAAGATTCGCCATATATAGATGGCAGATTTCACGTACGATTTAGTGGAGTATCTTTCATCTGTACCCTTCTACTTGAATGATCTTCAATCTTATATACTGGAGTATACGTTGGATCACTTTTTGAGGAGAGAAAATGTTCAGAAATATCTTATTGTTTCTTTCCTTCCATAAGTGCATGAAAGATGGTAGCTGCTAAGAGAGTTTTTTAATCTTCAAGATGAGGTCCCTTCCTTTGAAATTCTGACATTCCCAAATGATTCATCATCCCATATTCCTATGCTCCTCCATATATGCCACGCAATCTCAGAATGTATTTCCAGATTTTTCCATCAAATCACATGAGCAAACAGAGAGATTTTCAGATTTTCAATCCTACCAGAATCTAAAAACCAAGGTCCATTAAGAGGTCATTTGGTAACGTTTTTTTTTAAACAGTTTGAAAACTAAAAACAGTTACAATTTTTTTTGGGTTTTTAAAAACAAGTGACAAGAAACCCGTTTGGTAATAATCACTATTGTTTGGGTTTTTGAAAACAGGTGACAAGAAACCTGTTCTGTAACAATTGATAAAAAAAACACAAAACGATTCAAGTTTTCAAAATCAACAAATATGCATTGTTATATAACTTGCAAGCCTATTAAACTATAACAAATTTGCACACCAAACGCCACCCTAAAGTTAAAGACGAGCGAGTTATACCAAATCGGATTAACGGCTAATTTGGATATTTGAAGAGATACATGGTTACCAAGTCTGCGCCACGTGGCCAAATCTTAGGCGCACATCCCAAGCTATGGCGAATGTTGCAAATTCTGATTTTGAGCTGCACGTCTTAGTGCAGGAGAGTAACAAATTGTGATTAAAAATGAAATGGTGGGTCCCATCCCATATATTTTAATGAAATTTTTAACTATCACGAGCCAATCAAAAGCCTATTCCAGGTGATGTTGGAGGGTTTTATGGCAGATGATACGAGCTCTCACATTGCCCATTAGAAGTTCAGAACCGCCGGAGATGGAGATTGACTAACTGGATGCCGGGAATCGGAAGGGACTAGCGTTATCTTGGAGCTTGGACGAGATCCGACCAAGTGGACAAGCACAATAGAAGAGATTGTGAGATTGGATAGAAAATCTTCCCAAAGCACGAATCGCTTGCAAGAACGTTCGATGAAGAGCTAAGAAAGAAGAACTGTGGATTACTTTACTCGAATGTGGATGGAGAAGTAGTGGGCTATGTCATGTATTCATGGCCGTCTTCCCTGTATGCCTCAATCACTAAACTTGTAGGTGCCCAACAATGCATCGCGAGGGTCCCGCGCTTCTTCCACTCAGATCTCTCCCTCTTTTGCAAGTCATGGCGCTCCATTCTCCGTTCCCCTCTGTTCTTCTCCACCAGATCCCTCCTCAACTGCACCCAACATTTCCTCTATATCAACATTCGGATGTCTTCCTTCAAATGGTTCCTTCTCGATTGTAATCCTCAAAACCCTAGAAATCCCAAAAGCCTCTCTCCTGTCCCTCCCATCGATCCCTTTACAAGCTATTGGATCGGCCTTCACCTGGATGAAATAATGCCCTTGATTGTGCTTCTTCTCTTTCATCTGGATGCCTGGACGTGCTTGAGAGGAAGAGGATTTTTGTGCGAAAGAGACGAGAGGTAAAACTATTGAAGAGAAAAGAAATAAGATATATATTACAAAAATGCCATCGAATCAAAACACAATTCGTTGTTTTTAAAAACCAAAAATTTCAGTTTTTAAAAACGGGGTTGTTTTTCAACCCTTTTTTTGAAAAATGATTTGAAAACTCTCGCTACCAAACAAGTTTTTCGTTTTTAAAAACCAAAAATTGGTGTTCAAACACATTACCAAACACCCTCTAAGTTGCTCGGACATGACCGGTTACAAAGCAATCGTGTCGTGTCCTCTTTCTACCAATCATGTGAGATACTGTTAAGTGGATTTCTCCGCAGTGAGGGTTTTCTTCGTCTAAGGGTTTCTTTGCTCCAGCTGTTTCCTTTTCTCTCCGGGTGCTTCTCCGTTGCTTGTTCTTGGTTTGTGCTGCTCTCGTAGTGTTTGCATGGTTAGGATTTGTGAAAGGCATTGTGTGGCTAGGGTTTTCTGCTCCATGGTTGGGTTCTCCTCCGGCGAGAACTAGCGCAGTGACTGGGGATCTTACATTTCTCCTAGGTAGTGTGGGATAAAGGCTCCGGTTTTCAGGTTCAAGCTCTTTTGTGGAATCAGATGGCTTCCGAGATGGCGGAATCTGAGGAATCAACGAACGAAGATGATGGAGGTGGCTTGTAGCCGACTGGTTCCAGTGGGACTGGTAGGTTAGGTTTTGTCGATCAACCCCTCTTTTGTTGTCAATCTGAGGAAATCGTTGTTCTCTGTTTGATATTAGGGTTGATCTGGTCTTTCCACCTTGATAGGGTTTTGTTTAGGTTTTTTGTTGTTTGTGTGGTGTCTGGGCGGTGCTATGTAACTTTTGTGGTAGTATGTAAAGTTTGGGTTCACGATGCCTTCTCTAAACCCTGCATATTTCAGGTTTGTGTTTGGGTAAGTATTGGATTTTCCTTTACTTACCCACTTCCTATCTCGTGTCCAACGATGATAGATCTCTCCCCTTCACTGGGTATTTCAATCCGCCATTGTGCGGACCCTTTTGCAGACACCACCAACAGTTTGCTGTTGGTATTGGTGGTTTTAACTACCAGTTTGTTGCCTCTGTGCATCCCTGAAAAATGCTCTGTTGAGAAGAAGGATATCTTGTGCCCCTTTGTTAATGGTGTCCATGAAAGTTTATCCATTGATGTAATCCTCATTTTGATGAATGAATACACATAGCATGGCTTCTTATAAAAAAAACACCCTCTAAGTTGTTTGGTAGGGTTTTTGAAAGTTTGATTTTAAAAGCAGATGCTAAAATCTACCCAAAAACCATAATCCTCTTTTTATGAGTTTATATAGATTTTGATATTTAAAAAGTGGTAGGTCCCATTTGAACA
The DNA here is from genome assembly GCA_947561395.2 of Buxus sempervirens. Lineage (NCBI taxonomy): Eukaryota > Viridiplantae > Streptophyta > Magnoliopsida > Buxales > Buxaceae > Buxus > Buxus sempervirens. The sequence goes on from OX387184.1 coordinate 10,895,870, forward strand.
CAAACACTAAAGAGCTATTAATGGTGGTGGGTCCCACTTAAGCAATATGCTAAAATCCAAAGTATCCAAACAAGATTTTGGATTCTAACAATGAGCATTTACAATCTTGATTTTAAAAATCCAAATTATTATCTAAAATCCACAATCTAAAAGCCATAACAAATGACCCCTTAATGTCTTGGGTTTTACAATTTGGGTGATGTATGTTTAAAACCTTGACTAGTGCACTTGTTTAAAATACCCATGAAAGGTTCCATAACCAACATAGAGAGATAAACTCATACAGGATCACCTTGCACAAGTCCTCCTTCTCCCCAAAAGTGAACCACCTTTAGGAAAGCCAGTATGGCATCAGTCGGTTGTCTAGAAAGAAAAGTTTTCTTGAGGACATTCCAATCAAAGACTTTTGTTCCCTCATTATTGTAAATGCTGAGAATGGGATTGAAACCACTTCTGCACAAGAAGAGCCCGGAGATTGTTTTCTTTAAGTATGCCTTATTAATATTGTTATGGAGTGATTTTGAAATTCAACGTTAGAAGGTAGAGATCCACTTGTCACAGGTTTGGTCTGAGTTTCCTTTATTATACTCCTAAAAATTATTTGCTAAAATCTGTGTCATTAATGAGGGCGTATCTTTTCCCTTGATCAGATCATTCAGCTTCTTATAGGAAAGAAAGTTAAAGATAAGACAGAATAGGTGTCACAACTATTTGTTCCATTATTGCATTACAAAACTACTACTATAATTAAAACAAGACTTAACACCGGAAGGGCATAGAGATCGTTTTTAATAATAAAAAGCCCTAATCACAACCAAATACCTACAAACAAGCAACGGGGTTTCGTCTACAGAACAGGTGGGTAATGCAACGCGGTCAACTGCTCAACCACGCAAAAACTAGAATAACCAGAAAAAAAACCCTCCTGCAAATCAGACCTCGCAGCAAACAATTAAGCTAGCACTGGAACAGCGAATGGAACTCTCTCCTACCAACCTATTTTTCTGCTCATTCTTTTCCTTTTTTGGGTGGGGATCCATCTTGCCTTTCTTCAAAGCTTCTAGCACTTCATGTCACTTGAACTGCTGAAAGCCGATCGCAGAATCCTCACGAGATCCTTCAATGTCATGCAGAATCCAACTTCCATCTGCAGTAAGGATAGATAGAAATTTTAATGCGTTTTAAGCCAACTTCATAGATGAATATTTCGAATTGATCAATTTGATACCTTTTTACTTCCTATGTTCAAATTAAAGGCTTTTATTACTAATTAATTTACTATGTTCTTGGATAGAACGAGAATGAAACGTACAAAACTACCTACCACACTCTTTGCTTTTCAAAAAGTTAGTGATGAATATTTCTCATGTTCAGACTATCGTAATAGGGTCTTAGAATCTGAAGTTACCTGAGCAACAATGGTTATGTCGAGAGTCGAACTCCCTAATGCCACGACGTTGCTGTTGACAACAGTTAGATGGAGCTTCTCTATTTCACTGAGTGCTTTCACTAAGATTCCTTTCTGTTTCTCACAGTGGATTCGTATCAGCATGTTTCTGTCGGAAACTCTAGCTTCTATTTCGGGGAACGGGTCGTTGGAGCAGCCATTGAAGTTCTCATCCGAGGAAGAGGTTTCATCATCGGCTGAGAGCTGAGATTTCTTGATGAAGACCACTGATTCCACGGTTTTCTTTGCCGTCTCTTCCTCCAGCTGCTTCATGCGTTCCTGCAACTGTTTCATGTGCTTGATTGCTTCTTCAAGAACAGATGCCTTATCCAGCTGGTACAAGCATGAGACATGTCCAGAGACTTCAATCTTTTTGTGCTACAGCGTTCTCATCCCTTTACTAAGCAAAAACTTAAGAATTAATTGCGAGACAAATTCATGAAAAAGTTACCTTCTTGAGGCCTGGAACAATGGCTGATAGAGCTATAAACCGCTCGCTGAGCATCTCTCGTCGCTTCCTCTCTGCTAGAATATGATCTCGAGAGTGAGAAGTTGATCTCTTCATTGGGGAAATTCTCTTACTCTCATGACCAGCTTTGGTTACACATCTTTGGTTCCCATAGGAAGCCTGGGAAATGTAGAAATCAGAAGGAACAATCACGCTTTCTAACTCATCTTTAGGGTTCACATTTCCGGATAGATTCCCGTAATACTGCAGAGGATCCGGAGGCGATGAATTCGAGTTTCCAAAACAAATAAGCTGAGGTGATGCAGAAGCTTCTGGGGTGCACATGTGATCTGCGGTGCAAGAGTTCCGACTGTGGGTATTGAGCTGTTTCATGGGTCTGTGATCAGGGGGCTGAGGTTTTCCGAAGGATGAGCAACTGAAAGTGGTGGTTGTTGGGTTCAAGGTCTTGTAAGTGGAGGAGTGGATCTCTGAGGAGAAAGAATAGTCCAAATCATCTCCAAGCGCAGCTGCCATTTGTTGTGAGGTGAAGTCATCGAAAGAGTTCATCTGGCACTGGTCCAAGAAGGCGGGATTATCCATTCCCTTCAGATTTCAGCCCAGAATTAAGAGAAAAAAAAAAGCCATTAATTATTATGATGAACAAGAAAAATAATTTCTGCAACAATACTTCTTCAATAAGATCACGAGTAGATGACTACAACCGGAGAAAACCTTCTTACCAGTTCAGATAGCCATGTGACGGACGAAAATTCCATGGGTGCAGCTTCTTTCTTGACAAAGTCCAGCTCCTCAGATGCCCTGAAATTAAGAAGCTCATAATTTAAAATGACAAAAAGATGAATTAAAGTGTTCTAGAAAATTATATACATCTTCTGGAAAGCTAGCTTTATATGCGTAAAATGTGCAATAGACATCTCTATCCAAAACCATTTTACGAAAAAAAAAGAAAAGAAAAGGAAGAAACAAAATCTTGATGAATCCCAAGTTATATATCTTTAATTTCTACAGAGTGAAAAATCATTTACAGAAACAGATCGAATCTTCCAATTAATGTGTTGGTCTATGAAAGATGAAATTCAGGACCCAGGGAATGATTCAGATCCATCGTCGATGAACAAGGAGAAAAGGAAGAAAAAGAAGAAATGGAAGAAAGGTTCATCTTACCTTTAACGAAGACTCGAGCTTTCTTTCTCTAAATCCGTCAACGGCCAATTCTTATAGCTATTATACATGGAAACCTCCATTCAGAAGCACGTGTGAATTGCTACGGAATCCTCTGTTGTCTTTGCCCGGCACACGGATTGCTGACCTGAGACTACATCATCATCGGGTGATAATCACATGTGAGAGAGAGATCAAAGTCAAAAGTTCAACAAAGTTGGCAGCGAAACTCGTCCTCTGGTTGGCCAACGCGGATAGAAGTTCGGAATTTCTTCTAGAAAGTATCATATCAATATCATTTCGTAATCTGATAAAAATTATACTCTACATTAAATTATTCAGTTTTAATAACCAATGACCAAGCCTTTGTGATCTATTGTTGGATTCTTGAGATTTTAAGTGCAATTCACGAGTAGGTCCTATATAAGCGATTCGACCCAAATGACCCAATGCAAGTGCGGGTTCGTGTTCATGCCCCTGATGGTTCGATACCTTACCTAGCTACGGTTTGGGGTGGTCTCCATTTATGAAACTAATACTAGAAAACGCATCACAGTTGATTATTCTCCCATTCAAAAGAATCCAGAGTTGATTAACCCATAAGAGTTTAAGTTGAGAAAAAGAGCAAAACAAGCAAATTTATGTGGTTGGATAAAGATGCCTGCTTTCATGGCTGATGAGAGTTTTCCTTCACTAGATACTGTTGTGGTGAAGTCCCACCACTAGTGAATGATTTACCTAATACTTTGAAGTTCAAACAACCCAACAAAGTAATGGTAATACACCAAACACACAAACAAAGTGTAAACTAGCTACTAAGTGTGTAAGAAAATGAAATAGAAGCACAACCACAGACAAGAAACGAGATTTAACGTGGTTCGGCACTAAGGCCTACGTCCACGGGCAATCCGGCAAGATGGAACTCCACTATCAATGCAAAAGATTACAACAAGAGAGGATTTAGAAGACTTACCTCTCTACAAGCTTGACACATAAACCATTCACCCAACCCCCACAACTTGCAACCTTCCACAATATGTTTGTAACCCCAAACAATTATGAAAGAACCCCCAAATAACTTGAAACAAACCTTGCAAGAGATGGAATGGTGAAAACCCTTGTCTTTTCTTTTTCTCTCTCCTCTTCTTCTCACTCTCTCTCTTAATAGAACCCCATCTAGTGTCTAATAACCCACATGAGAGAGCCCCTCTCATGTACCACACTAATGGTATATAAACTTTATTGCTACTATTTACATGAATACCCTCATATAAAGTAACAAGTCCCAAGAGAACAAAAAGACATAAAGAGAAGTGATTTTATATCACCTCTCAACAGATACATGAAAAATAGGACTACAGAGAGTAGGGGTGCAACTCGGTCCAGTTAAACCTGAACCCAAACCGACTTCGGTTAGGTTTTTAGCTTTTTTGTTCAGTTTTAGTCTAAAAATTCCTAAACCGAATTAAATCGGTTCGGTTTTTGGTTGGATTGATGCTAGCTCAATTAAAATGAACCAAACCGAACAAACCTAATATATATATAATTTTGAAAGGTTACCTTTAAACTTTAAGGATATTACAAAGAATACCCTAGTTTAAGCACAAGCATGTATCATTCAAACCGAACTAAATTATCTCATGTAATTTGGTTCGGTTCAATTTCGGTTTTTTTTATTTAATTTCGGTCGGGTTTTCAGTTTTCAATTCAATTCAATGTGGTTTGGGTTGACTGCAAATATTTTTGATTTGGTCTTGGGCTGACCTCAACCCGAACCGAGTTGCACCCCTATTTGGGAGAACAACCCCTCTCTTGGTCGAAACTGCAATCTTCTCTCTCGAAACTACGATCTTCTTTGTGACCAAAAAACCTAATTTTCGACCCATGGTGTTGGCCCTGCTAGGGCTGAGTGTTCAAGTAAAAAAGTAAAGAAGTTTGTATTGACTGAAAACAAGGCACATAGAAAACACATAACACTAGATGAAATTTCTATTCTTTCTAAAGCATCCCATTAGCCGAAACTTGTGACAATCCAACGTCTTAAGTACAAATGATTAATTAAATGACTAATATAATGATAAGGTCTTGGCATAAACTTAGTTATTTGGATTTATTTTTGGATTGTTGGTCGGTTTCCTTAGTCGAAATGTGTAGTAATCCTCGCTCTGAGTACATTCATATACAAAGTCTCGGTATGGCATAATAAATGCTTAGAACTTAGAAGTAAAGTCAATCCCATAAAGCAAACGGACAAATGAAGAAAGAAAGAAAGAAAAAAAAAAGTTGAAAGAGAAAGAAAAAGGGCTTGTTATTACTATTATTATATTGAGAAGATCAATATAGTACAACCATGCTGTTAGCGTTCTTCACCAAAACAAAAAACAAAAAAAAACATGCTGTTAGCGTTCTCGACAGCTGTGAGAATCAAACTGCCTTCTTCACACGGTTAGTCAATCCTGTTATAGGACCTTTGAGCTCTTGCCCTATGCCATGTCCATGAAAGGTGGTAAAAAGGCACGTGCATGAAAGATGGTTTGAATTTGGGTTGCACCATTCACAATTAACGTGTGGGTTCTCTTTCTACGACTAAAACAGTTGTTGCAAGAATAAACTACGTACTTTTTCCATATATAACCATAACAAGGCCTTTCTTAGTAATTGTCAACGGTAACTCATCCATATAGATGACCTCACCTCACACATCAAATTTATGTATGTTAGGAAAGTATATCCTAATTCCAACATCTATCATGATATACTATAACTTAAAAAAATATTAAAAATTTTTTTTGTTTGACCACATGTACATGTATGAGTTTTAGTTTTGCACATAATACACACACAGTAATTAACTCTAATATGTTTCTTGGTAAATAACTTTAAAATGTTAAGAAAATTATGTTGATGGCTTTGAATTAACTGCATTATATATAAATCTCATAGAAGTGTGCAATTTTTTCTTATTAGAGTGATACAACTGAGTTTTCGGTTTAAATAGGTTTGCACCAAGACTCAACTATTAACCCTTTTTATTCGCTTTAGTCATGAATGAGTTGATGAATCATATTCAATATGAGATGCCTTAATGTATGTCATTTTCGCATGGTATTAGTAAATCGTGCTAGGAACTGTGTAGAGAGATCCCTTAGGTTATGTTTGGTTTGATGGAGTCTATAGGAAAGCCACGCAAAATCGAACTTTCCATGCCCACAGCAAAATGCTACATAGATTTTTAATCCCCACAAAAGAAGGGACCTCTCGACAAATTGATCGAAATACTCTGTATGACAACATCTTACGGTCATACAATAAAGCATTACAGAAGATTTCATCCCAATCTCAAAGCATTAAGATGGAGTTGTGCTTTTCTCAATCAAGCTTGTTCAGAGGATTTTTCAACAAATTGACGATTATACCACACACAGATTTTGCCCTTGCTAAGTTACAAAATCCTCTCTTTTTCTTTCCTATTTATCATTTGCCGTTTTATGGGATTTCATGGTTGATCCAAACCATTCAAAAAAACTTGTCATTTGCCTACTTATACGAGGGGCTTAAGAGTCGCTCAGTCATTATCAAAGAAAATTCCATTTCTGTGTGAAGATAGATTTGTGCACACAGAATCAATCGATTCAATCCATATACACATAAGTGTTTGATATTTGGCCCAAATGAAGGGCTTAAGATGTTAGCCAAACTAAAGTTTTGGCCTTCAAGGACAGCTCAGACATTTAAAATATGTCAACACATATTCCTCGTATGGTCGTATCTTGCAAGGAAAGCTTTGTGAATGCAATATCAGTCTACATTTGCACATGTTAGTTGGGGTCAATAGAGGAATCCCAGAATAATTTTGTTAAAAACTTACAATGCAGGATCGCTAATGGGATTAACGTGATTCAAATGGTAATTAAAAATGATTAACCTTCATTATATCATCATGTGCAGGCAGCTTGTTGCTTCAAATGGGAGTCTCAGATCTATGGACTGGTCAGAGAGGCACATAAACTATTACTCCAGTTTCATCTTTATTCGAGGCATCAAAATTTGTATATATGTCTTGGATTTATCCAAAGATTGCCAAGAGGTTAGCAGGGTTTTACATAGATTTTCAATCCCCTTGAACGAAACCCCATGTTTTGTCTCCATTCAGACCAACTTGTCAGTCCCATTAGCCATGCTGAGGACAGGGAACCAATTACTCTGTTTGCACTGTAATTCTAGACAACAGATTTGCTTGTTTATATGAACCATGGAAACGGAGCCTTTTTTTTTATCAGTTTTAAGGCAAATCAAGCTTTTTATAATGGCTACTGTTTCCTGAGACAGGGAAGAACCTCGGTGGTTGCAGGTTGCATAAACAGGTGCTGCATAGGTTCTAGAAAATCAGGAAAAGCCAGAGAGGAAAAGTGTGACTATCCAACATGAAACCTTTTTTATTTATCAGATTGTGGCACACCAAATGTTTAGATTTTCTCCTTTATGGGATATGCCTAGATTATTTGCACCAACTACAAGCATTGTATATCTTCATAGGAACAAGATAAATGCCTAGTTGGCTGTGGCTTAGTTGCTTCCACAAGCACATGACTGAGAAGTCAACTGACTTAGTTGTACAAAGTGTTCCTTGCAAAGGTAAGTGAGTTGCATGGTTGTCCCCAGTTTCTTGGAACAAATATAAACATTTATCACTTTACACTGGTGGTTCACAGCAGGGTCTAGTTGACTGTATAATCTTTACATCAGCCCTAAAAAATACCTGACATTTTTGTGCGGGAAGAAGGAGATATACAGTTGCTCTTAGATGAAATGTGAAGATAGTCACTTCAAGCAATTCCAATAGTTTTTGATTTATTATACATCACATTATTATTGAAACTCTACCCCTAATTACCATTGTGGGGATTAATGATGCAGATACAATCCATAAGTTTGTTTTGTAATTTTATATTAATTGTTATTACTATTCAGGTTATGATCAAAATACTTCTAGAACTTGAGACAAGTCTTCTGTTATTTATTTTAAGTAGATATCACTTATAAGATTCGCTTGCAACAGGACTTATCAACTGCATCTTTGAAATTAAGATTTGTAACATACTAAATTAAGTTCTGTGGTTGTCACATTGGCTGGCATTTACCTTTATTAAAACAACATAAACGGTTGCTAATTGTTCATTAGATAAACTAAAGATCTGGTAAGAGTTTAACGAACAGACAGCATAAAAAACATGTCACAGAAAAAAAAAATGGAGAAAAGAAAAAACAAAGCTGAGGAGATGAGGGGGTAAAGGAAGTTCATCTGTGTGCTCATTCTATAATTTCAAGCATTACAATAATTGACATGGAATTGAACTCCAATTTTTATAAGTAGATGTTGAGAATATCCAGAAGATAATATGAAAAGCCTTAGATATAAAAAGATCAAAGAACAAAATGCTTAAACAATACGCAGTGAAATTTCTGTTAGGATTCACTATTCATTTTAAGGTATATCCAGGTGCATTCATAAGACCTGGTGAAGTCACTGATGCATAGTCCTTCACTTGTCAAAGTATTGTATTGAAATCTGCACAACGTGCTTTGTAGTTCCCCACTAGCAAGTTATTAAAGAATTGGTTAAGGTTGAATAGTTGCATCCTGTAGGTACCTAATTTTGTAGTTTTCTTCCAAGCATAAAGTCACTTATTGTATCTGTGGTATTTCAACAATTGAACCAGTTTCCTTTCCCTTCTTCACATGATTGTCCTTGGGACTTAGCTTTCCTTTCCTCATATTCAACATGCAAGTTTCTAAAGAAGTATTTCATCTTAGCATAAGTCAAGGCTCAACAGATGTTGATCACACCAGGTAAATGAGGGAGGGGAGGAGACAACAATCCTTGCTTTACACTTCTCTATGGACAACACAGATTTGAAGTCAAGGTTTGTCAAATTACATAAGAAGAATATCCTATAAACTGATACAGTAATTTCATATCAACTTGATACTGGACAAAAAAAAACTTCCATCAAGAGGATGTACAAATTGTTAAAATCCAAAATAATTGGGGATTGAATACACAACTCCTTTAAAAATCTTCATGAGCATCTGAATGTTTGAGAATACGAGCCTGTTAATCATCGTAAATATGTTGAAGTCCCTTTCAATAATTCCTGTTCTAACAGTCACTTGGAATAAATATTCCCAAATTCAAATGCTTGTGAATAACCAGTGTTCGTAATTGACAAACTTGTGAAATATTTTCACCATGTTATAACTTTTGCAAAGCTAGCCCTTTTCATCTAGGAGTTCTGCTCTAACAATTTCCATCAATTAACAACGGAATTGGTCTCTATGATCGCCCCTTAGTTCTCAATCTGAAATCATCACTTCTTAACATTAACGCTTTGTCAATGATAAGTGTTCAAGACCAATCTCATGTGAAACATGTTGCAATATGGATTTTAAGCAACCTCCCTCATTTCACAGTATAGTTTATCTAATTCCATGTGGATTTCTTGCGACTGGGATTGAGATGTCTTGCCTGCCAAGAACACGTGCACTGTCTTGTCTACTTCAACCCAACTCCATCCAGCATTCTTTCTTATTCCCTTTTGTTTCATCATTTTCCAAATATTCATTGATGTTGCAAAATGGATTTTAAGCAACCTCCCTCATTTCATAGTATAGTGTATCTAATTCCATGTAGATTTCTTGGGACTGGGGGTGAGATGTCTTGCCTGCCAAGAACACATTCACTGTCTTGTCTACTTCAACCCAACTCCATCCAGCACTCTTTCTTATTCCCTTTTGTTTCATCATTTTCCAAATATTCATTGATTCACTCAACATACCAGATTCTGCATAGATATTTGCAAGAATCACATATGGGGCTGGATTGTATGGTTCCATGTTAATAAGCTTGTTGGCAGCTTCCTTCCCAAGCTCCACTTCTCTATAAACTCTACAAGAGGCCAAGAAGGAGCTCCACATTACAGCATTTGGGTCAGAAGGCATTTCTTCCATCAACTCCTTTGCTTTCCTTAGGTGTCCATTTCTAGCATAAAGGTCAACCAAGCATGCATATTGGTCTAATTCAGGAACCAGACCATACTCCCTTCTCATTTTGTTGAAATATTCTACTCCTTTATCAAGGAATCCAGCATGATTGCAAGCAGTCAATACAGCAGTGAAGCAGATATGATCAGGTATCAGATAATGTTCACTCACTAAATACTCAAATAGATCCAACCCATCTTGCCCCCTTCCGCATTGAGCGTACCCTGTGATCATTGAAGTCCCCATAATACTGTCTTTTTCAATTGCCTGATCAAAAACCTGACGAGCTTCATCAATGCTGCCACACTTTGAATACATATCTATCAAAGAGCTAATGACAATCATGTTTCTGTCCATACCAACCTTAGTTACCATAGAATGCATCTGTCTTCCTTGTTGAAGAACTGTGAGACTCCCACAAGCATTCAAAATAGTGGCGAAGGTGTAATTAGTTGGACTCACTCGGCCAACTCTCATTTGCCTGAAAAGATTCAAGGCCATTTCGCCCAGGAAGTTCTGAGAATACCCGGTAATCATGGAGTTAAATACAATATTATCTCTGACCATAGTTGCATCAAAAAGGGATAGCGCATGGTCCAATTTCCCACATTTCGAATAGCAATCAATAAGAGAGCTTGCCACAAAGCTGCTGGACTCAAACCCAAGTTTGATAACATAAGCATGGAGCACTGTACCTTGCTGCGCTGCTGTTTCCAGCCCTTTGCATGCACTAATTGCACAAGTAAAGGTGAAGCAGTTGGGTTTAATGTCAGTATCTAACATCTCTTTAAACAATATTAGAGCTTCTCTTCCATATCCGTTCTGGGAAAAACCGGATATGATTGAGGTCCATGAAACTTGATCATGCCTTTTTATGCTGGCAAAAACCCTCTTTGCATCATTTACTGACTCACACTTCGCATATAAATGAACAAGTGTGCTGTTTAGGATGAGATTTTCCTCGTGCCCATTCTGAATTATCTGAGCGTGAATTTGCAAACCCAAATGCAGGTTCAGCGATTTTGCACATGAGTTGAGAAGGGTACAGAGATTATACTTAGTGGGCTTTAACCCTAAGCCATTAATACGGCGAAAGAACTTCAGTGCTTCATGGACATGACCACGCTTAGCAAGTTCGTCAACAAAAGAATAGGAAGCTTCCGGGTGAAAATGGCTATACTGCGCGAAACAGCTAGCTGTAGAATTGCAGGACGCAGAGTTTGAATCAGGCAATGAATCAAATGTACCTCTTTCAGGAATTTTGTCGAACGGTAGCCGCGCAGAGAAATCATTGACGCGCTTGCCAACAGGGAGTCCTCTAGTACGTAACCGGGTATTGCCCAGCATATTACATTAGACGGGATAATGTCTGATCCCTCATGCGACCAGAGATGGCGTGGCTACGACTGACCCATTTCTCAGGTCACCACTACCCCGATGAATTGCCAGGCGCTGTGGTTAAGCGGTCCACTCCTCTCTTTGATCGCACTTCGCGGGAGGCAATAGCAGGGATCGATAGTAGAAGATATGAACTTGTTCAAGTACGGGTTCGGATTCTCGGTGCGTACGGATCTTTACGGTCCCTGTCCATAACAATTCGAGTGTGCCACGTCAACACCACTCAACACAATTTTTTTTCTTTTCTTTTATCCTTTTTGGGTCTTTTCCCATGAGCAAGCGCAACACAATGCTAGTAAATGGAGCCAACCAGATTCAATTCTCTCTTTCTCGAAGCAAAGAAAGTTAGAAAATGCAACAGTACAGAACCCAAAAATCCTAAATCGGCCAAGATATAGGCGATTTAACCGTTTGCCAAATAGCCTGGATCTTTACAATTTCTTTATCAGTAAAAGGTAAAGATCAACACAATGCACAGCCAGTGAGAAGCTAAGTAAATAAGCAGCTGTTTCAATTTCCACAAATAAGCATGTTAGTTTGGAAGGATGAGTATCATCTATGCTTTCTTGTTTTCTGATTCTCAACTTGTTCCTTGAGTACGTTAGGTTTAAGCAGACAGGAGTACACAGCTAAATTACCAGTAAATTTCATGCACCAAAGGTTTTGGATTCATGAGGCTGCAAATTTTTACCAGAGAAAAATATCACTCTTTCTCCTGAGTCCAAATCTTCACTGTCATGTCATTGCCAAGTGCACCGGACGCAATCATGTTTTCTGACGGGTGACATGAAACAGAAATAACAGTGTCCGAATGACCTTCCAATTTCTGGACTATTTTTCTACTCTGAAGTTCCCATAAGTAGACACATTTATCCTCTGAACCGCTGACAATATACTTTCCATTTGTTATAGAAAATGTGGAGGAAATGCAGAACCTAGAATTGACATGGCCCCTGTATGTCTTTAGAAACTTCCCAGTAGAAAAGTTCCAGAGCCTCTGCAGACAATATTAATTTGTCAAACAAGGAACATAAAGTGATAATGCAATTTAAGTATCAGATACAAGAACGGATGCCTGAGAGTATTGATATTCCACGGTCAGTATATGTGTGTGTGTGTTTACCGGTTAAAGTTCAAGCAACAATAAGGCTTTGAATGTGTTCTATGCCAATTAGAGCTTCCCACATGTTGCATTACAGCATTATCAATGTCATGACCAAAACCATGGGTTGTAAAGAAGTCTAGTTTCATGCTTTGAACAATTTACATGAAAGCATCCTAGCAACCAAGAAAACAAGGTCTACTCATACAACAGCTTGGTTTCCAATTTTGAAATGAATGGATGACATATAAACCGGCCAGCACAAACCACATGGTCGTCGGGTTCACATCAATCCATACAAAAAGGTAAATTAACTGACGAGGATGGCAGGTAGCAGCTTTTCTGTTTAAAGGCAGATGGAGGACCCCTTTTTTAGCATATTATCAGGAGTCCATTTATTCGGAGCACAATGTCCAAATCATTCGTGTGTTCAGTCAATAATAACAGGAAAGCAGACAGGACAGGCTCACCTATTTTAGATATGAGGATCCAAGGTCAACACATTGAAAGCAAACAACACTTCCAAAGGCACCAAGACAAATAAAATTAATGCTCAGGTTTCAGCTTCACCTGGACCACTTCAGACATTCTACCAAGTGATCCAAAATTTGGAGCAATGCATCCAAATCATTCATACGTTCACTCAATAATAAGAGAAGAGAGTAGAAGTGCTACGGATCAACTATGTTAGATCTGAGGAACCAAGATCACCACATTCAAAGCAAACAACACTTAAAAAGGCATCAAGACAAATAAAATTAATGCTTGGGTTTCAGATTCCGCATATGGAACCATTTCAGACATTCTAGAAATATGACACCAAGTGATCCAAAAGCAGGCACCTCATCCAGACAAAAGCACGCCTGCCTCCCTACACTCACTGAGTAATCGAGCATGGCATTTAATCCAAGTAGTCACTCAAACAAGAATGTCAAGATTTTGAAAATATCATCACACGTTAAAAGAGGATGTAAGCCGAACCACATGCAAGCCGGACATGCAGGTGCCCCACGAGGAGGATCGGAAGATTGTTTGGTCCATGCACTTGAGTTGAATGGTGGAGGAATCAAAATACAAGTTTCCGATTTCTTTGGAAACACGGCAGAAGATTATATGGATTGGAAAACCAGTTTGAGACTTCTTTTGAGTGGAAGACTATGACTTAAGTAGAATGGTGTTATTTGTAAATCTAATTTGAAGGGTGCTGCACTTCAATGGTGGAAGCAAGTTGAAGAAAAATGGGATCAACAAGGGAAGTCACAAATCAGAACATGAAAGCAAAGTTGAAAAGCACTTTTTACTGGTTATGCAATGGAGTTATGTTAAAGGTTCCATTCATTGAAACAAAGGGAAATGTCCATGGAGGAGTATACGTTGGATGAGAAAAATGAGCAGATGACATCTCGTTATCCTACTGGTTTGAAACAATCGATCTGAGCTGAATTAGGAATAATTCATTTGTTTAATCTTTAAGATACTCGCCAATATGCCTTAATAACAGAAAAGCGAGTTTAAATTTACAAAGCAAGGAAACGTTTGTCTGGTAGAGTCAAGGGGCGAGAGAAATGGTTTCAACAACTATTCAGGATTCGTAATAATCAAAATAGCTCAAAAAAGTGGCCAAGAGAGTGCTGTAATCAACCGGAAAGCAGGTTGTAGTTCCTGTAACTTAAATAGATTTGATAAAAGAAGAGATACAATAAGAAATCGAGCACAAATTCCCTGGAGCAGCCTCTTCCAAGGCTGGTTCTAAGCCCTGGGTGTCGAGAGAAGTGAAATACTTCATATAATCGTCCACAAAAACATTTAACCTTGCAGCACTAGAAGAGGATAAAGAGGTGTTATTGGAGCCAATATGATGACAAACAAGAAGATATTGATATTTGCCGGAGACTCTTCGGTGGTACAAAGGGTGATGACAACACCAAGAGCGGAGAAGGAAGATTGGAGGCATTGTAAAATCTTCTGGAAATGAGTCCTTTGTGATGAGAATGTTTACAACATTGTTCTCAATAATGGGAGTTGTTAGAATATTATCTATAAAGAGATAGTTAACAAATTGAAGTTATCAATTGATTGAGATACTCATTCCTACAACATTGCATGGTTTTGACAAGGTAATGAACTTCTGGACACATATCTTTGTTTAGCTACATTTTTCCTTAAGTTACGATGTTTATAGAAAGTTAGTAACGCTATATGTGATATTGTACCCATGGATGTTTGTCACATTCTATGGGGTAAACCATGCCTATATGATAATGACATGATTTAGCATACTAGAGCCAACTCTTACTCATTCCGAAAGGATAACAAAAACTATACCTTTCATCCATTGAGGGAAGAAAAAGTCAATAGTTCCTTCAAACAAAACAAGATTAATGGCTTCTTGTGTGCTTTAAAATTCAAAGAAGAGATTCTAGATATAGGAGTTATATATGCACTAGTTTATATGATAGGAAAGAGAGTTTCAACTCTTGATTTAGATCATTATCCTTTAGAGATACAATATCTTTTAATAAAGTTCAAGAAGCTGATGGGTAATGAATTACCTCCAAGTTTACCACCAATGAGAAGCATTTAGCATGCTATTCATCATTTAATATCTAGAAAAACTTTACCAAATCTGCCAACTTATAGAATGCCTCCAATGCAGCAAATTGAGATATGATGAGGATTTAATAGGCTTAGTGTGAGAGAGCAAGAGTCCTTGTGTTGTTCCAGCCTTTCTCAAACCTAAAAAGGGTGGCTTGTAGAGGATGTGCATTGATAGTAGGGCTATCAATAAGATAACCGTCAATTATGGGTTTCAAATTCCACTGTTAAAAGATATGCTTTACGGACTAGTTGGGTCAAAGGTGATTTCTAAGATATAGTTGAGGAGTGGAGATGAATGGAAGATAGCATTTAATACACCCGATGGGTTGTATGAATGGCTAGTCATGCCATTTGGACTCTCCAATCTACCATGCATTTTTGTGAGGATTATGGCTGAAGTATTTAAGCCCCTTTTTTGGCTCATTTGCAGTTGTCTATTTTGATGACAAATAAAAATACAATCAAACTAGAGAAGATCATTTGAGCCATTTGCAACAAGTTTAGCAAGTCCTCCACTAGGAAAAGCTTTATGTGAATTTGAAAATTTGTTCCTTTTTATATCATGAGATTGTGTTTCTCAGTTTTGTTGTATTCGTAAATAAATTGTAACCTAACCCTAAGAAGGTAAGAGTCATCAACAAGTGGCTGGTGCCACAATCCATTAGTGATATTCGTAGTTTCCATGGATTAGCCTCATTTTACAGAACATTTATCAAAATTTTCAATTCTAAGATGAGTCCTATCACTGAATGTTTGAAGGAGAAATTATTCATCAAAAAAACAAAAGAATGTTTGAAGGAGAGATTTCAAGTGGCCTAATGTAGCACAAAAAAGCTTTTGAATAAAACAAGCAATTGACAACAAAAGCTCCAATATTTGCACTATTGGGAAATTATTTGTTATAGTGTGATACTTCACATGTGGGAATAGGGGCTGTCCCTAGTCAGGTTCAATAGAGTTCTTTAGTGAGAAGCTAACTAATGCCAAGCAACAGCATTCAACATATGACCCGGAGTTTTATGCTTTCGTGGGGGCAATTCATTATGGGCAACACTTCTTGGTGTATCAAGAATTTGTAATTTATTCTGATCCTCAAGCATTAATGTATTTGAATTCCCAGAATAAGTTGAATTCTCATCATGTAAGGTAGAGTTCATTCATTTAAGAGTTTTAATTTTTCAATTAAGTACAAGACTAGTGAGCTGAACATATTTGCAAATGCTTTGAGTAGAATAATTTTATTACTAACAGTGATTGCAACCCAAGTCACCAGCTTTCGGAATTGAAAAATGGTATAAAGGTGATCCAAGTTTTAGCAAAATCACTGTCAAATTAAAGAAACCAATAGGGGAGATTATGCTGTCATATAGTCTACAAGATGCTTATTTGTTCAAAAGCAATTATTTGTGTATATTAGAATGGTTTTGCAGGACCAGATTATACATACATGTGAGTAGATTGATAAAGTGCTATCAAGCATAAAAGTTTTGGTAAGGGAAGCTCACAAAAGATTGGTTTGTATACACTATTACAGAACCAAAAACTCCCTGGATTGATTTAAGAGGAATTTTGTGTTGGGCCTACCAAATACATCAAAGGGCTATAGCTCTATCTTTGTTGTAGTTGATCATTACTCAAAAAAATCTCATTTTAATCCCTGTTCAAAGACTTCCAATGCCCCACCTATTGCTGAGTTATTCTTCAAAGAAATGGTGAGAATGCATGGAGTTCCATCATCTATCATTGTGACAGAGATGTGAAATTCCTGATTTCTTTTTCTTGAGGATTTGTGGTGTATATTCAGAACTGAGCTGAAATATTCTAACACTTCACCCACAAACTTACAGCGAAGTCAAAGAAGTTAATCCAAGCATGGATAACATGTTGAGATGCCTTGTGGGAATCATGTCAAGGCATAGGATTCCATTACAGAATAAGCGAATTTGCTTACAATAATTTAATAATCAGAACCATAAAGAAGACACATTTTGAAGCAGCCTATGGGCTGAGACCTTAATATATCTTGGATTTAGTTCCATTGCCACAAGAACTGCATTTTAGTGATGATGGAGAAGCTTTTGCTAACCATATCGAAAGAGTTAATGAATAAGTGAGGAACACTCTCTGTAATTGTGATGACGATTATGATACAAGAGCAAACCAAAATCGTCGTGTAAAAAAAGTTTGAAGCAGGTGACATAGTTTTAATGCATTTGAAGCATGAAAGGTTTCTCCTAGGAACTTATCACAAACTCAAGTCAAGAGAGCTTGGGCATGCAAGGTGTTGAAGAAAATAATCTCAAATGCTTATTTGCATGAGCTAACACCAGATTTGCATTTCAACTCCATTTTTAATGTTTTTTATTTGTATCCATATGAAGAGTTCGTGTGAGTACTAAAAGCTATTGAAGGGCAACTTTAACAACTACCAACGGTGAAGAAAGATGCCATTAAAGATGTGCATGATGTTAAGGAGGTTATATCAAGGATAGGCAACAAGTATAGGCAATTCTTAGTAAAGTGACTGGATAAACCAGCTGGTGAAATCATACGGATTACTGAAAGTTGGTTGAATAAGATTGATCCTAAGATATATGAAGTCACAACCAAGGTTTTCTCGCCGGAGTTGAGCTTTTTTTCTACCTGGAGGAATGCAAGAGCATAATTACAGGATATTTTATATTCTTGTTAATATTTAAAATAAACAAAAGGGTCATAATCATGTGAGTAGCATATGACTTTTAATGATTTTAGATAGCTAGGATTTGTTTTACCTTTTCAGATGCAAGGATAAGATTATAAAGTTGCTAAAGGATATTATATATCGTCTCTTTTAAGTACTGTAACAGCCATTTTTCGCTGTATTTACGTAAGTTACAAATTTGAGTTTCAAACTCTTCAAGCCCTAGGCTGAGCTTCACATTCTTACTAGAAGAGTACAGTTCTCTCTCTATTATAATCTGTTTGCTGCTGAATTTTACTCTTCTTGGCTACATTAAAACCTAGTTGCACAGTTTCTTCATAAAAGGTTACATCAGTTCAGACAATACAACCACTCATCATCACAGAAGGGCATATATTCTACAATACCAATCTGAATTTTGAGAAAGTGAATCATTACCCTGCAACCAAAATTGTTTGTAGACCATACAATCATCCATAAACTTTCTAAAAAATGCTAAATTTTCCAATTTGATCCAATTTTTTAGATCAGCATTTCTGGGAGCAACCATATGTTAAATTCTTTGAATGTAGGCCTGATATTGATAGGCCCTGGCAACAGATTGTTGAAGGCAACAACTGTAACCATAAATTAAGAAGAGGAGGAAAAGGGTTTTGCAGTCAAATTAAAGTTAAAATTACTTAATTACTGTCCTGATTTTAACTAACAATAACATAACAAACCAAAAACAGTATCCATATAAAATGTACGGACAAAATGACAATTGAGATGCTAACACACAATGTGGGTATGAAACAAGCAGGCTCAAGAAACCAAACCAAAAAACCATCACCAAAAATCTCATGAAATAAAGCTTCCTCGAAAATAACCAAAATTTATAAAAGTAATAATAATAAAATTAAAACCAATACGAACAAAAGGGAACAAATATTTGTACTCCATAAAGAGGGGAAGGGATTCTAGATATACCAATGTATTATCCAAAGTCCCAGCAAGGATGAACTTCCCGTTCGGTGAAAACTTCACAAACGAAACTGGTGGATTCTCCTCGTCTATAAGAGTTTTCATACAATGCCCAGTCGAAGAATCCCAAATCCTACACAGCCCATCTAACTACTCAATACAATCAACGACCCGTTCCTATTAGAAAATTTTGTAGTTTTAGCTGAAAAATTAGAATTTTGTGTTTGTATTGCAAGAAAGCTATTAGAATCTTGAATACAATTTCCAATTCTACCCTACACCAGAGCTGAGTTCCTTTGACCTACATGGGTTGGATACACCATGCCTGAAACAATAAATTAACATTTATGTGGCCAAGGGGTTTTCAAAGGATCATTTACAAATATTATATAAAATGTTGATAGTAAATTGAGCTCTCTTGCAGAATTACTGTTATGTCACTTCCACCAAAATTGATGTGATCCCCAACGTAAACTTCTTGTTCTTCTTGATTCAACATGTTGTCATGAAAATTGATTAACTTCCAAAAATCCTGTTGGTTATTACATATTTCACTCGAGAATAGGCCAGAGGAGTATTTGCAATAGAACAGCTAAAAATTCAACGCCTCCACATAACCACCACTTTGGTTATTGTTCCCTCTTAACCTATTTCTACCGAACCCAATTCCTCAAATTCTATTTTTTTTGGAAGTTAACCCAATTCGCCACTTTGGTTCTTGTTCCCTACATAACCCCATTCCCACCAAGATGCTTTCAGCTTGTTAACGCTGTTAAGACGCCTTCTCTGTTTTAGCCAATCCTCTCTCTGTCAAATTAATCTCGCAAATCCAAGCCAACCAAGACCGTCTTCTCTGTTATTTCCTCTTTCGATCATTTTTGCAAATGCCAAGATTGTTACGGGATGAATCGAGAAGGCTTTGGCATTTTGTATGGTGCATCATCAAATGAATTGTATATGCGTACAAGAATGATAGTGATAATGGCGGGATGTCGTCGGCCAGAACTCAGTCAGTTAACCATTCAATTTACGACAATGATGTTATCGGGTCTTCGCCAATGGGTCTCGTGTGAGACCTAAAAGCTATTGAAGGGCAACTTTAACAACTACCAAGGGTGAAGAAGGATGCCATTAAAGATGTGAATGATGTTAAGGAGGTTATATCAACGAGAGGCAACAAGTATAGGCAATTCTTAGTGAAGTGGTTGGATAAACAAACTAGTGAAAGCATATGGATTACTGAAAATTGGTTGAAGAAGATTGATACTGAGATATATGAAGAGACAACCAAGGTTTTGTCGCCAAAGTTGAGCATTTTTTCTACCTAGAGGAATCGATGCAAGAGCATAATTTTAATTAATTAGCAGGCTATTTTATATTATCGTGAATATTTAAAATAAATAAAAGGGTCATATAACTAGCATATGACTTTTAATGATTTTAATCAGCTAGGATTTGTTTTACCTTTTCAGATGCAAGGATAAAATTATAAAGTTGCTAAAGGATATTATATATCGTCTTTTTTAAGTAGTGTAACAGCCATTATTCGCTGGATTTACATTAGTTACAAAATTGAGTTTCAAACTCTTCAAGCCCTAGGCTAAGCTTCACATTCTTACTACAAGATTCAAGTTCTCCCTCTATTATTATTATAATCTGTTTGCTGCTGAATTTTACTCTTCTTGACAACATGAAGAACTAGTCGCACAGTTTCTTCATAAAAGGTTACATTAGTTCCAAGGTTTGCCGCCGAAATTTCACTTTTCGTGCCCTTAGCGGCACGAAAAATAACTCCGAAATGGTATTGCCAGCATTTCACTGGAGTGCCGCCCATTTCGCCAGAATTTCACTAATTTCACAAAATTGGTATAATGTACTTGTAGTTGTAGCCTTGTAATTGTTTATGTTCATGTGCTTGTATTTGTTCATAAATTAAATAAAATACTTCCTTATTCTATCTATTTTTCACATATAAATTGTATAGAATCATGTCTATTATATATTTTTTTAACTTATTTATGTTTTTCTGCAAAAAATGGCATTTTGCCGGCACACCACCGATTTCGCTAAAAAAGCCTTTTCGGCACTTTTCGCCCGCATCTCGCCGGCAAACAGTTTTGACCGCCTGATGGATCGCCAGGAGGCACCGAAAAGTCGATCATTGATTAGTTCAAACAATACAATCACTCAGCATCACAGAAGGGCATGTATTCTACAATACAAATCTGAATTTTGAGAAAGTGAACCATTACCCTGCAGCCAAAACTGTTTGTAGACCATACAATCACCCATAAACTCTCTAATCTCTATAAATGCTAAATTTTCCAATTGATCCAATTTTTTAGATCAGCACTTCTGGGAAGATTAAATAGCAACCATATGTTAAATTCTTTGAAAGTAGGCCTGATACCGATAGGCCTTGGCAAAAGATCATGGAAGGCAACACTTGTAACCATAAATTAAGAAGAGGAGGAAAAGGGGTTTTGCAGAAAAATAAAAGTTCAGATTACTTAATTACTTTCCTGATTTTAACCAACAATAGTATAACAAACCAAAAAGAGTATCCACATAAAATGAATGGACAAAATCATAACGGATGACAATTGAGATGCTAACATACAATGTGGGTATTAAACAAGCAGGCTCAAGAAACCAAACCAAAAAACCATCACCAAAAATCTCATGAAATGAAGCTTCCTCGACAATAACCAAAAGTTACAAAAGTAATAATAATAAAATTAAAACCAGTATGAACAAAAGGGAACAAATATTTGTACTCCATAAAGAGGGGAAGGGATTCTAGATATACCAATGTATTATCCAAAGTCCCAGCAAGGATGAACTTCCCGTTCGGTGAAAACTTCACAAACGAAACCGGTGGATTCTCCTCGTCTATAAGAGTTTTCATACAGTGCCCAGTCGAAGAATCCCAAATCCTACACAGCCCATCATAACTACTCGATACAATCAACGACCCGTTCCTATTAAAATCCACAGCTGTGACAGGGTCCGAGTGAGCCGGGAGAACCTTCAAGCACTTCCCAGTTTTCACATCCCAAATCCTAACAGTCTCGTCGAACGAGCCCGACACAATCATATTCGACTGCGGATTATAGTTCACGCAGAAGACGTAATTGGTATGACCGTGAAGAGTCTTAATAAGAGAACCGCTCTCAACATCCCATATACGAACGGTCTTGTCATCGGAAGCCGAACAAATATAACGGGAATCGGAGGAGAATGCGAAATCGGAGATGCCCTGTTCGTGGCCCTCGAGCTCCTTAAGAAGAGAGCCGTCGGTCGGAGACCAGACCCGAATGGTCTTGTCAGCCGATGCGCTGCCCAGTACCTTGCCGTCTTCAGAGAACTTGACGTTGGAAATATCGCGCTTGTGGCCTTGTAGGGTTTGCCTGAGCTTGTAGGGTTCAATGGCTTCGGTTGAATCCAATGCCATTAACGGAAATTTCTGTGTTGCTTGAAAGGGTTTCTAATCGAACTGTAAAAGCGGCTTCTGATTGATTTCAAGGTTTCGCAAGGGAAATCCGAACTACGAAAGATAACATCTCTCCTAGTCTCTCAGTCGAAACGAAACCGCCATTTGTTTCCAACGGATCATTTCCAATTAAAAACACGAAAAACTTTCACGTGCAACCTACTTCTAGTCTTCTAGATATGGATCTCGACGCTCTCGATTACAGCCATGGGCGTAATAATTCATATTATGACTGCTCAGCCCAACTTATCCAGGCCCATCACAACCCATGCCGATCCTCTATAATGTATCCAACGAGCTTCTGAGACGATGTGTCTAGAAAATAAGATTAGAATCTTTGGGAAGCGTGACAACAACTATGTATGACTTTTCCAAAAAAAAAAACCCTTATCACTAGTTGTAAAGGCATCTTTAGTATAGAGTTAAAATATTCAAAACTCTAACTATTCATATAAAATCTGAATAGTTACAAAAAATGTTCCCTCCCTCTATATGTAGTATTGCACGTGCACTCCACTAATTTTAATGATAAGCATGTTAACATTTTACCTTTTTTTTTTAAATTCAACAGCTCAGTACATTCAAGGTTATAGAGATTTCAGTCCCCTTGCACATACGAGACCGTTTCCTCTGGTACCACCCAAGATACTAGCATGAAATGGATGGATGGATGTTCGTGTCAATAGAGGGCCCTGTAGGCCAAAACCCCATTCCAGTTTGTGGTATCACAGTACCATTAGATTCTGAGACTAACAAGAGGAAATGCATTCTACACATACCAGGTTATGAGGAGAGCATTTCCTCTAAAGCCAAAATCCGATGGTTCCATGAAACCATCGGTTGGATAGAGTTTGGATGTATGGGCCCCACTCTTAACATGGGCATCCAGCCATGCAGTGGCGGAACCAGGACTCCAAATATGAGGGGGCAAAAAAAATTTTCAATTAACACTTATACATGAAATATAAAAATTTCATGGAGATAGAGGGGGCAAACCAAAAATTTTCGTTTGGGGGGGGGGGGGGGGGGAGGCGCAAAACATAAATTTCAATTAAAAAATATAGAAAAATATATACTTTTAGCCTGGTTCCGCCACTGCAGCTATGTGTTTCACGCTGACACCACTGAAGGGCACCAGGTGAAACACTCTCGGTTATGAGTCTTATGTCAGGTAACCGAAAACAACAACAAAATCAAAAAATATATCTCAGCCTTCTTTTTACGTGAATTCGAAGCATTACCTTAGTTTTGTAGTATTAGTGAGTGTCTTGACAATTCTATATGTTCGAATTGATAAATACAGGAATGTCAATGGGTCGGTTTGATATGGATCTAATAAGTCTTAGAACCAAACGGTGTCATCAAGTTTTATCTTTATTAGTTTAGCTCCATAAACAAAGCCTGAAGTATCTAGCTTTTCAATGGATACCTAATACTTATCGTAAAACACCGTTTCTACTAAAAGCTCAAACTTATAGTAAGGGATGAACTTTATATATTTAATATATTCCTTAACACTTATTACATTGCAGAAGCATTTACCTTTTTAATTTTTTATATTAATATTGCTTGGTCACCATGAGAATATCTCATACTACAAACCTAAGTACTATGTAAATTTAAACACAATAATTGCACCCAATGCATATTATGCATCATATATGACCCACAAATGAATATCTTACAAAAATTGACTACTAAAAAAATAGAAATCCAAAGTTCCATTTAACTTTAATTGGATGAATTAATGAGTGTTGTAAATGATTGACTGATGTGAACATAACTAATTATTTAAGCTGTAATCCTTTATTTATTATCAAAATACCTTATCTATATTGCTATAAAAATAATCAGTTAGCCATCAGATAAATATATAAAGCCAATATCAAACATGTATACCAAGATAGGTCTGATTCTTAACAAGAAATCCCTTATAGAACAAAATTAATTAAACCAACTATTATGCGTCGAGCCTGTAAATCCATGATTGAACCCTATTAAATGAAGTTTGTTATATCGGGTTTACAGTTTATTGAATATCCACAGACATCCTTATTTGAATGCTTTAAATTTGTAATACTCCACTCCCTTTGAATATGGTTTTCATCCAAATATTGCAATTTCTATGCAAGTTTTGATATTTTCCATTCATTTGACCTTTTGAACATTTTTTTTATTCTTAATGACAAATATATACTTAGATAATTAGTTTAATGTACCTGCCACTTTGGGGAAAATATAATATTGATGTACTAATTATTTTGAGAACCCCCATCTATTTATATTTATACTATATATAATGGGAATAGGCCTATTGGGAAGTGTGCCAAACAAATGCACAGCTTTCCAAAACAGCCCTTTTACACACTACTGTGCAAATATATTAATAAAAGGGTAAAATAGTCAAACTACCTAAAACTGGCAATTAGTTTTGTAACTGTTCCTCTCACGTTCTCCTTTCTCCCTTCTCTTCTTACACGTGCAGTACTGCACGTGTACCTAGCTAATCCATACAAGGACAAGCACTTTGAGATAGATTGAGTTGTTTATCTGCCATCACTAATTATATACCTCCCAAGACCGGTTTGTTCTTGTAATTGCTTAAGGGAATTTTTTTATTATATAGTTTTAGTTTTATAGGAAACATTATCTAAAGAACACGAGAGTGAGAGAAAAAATTTTAAAAGAAATAGTAATAAAATTTGCCATCGCTTTTATCCATGCCCTTCATATGATTCACGTGAAAAGCATATAAGCTCCCACAATTATTACAAGAGAATAAATTATAACTTTGGTTAACATCTACGACTTCAAAATATGTTCAGACTTTATGCAAAGGATTGCCATCTGTCAATGCTAGACATGCTTTTGCTTTTTAATTATGCCACCCACTAATAATAGATGTCACGTTCAACATCCTCTCTAATACAAATTATACAATAGTCTGGCTTTTGAATTTCAAAAATAAAATAATATATTTTTTAATTGCACTCTTCCATGATTTTCGTTTTAGGTGATGCATGCCTACGTTTTAAATTAAAAAAACGGATTCATTGTACTGGATATGAAAGCAACGTTATAAATGATTGACTATTGGAATATTGGATATGGGTATCCCTTCAGGTTCTGTTAAAATTGAATTAATTTAAGTATTTTATGTCCGCGGTAACTCTCAGGTATTTGCTGTTATTATTATATCTTTTATCCAATATCAGTTCCAAACAGTTTTGAAGACTACTGTTTGCCTAGATGGTAAGCAGCAATTGGTTACAGTTAAATCAACCATAAATGATCTCAATCCTTTAATAGAAGAGAAGGATTGCGTCCGGTCAGCATCTTACTAAATTTAAATATAACATAAATCTTAATGATGATCTTTTACCCGTGGTGTAATTTGCTTTTTCAGTTATCCATGGTGGCAGGTAATTGAAGCTAAAAATAGGTTTCCATATAGAGTCCTGTGTTTCGAGAGTAACATGCTTTAAATAGACGTTTAGGTTTCAACAAAAAAAAAAAAAAAAATAGACGTTTTAGGTCGGGACGAGGCTGTCATCCGCTTCCTGTATTTAGTTGGAGATACAATCGGCTGGCGGCGGCTACTAATTAAGCCGCCTAATAATCCTAGTTGTTTGGGCATTTTTGGTTATGCTGCAACGTCACGTACGAACACAAAGCATCCACGCCAGTGAAAGGGAGGGGAACAGCCACTTCGTTTTCTTCCTGGAAAAGCCATTAGACATGTCGCCCGTCCACGAATCCCTATGTCGCTAGCTAATTAAGACTCAGTGATGCCTTGGCCACGCTAAAGGGAATGCATTTCCTCTGGAGCAGGAATTCGGTGGTGCCATGAAACCACCGGACGGGATTTGTTTTGGGATGTGGGCCCCATATTGAAGTGGGCATCTGTCTGCACATTTGACGCTGGTACCACTGAGTGGCACCACATGAATCGGTCTCGGCTAAAGGGCAGCTTTCAAATAGCCACCGGGAGTCAAAGACCAAGGACCACTCGAGTAACAGTCTTTACGGCTCTCTTAACGCATGTGGGTCCGTCTCCATAAGGGGTTTCTCTACGTTAGCCTGAACTGGTTCTTAATTTGATCATGAGACGCTCTCATTTGATTCTTGATTCGATCATGAGATGTTATCATGTGGAATATCTCACGGTAGAGGTTTTCCACTTTCCTGTTAATGTTTTACATGGGCCCCATTTGAAAGATACTTACCGTGGGATGTTGGGATGCTCCACATGGAACTGGAAGCATCCCACTTTAAAAGCATGAACCAAATCAATCAAAAATTGCAAATAATTTACTTCCCTTAGGGTTTGTTTTTTTCACTGTTTAAAAACCAACGAGTAAATTGGAACACTCGCTCGAGTTACTTGGATAGGTCTTGCTGTGAGTTTACTCGCCCTAAAAACTAGGTAATTTTTACTAGGTAGTTTGATAGAGTAAATCCCAAAATTTAAACGAGTTTATCCCTAATTAACCAGGTTTTAGATCAAAATTCATTAATTTATAATATATTTCTTATTTATCTTTTAAGATATTACTTTATTTATATAATAACAAGGCTAGTAACTCAGCCTAGCATGTAGGGTTCACTTGTCACATTCATAATAATAAAAAAACATTGACCATGAAATGCTTCACATGATAACATTTAACTATCAAAGAATGAAAGCAAGGACCAATTCAGGCTATTATAGCAGGTGATGTGGTCCCAATTTCTTTTGACACTTGAAACTGCAATTTGGAGGTTCAAAGATGACTAAATCCTAAGCGTCAATCGCTGATGATATTGAGCATTGAAGAAACAATACAAAATCGCGTGTTATGGTATGGCCTAACCTAGCTCTTTAGAACCTGAAAAAAAATGACCCTTGAAGAGTTAAAAAAAAAAAATCCCAAAACTCATTTTATGATCCATCTACTTCAGTTCAGCTCAGGTGGGGTTCTTTAATCCAAAATAGCTACACGTTCACTTGTTTCAGATTACATCCCAGCAATTGTCAATGGTTAACAGTTGGCATGCATTATTTTACTTCTTAAGTATCTAATTAACAGTCGACATGCGTGGCACCATTGTGCTGGTGCATGTGAAATGTATGTGTTTGGAGCTACGTGTGCAGCCCGGCTGCCGACCAATTAACAAATGATGTTAACTCCTATTTACCTTTTAATTGTGAAGCATATTTGTCTTGTCTTGGTGCTAGAACAAAGCTTTAATTTAGGCATAATTATCTAGGTAATTAATATATTGAAGTTTAGTTGAACTACTTCACTTAATCACTTACATATATTCTAAATCAAGTTAGATCACATAGTAAGCTGTACATCAAAATTCATTTTTCACCCGACATAATTGTTAGGAATATAATTAAATATATAAAGTTCACCCCTATTATCAGCGTAAGCTTGTAGTAGGATTGATATTTTATGGTATTAGAGCTTTAAGCTAACGCCAAGATCCTAGATTCAAACCTCCACTCCACCTGTCGAAAAATATTCCTCGCGTAGGGTCTTCTTAAAATAGGTTTGAGTTCGGCCCACATGCGAGTTAGAGTGTCGAGAATATAGTTAAATATATAAAGTTCACTCCTATCAGCTTAAGTTTTTGGTAAGATTGATGTTTTATAATAATGGACTTGTCGAGAACCTTTTTTTTTTTTTTTGGTTGTAACAATCTATAATATATGTAACTAAAACTAGTATAAATATATAATTGAGACTTATCTATACTATTACATAAAACCAAGGTTCTCTTTTCTCACTAACATTTGATACATAAAACGATTTCTATTTTTTTTTTAAATTAACTCCTACACCCGATTGTTAATACCACGTTTATGTCTTATTAATTGCCTAATATCTTTTATCCAAAAGGTCATCTTTTTTTTTGGAAAAAAACTTAATATCAGTAAATTGATTTAAGATATGAATTTTGACGAAGCGAGGGAGTTGAAAAGACAAGATTAATATCACAAACCCATCAGAAGGAGGTCATATTAGCTGGAGCCTACGGTGGAAGATCTGCTGGTCCAACAATGAGTGATGTATACATGTTAGCATCATTCATAGACATGTACACCCCACTCATCGTTGGACCAGCAGATATTCCAATAAGGCACCAGCCGATTTCAACTCTGTCGGGAGTAACTTATGATCGAGATGACCGGCATATCGCATGCAGTCCCCCTCCTACGAGATAAAGAGATTAAATCTGACTAATTATAAAGGTCATTTGCGAAACTGACGGTTAATTCGTGCGCGAGAAAGAACCTGTCGCTATAAACTGGACGCATTTATGGAGGAGCATTAGTCTTTCCGATTTAGTTAATTATGAAACCTTCTAATTATTGTACGATACCATATTAAGCCGATTGCTTTATCAAAAAAAGCATTAAGCCCATTGCTTTATGCAGACGCGTAGGATAATAATACCAAACAAATCCACGGACAGCCGAAAGGGTGGTTTGTGGGTCCCATCACATCACGTCCAAATCTGGGCTCCCTGAAAATAACAACGGCATCCTTGTAAGGGTACTTCGGTAATTGCAACAACATGCGGAACATGGAAACACATGAGTTGGCATTGAAACGTTTCTACGGTAACGCGGACCGGAATGTGGAACTTTAGCTAAACTTTTATTTACAACATTGAAGGATTGCCGTTCAATATCAATCTTATGCAAACAAATAAAAACTTAGAAAATGGATGAACAATAAATGAATAGAATCCTCAAATAACATTGTAGACAGAGGCTGCACAGTCCATCATCCGCGGACACGGCGGCATCACACCGGCTTCCACGACGGCACAACCCACCCCTTTCTGATTGGATACAACATCATCCGCCATGCCGAACGGGAACACCTGAGCAAAACTCCCTGGCAACTGATTCAGAAGACCGAGGATACAACGCAGCAACGTCACCATAGGTAATTTTCGTTCGATTCTCCGCTGTAACTTGTCAGCTCAGCGGAGTCTCTGGCTCCGAGATCACTTTCCTCTTTGATTAAAAAATCAATCAGCCGCATCAGCCGCGAGGTCTTGAAAAGATAGAAAGGAATTCGTTAGCCTCGTCTTCACCGTATGATCGCTCGTTATCAGGACTTCGTCCTCTTGGTTCAAACCAAAGGCGACACAGTTGTCGAACACGGCCACCTTTCTCATCTTCTTCTGCAATTCACTGTCTGAAACGGATTTTTTTCTTTTTCTTTTTCTTTTTTTGGTAATTTAAATTTGAGAGAGAGAGAGATGAGCAACACTGAAAGCCAGCGGCAACGAGCCAGGGCTCGAGCGAGGGTGCCACTGAAGCGAGTTTTCTGGGTGGCATCGGTGGCGTGTGGAATTCAGTTCGGTTGGGCTCTGCAACTATCACTGCTCACGCCTTACGTGCAGGAGCTCGGGATCCCGCATGCGTTGTCCAGTCTCGTGTGGTTATGTGGACCGCTTTCTGGGCTCCTGGTCCAGCCCTTGGCGGGTCACATGAGCGATCGCTGCACGAGCAGGTTTGGCCGTCGAAGACCGTTCATCGTCTGCGGAGCCTTGTCGATCATCTTCGCCGTTCTCATTATAGGACACTCCGCCGATATTGGTCATATTCTCGGTGATCGGAACGATTCGAGGCCGCGGGCAATCGCCGCTTTCGTTTTGGGGTTTTGGTTGCTCGATGTCGCGAACAACTTGACTCAGGGACCGTGCAGAGCTCTTCTTGCCGATCTCGCGGGTGCGTCTCTTATTCTTAAAATTTTTTATTTTGAAAAGAAAATTTCGGTTTTTGCAGATTTCTTTTGTCTTTATGTGATTAATGGATCCTGAACCGATTCTTTTTTGTTTTCACTCAGCATCTTTTTTGCCATTTTTGATCGGTAGAAGTAATTACTGCGTTAAATACAGAGTGAGTTTGTATCTTTAGCATCATATAATGTAATTGATGGATCCTTAACTTTTGAAAATATTTATCCCAAAAAAAAATGAAAAAAGAAGAGCCCAATTATTATCTGACGCCAAGGCGCAAACCTAAACTTCACCAAACTATAGCAAGGTTTCATGGTTCTGTTAGTCGTTTTTATAGGTTCTTGCGTTGAGGCGACGATGCTCCATTTCTGAGTATAATTACAAAGATAGAAAAATTAAAAAGCAACGCATTGCACTTGCAACTCCGTCAGAGGATAAAAGAATTACAGATACCGATTCAAATTAGTTCACAAATGGAATTTACTTGTTTCTTAGTGCTGCAGAGATGCTCTGAAGGTCCCTCAGATCTCCCTTCAAATATGATTATTCACATTTGTATGCTAAATGGTGTAGCTCCAATAGTTTTTTGCCCCTTAAGAAAAATTGAAAACTTTACTTGGTTGAACAATAATTATAATTTGATGGAAAAATGGAAAACAACTAACTGCTTAATGTAAATTTCTTACCGGTTAAAATGCAAAAAATTAAAAAGAAAAAATAAGAAAAGATAACGACTTTATGTTGCTTAATCAATTACTTTCATTAATAAGCAACTGTAAGCATTCCATCCATGTTAATATAGGTTATAACTTGTAAGAGACTAAAAGATCTTATATTACTTGTATAGTTGCATCAATTAACCTAAAGTGTACATGGTATTTAATAATCATGACTTCGTATTGGAGAAGGGGTTCGTTTTTTTTTTGTGGGTTGGTTGGGTGTGTGTGTCTGTGGTGGTGGGAAGACTTTGTAATATAAGCCTAGATACTTTTTAGTACTCCTTTTTCCTTTTCCTTTTCTGTGAAATCATTTTGCAATTTTTTTCAGTTAAAAACAGAGTCCTTTTAGGGGCAAAATTTTTACTGGTTTAACATAAACATGAAAAATGTTAATAATAACATGACTTATAGTGTTTATCAATTAAGTGACAATTGTAACCCTTCTGAAATCTTTCCTATATTCTCTCTCTCTCTCTCCCTCTATATATATATATATATATATATATATATATATATATTCTAGATGGTGCCCTTCTACATTTTCACCTATTACATATTGCGAACACAATTCATGCATAATGCAAAGCATTCAAGTCATATCAATCATACAATTCAAATATTAAAGAAATAAAAGCAAATGACCAAAATACTCTTGCCCTAAGTGCACAAAATGTGCTTAATGATGGCTGTTACAGCATATACATAAAACTAATGGGTTTTGCTACACAACTGGACTTGATTTTGTTTAAAAATATTCAGCATTTAGATCCTTGTAATTGTTTGTTTGTCTATTTCTTGTGAGTGATATTTGTTTAATTATTATTTATGCAATAATTTTCGATTAAAACTTCAGTGCTATTATTGACACCAAGGTTGCTCCATTACGGCCTAAAGGTTGTGGCTTCGAGTCACTGGAAATTGCCTCCGCACTTGCAGGGGTAAGGCTACGTACAACCCTCCCTAGACCCTGGACAATAGCGGGATCCTTGTGAACTGGGCTAGCCATTTTTAACCTTTACTATGGAAATGGAAGATATTTTTTTTAAGTGCCAGTGATTGGGTTGAATGTGGTAATTGCAAAACCATTGGATAGTGTTAGAGTTAGGTTTGGAAGGAATGCTAAGGAAGGAAAAGATGGGCCCAGTTTGATGTCCACATGAATCTAGTTTCTTTACTTCTATAATGGTATAGAATATGTCCAAATTATGTGATCTAAGGAAATAATTTATAGTATAGAAAAAAAATTGATGTGGATTGAGATATTAAGCATTTTAAAAAAAATAAATAGCTTCCTCACAAATAATAGAAGGGGTTGACGTGAAGGTCTCTATGAAAAGAGCTTTTATGAAGCTACTATTGAAAAAAAAAATGCATTTGACAAGTATGCAGAAGGAAGAGGTAATTTTTGTCCTTTTAAAGAAGATACAATAAATTGGGAAGGGTGACTTTATCATTTTATAAATTTCAATGGATTTCGAAACAATGCTTACTATTTATGCAAAGGCTTGTTTTTAGAAGTAGATCACATCCTGCTTCGACAAAATGAACTTCATAAAAGATGGCATTCCACAAATATCCAAGCTTTTTTGTCCTATGTTTAGGAAGCACTTCTTAGCCCCTTTTGGAAGTTGGGGCAGAAGAGGCCTAAAGTTTGACTAAAACTTATAGCTTGTTTCAGTTGTCATATTTTTATGGTTTGAGTTAAATTTCATAAGCTTCTCAAGCCGTGGGGGGGAGAGATGTGGTGTTGTGTTGGGGTGGGGTCTTTTGGGTGTGAGAAACGAGGTGTGAATGGCTTAATCATAAAATTGGGCCAAGCTAAGCTTGAGGCTGCTGATTGTAACTAGGCTGAGCCTAATAATTATTAGTGGGCTTGAGCTGGGCCTTTAACTAAAATTGAGATGTGATGTTTTTCCTTGGCTCTTTCTATTCAAAAAGCAAGGGAATTTAATCCATTGCTTCTTGGGCACAATACAATGTATCTCCTCCTATTCTAGCCTATGGAGTGCCTACAATAGTCTTCCATGAAACTATAAAACTTAATTTGGAGCTAGAGCTTTCTTAGACAATCTACATGTTGCTTTAAGTTTGTTAAATGTTGGTGTGAGCTAGTGAACATGGTTAGGACCTCATTAGGACCCTAAGCACATGTTATTGTCTAGGTGATGGATCAATTATTTTAATTGAAAGGGGAAAAAACAGAGTTTTGAAAACAAGTGATTCCACTTGAAGAGCATGGTTGGTAAGGAAAATCATGGTTAGGGATTTATGATTTTAATTTGTATGAAAGGGAAGATGTGAGGTTCTCTTTCTCACCTATTTTAAAATAGTCACCTAGTCTTTGAAACCTTTAATCATCCTTTCAAATTCCATTGGCTGCTGGGTAGCAATAGGGATTATATGAGATTTGGGTGAAAAAAGTCTAAACCTACAGTTGGTAGAATGACAAATGCCATTGAAGAGAAAGCATGGGGAGGGTTTCAGAGAATGATCTCATACTCCTATTAGGGTTATGTGGTACATCTATATTTTTACTTTATAAGTGATTGTACATTGATTCTCATGTGCATAGCTATATGTGTATCTAATAATAAAGGAAGATATATATGATATATAATCATGTTATCACTTCCCATCAAATATCAACGTGGGTGAGTTTGTGTCATTAAACTAGGTAAATCACTTGGAAGGTAGTCTATAGGTAGGATCATCAACATGTTGTTTGTCACTTTTTCAAGAAAGAATGCGACGGTACCATGTGCTTCAATTTCATGAAAAAAGGTGGTAATCAACCTCAATGTTTTTGGTTCATGCATAAACAATTGGGTCAGTGACTATCGTGCTTCTATTGTCATGAAATAGGTAGTTGCTGATTTGAGATAAACGCCAAGATCCCAAAGTAATGGCTTCTCTGAACAGATGTAAACTAGAAAAGAGTGGCTAGCACACAATATTCATCCTTAGTACTAGAGTGTGAAGTCATTTCTTGTTTGTGAGAACATCTAGAACTACATTGGCACAAGGAAGATAAAACGGATGGGCTGATGATCTTAAAGACACGTAGACCATCAGTCTCAATGTCACTAATAGTGATGATCCTATCATGAATATAGATAAGGAGAAAAGTGCACCCAAATACTCTATGGTGAACAAACTAAGAGGAACCAACATGACTTTTAGTGAATCCATGCTTAAGAAGGGCATAGAAAAAGTGAACAAACCACACCTTACGAGCTTCTCTTAGCTAATAGATGCCTTCCGAGGACAAAAATCATTGGATCCTGTCTGTTTGGGTGTTCATCAAAAAATATAACTCATTGGACTGTCATTGCAGCTGGGATGAAATATGGGTGTTTAGCTGTTTCGTTATATTGTGGTTCCTAAATTATGAGGGACTTGAGAAAGATCTTAAGCATTAGGAGGGAAACTGGAGTGTAGGATTCATCCTATGGGGTGCAAGTCAGATTTTGGAGGGAGTGGGATTGGGTTAAGAGATGGTAAGAAGAATTATTGATAAATCTTGCTGTCTCTTTTTAACCCTGAAGATAGATCTCACAGGAGTAGAAGTGGCCAAGTAAGCCCTATTGGAGACAAGAAAAAGGAAAAAATCTCGTCTCATATAACAACAGCTCCAAAAATACAATCTTTGACATTATACCCTCTCTGTGTAACATTTTCTTTGACATTTTTCACTAAGATTTCTCCATAACCTGCTCTTCATAAGATGATCAGCCAAGTTGCTAGCTAAATCTTTACAATCTTAAGAACAGGAGGTGATGCTCTTAAGAGCAAAAGATTTGTCAAAGAAGCCAACTGTATGGGCAAGTAGATAAGGAAACTGAACCAGCATGCTTAATGGTGGAATTTCTTAAGTCAAAATATAATAGTAGTCGGGTTATAATGGATGAACTATATTGGGCTCATTTAGATGCGTTATATTAGGTGTATTTAGTGTTTTAGTAGCTGTATATACATCCGCATGTTCCTTATCTGTTGAGGTATTGGGTTCAAGGTTTTACATTTTGTGACTGTTGAAATTTCACCAACTTGCCGCAAGAGATATTTTGAAGAAAAATAAGAAAAAAAAAAGCAGTAAAATAATAAAGTATTCTAGAATTATGCTATTTCTAGGTTTAAATGAGACTAAAGTACCCCTAAAAACCTAAAAATTCCATCAAAAACATATGTAAATGGACAATTTGTAATTTCGGATGTTGTTACATGTTATATAAAAATTTCATGCAATTATATTAAGTTTAGACCAAAGTAATTTCAAAATTAATAATTTACCTTACATGCAATCTCCAAATCACTTCAATCCTTCCTCCAAGCCTTCTTAAATAACCTTAGCCATCTAAAATCTTCAAGAAACACTCTTTTGAAGTGTTTGTGGTAGATTATGATGAAATAAATGGGACAAATTTGGAGAAAAAGGTGAGAAATGGGTTTTGGAGGCTCAAAATGTCATTGAAATTGCAGAGCATTTCAAGCAGTTAAAAGTCACACGTGCCTGCCACATGTGACTTTTACTTCATGTTGACGAGATTTCGTCAACTTTTGGGGATGCTCAGAATTCCTTTTCCATTCCAGATTTCGTGTCGACACCTCTAGAAATGGCGACATTTCATATATCTTTCAGTACCATTGATTTATATACTGAAATGCACAGTTGAGAATTTGAACCTCTCTGACTTTCTTTTCAATGTGGCACTTCTTTCATCCTTTCATGGTGTCCGAGCAACAATGCTCTTGATATTGAGATTTGACTTAGTTAATGGCATTGCTTCTTACTCAGTTCATCTAAAAATAGAGTTTCAACACTTATCCTCCGTTTGTTTGTGATCTTTCTTTGTGGGTTCATCATTCAATATTTTTTTTCCTTGTTATCTCTGATTTCAATTTTGTTTATCTATCTTCTCTGGAAAAACCATGTGGAATTTGTTTTATTGGTGTGTCTATAGCACCTCCTCTGAAACCTTAGATTCTGGAAGTCAACCACAATGTGACCACACGTTTTGGCTAAAAAATGATCACTTTATAAAGAATCGTCTTAATGCTACTCTTACATGAAGTTTCTCAGCACAGATGCTTGGCCTATCCACTTCATCCACTTCTAAGGAAGCATGATGGCCTTCATGAGTTATTTCTTTAACAGTCTCAAGCTGACAAGTAATTTTTTCATGCCAAACTAAATACCGTAACAAAGGACCAAAAACCATATCAGAAATAAACAAAGCAACATCTGATTCCCGTGCAGCGATCAAGGTATAGCTCTCTGATTCTAATCTTGCTAGGCTCTCACTGTCAGTTTGTCATTACTATGGAATTCCCGTTTTCAACAAGCTGCGAGCTCAACTTTTGAGTCATGAAATATGAAATGAAATATGAATCAACCTGCAAATCCACGATCAAATTTGTTATCGTTGATATTAGCACCCAAAAGACTTTGTAAACAAACCAAAATCAGTCATGTGGACAAAAATCAGGCCATAGATGGCTCAACAGAAATAACAGAACTGCAACTATTCATTATTGGTCTCTTTGGTTTGCCAAAATCATCCAAAATGCCCATGGCAATAGAATAATCAAAAAATCTTTGGTCAACTCTCCGACTAAGTATTCAGATTGCTGCTTTGCTTGATAGTTTGATGTCAAATCTATCAAAATTTCATATTCGATATATTGCTTCTCATAACTGATCTCTTTGGTTTGACCAAAATATCCAAATTTGTCCATGTTAACAGAACAATCAAAACAGATTTGATAACAACTCTAGTTAAGTATTCAGATTCTTAATTCACCTGATAGTTTGATGTCAAATCTGTAGGATCAGATGCTTACCACTGCACCAGTAGTTTATTAGTGAGAATTTATTTCCTTACACCATTAGCAGGATGCTGGGCTTTGGCCCAAAACCCCTAACAAACCCTCCTGGCACCTGCAATTGCAAGCCAACAACTGCCAACCCAAAGATAGCTGCAGGCCAACAATTGCCAACAGTAGCATGTCTTTTCAAGAGACCCTCCCCCACCTCGAAGTGGGACTCGAGCGCACAAGCTTTCGGGGTCCCTACTAGCACCCATGAACCATAGGCCAGTCACTCACCTACCACAACCACGGCATGCATTATGGGAATTGAACCCTCCTCTTAAAAACTGTGCACTGTAAGCTAATTTTGGGCACAACATCTATGCAAACCACAGCATGTTTTTTGGGAGACTTGAACTTGAGACCTGGGCTCTGGTACCAATTTTTAGGATCAATTGCTTATCACTGCACCAATAATTTAAGTTATTTGTGAGAAGAAAACTTTATTGCCTTATACCATTAGCAAGGTGCTGGGCTTTGGCCCAACACCCCTGACAAAATCTATCAAAATGTTATATTTGATACGTTGCTTCTCAGAATAGTGTTTTATCTGAACTCCCAAGTATTTGCAGATTTGCCCCTTAGCCCTCAGCAAATGAGGAATGAATACGAACCTAATTATGCCATTCAGTAGATCCCTAATTCCAAAGCAGCTAGTCACATGGCATTAATCTGGTACTTCAGAAGTTACACAACTAAATAAGGTTGAGCCAGGATTTGATTGGTGATGGTAAGGCCATGGGTAATAGTGAGATTGTTAGTCAACCTTATGCACTCCTAAGTTAACTTTGGCACTTTTTCTCTTCCTTTTTAAAAAAAAAAAACTTATATTATATTAAAAAGTTCCAAACTTACTATCTTCCTCAATCAGCTTGTACACTGTACTTGGATATACATCTTTCCAATACATCATACATTTCCTACCACAACCTATTTTTGTCAAAAAGTCAGCTACTATATTTGCTTTTTCCCTTGTGCGCATAATCTTTATGTGTTGGAAGCTTGCTATGTTATTTACTTCTCGCATGAAAGATTCTGCTTGCTATGGAGTTTGCGCCTTTTCATTGAGCCCTTCTATCGCTGGCAATCCATCCCTTTCTAGTTCTGGACTTTAATTCCCAGATTACCTCCTAATTTCAAGTCTCATACACAGCCAAGAGTTATATGATTTAGTAAAAAGTTGTTCAACGTAAGCAGTTATAGATTTTCCATTTTAATCCCTTAAAATACGACCTATAGCCGTCTCCCCATTCGTCCTTACCGACCCATCAAGGTTAAGTTTTGTCCACTCCCGCTGAAGAGATTTCCATACCACCAGCATTTCTCCTTTTCTTCTTCAGGCACTCTCCCTGCAACCTGCAAAAGCCATCGAAACCATTTGCTTCTGTATGCATTACTAAACTATTAGCTGCTTGTTCTACCATATTTATAGCATGGATATTTTTAATATCAAATCTCATTTTATTTCTATCTTTCCAGATTTTCCAGCATATGCATGATACTATTTCAAGAGTGTCTATCCCTTTTTTTTTTGGTAGCCTCCCTAAACCTTATCCAAATATCCTTATTTTCTTGTTTCATTATTTCATAGACATCTTCACATGGTTACCAGAGTTTTTTGGAGAATACACAATGCTTAAATAGATGTTCAATATTTTCTTCCTCTTCATTATGGAAAGTACACTTTTAGTCTACATTTATTTGCTTTTTTTTTAAGGGGGTATTTTGTAACCCCTCTTTGTTCCATCTTCCGTTATTTTGTACAAACCCAGATAGCTTTTTGTTTATATTGCTACCATTCATCTCATTATCTTTTAAAGTGTTGATTCATGGTTCCTTCCCAATCCAAACATCCTCCCAAAATTTAATAGATTTTCTATCACCTATAGTCCATCTTACTGCCTTCTTAAGATTGTCCTTATTTTTTATTATGCTTCTCCAAATGTAAGACTCATTATTTCTAATTTTTATTTCAAAAAATATTCTCTTTGTAAAAATACTTCTGTTTTACTATTTGTGCCCGTAAATTATGATCTTCTATTAAAATTTTCAATCCGAATTTCATCAGACAAGCTCTATTGACCTTAGTTATTCTTCTTATTTCCCAGACCACCCACTTTTTGTGGACAACATATATTTTCCCAACTTATTGTGTGAAAATTTTTTCCTTTGTCTGCATTGTTCCAGAAATAATCTCATTGTAATTTCTCTATTTGTTCTCTAGTTTTTGTTGGAAGCCGCATACAATATGAGGACCCTGCTTTGACTATAGACCTTGACTGAGGTCAAGGGTTTGAGTGGTCAATGTTCCAACCTTTTGTGACCTTCTAACAGTATAGTTTAGGGTTTCTTTGTAGATGCATATACATACACATAAATTTCTTTAAAAGAGAGAGCACCCCTATTTTGTTCACTGTACGGCCCTCTCTTTCCTCACTTTTCTTTTCTCCATCTCATCTCTCTTTTCTCACAATGGGTCACGCATGAAACTGTAGGTAAGTCTTCCTACCGCATCTCTCTTTCTCCACTCTCTTTTTGCTCATAAAATCCACACGTCACCTTATCTTTCTATCTTTCTCCTTCATTTTTTTTTTCTCTTCTCACCTTTTCTTCCATTGCTCCTCTCTCTCTTTGTCCTTGCTTTATGATATTTGGAACCCCAATAAGAGAAGAGGAAGAGTGTATAAGAAGAAGAAGAGGAAGAAGAGATAAACGAAAAGAAAATCCTAGAAGATTGGAGCAACTAAGGTAAGGGATTTATTTATTTTTCTTTCTTTTAATGTGATTTGCAAATCTAATTTCTCTGAATATATAAAATAGGGTATGAAATGTGAACTAAGTAGGTGGAATGCGAGTGATGGGAGTGGAGCGTGGTGGGCTATCCCACATCGGATACTGATAAAATCCTTGATAGTTATATTGGTTAAGTGTGAGGCTCTTCATATTGGACGTGGGTTTTAGGAAAAAATAAGGGGACTGACTTGTGTAACTCGGTGGGTTTGGTCAATTCCGAATTATGGAGAACAAAACTGAAAGCTGAACCAAACCAAATTAGAGAACAAAACCCAAACCTTCAAATGTTTGATTTAATCGAAAACCATATTTGTAAGTTTGGTTAGGTTTCTACTTCTATTACATAATGATACTACATCATCATCATAAGCCAGTTCCCACCAAAGGGGTTGATGACACAAATATATAAATAATGATAGATACATACATCTATAAATATATATACATATAAAAAAATTTTAAATACATACATGCACACACATCTGCACATATACACACACACACACATGTATGCATTTTTTCTACTTCGGTCAAGCTAGGTTTTGTTTTCAATTTATGTATGTTTATGATATCTTGGTTCAGTTTAAACTTTAAACAAAGGCTAAACTGTATATCAAACCAAACTGCTTTGATTTTAAAATTTCCAAACCATAACCAAAATTCCAAACCAATTTGGTTAGATAGGTTTCCAGTTTGCAATGAACCAATTGACATGGTGGATTGAGTCTCCTTTAATTGGGTTGTGTTTGTATGGCCCATTTTTAAAGCCTTTCATAAATAGGAATCTGTGGTTGGGTTATAACCCATTATCGCAGGAACTCAACCCAACTTAGCAAATTGCCACTCAACCCAACATTAGCCAATTGCCACCCATAGTTAAGATATATGTGTGTATGTAGCCCTACAACTTCTCTGTATGAAAGATAAAATCAACAACATTATAAGAATCAAAGTAATGATTTTCTTCACTTACCTATCTCATTTCAGGAAAGGATCAGAGGAGGACTCGTATTGCAAATGCATATTTCTCGCTATTCATGGCTATCGGAAATATCCTTGGGTTTGCTACTGGATCCTTCACCAACTGGTTCCGAATTTTTCCTTTCACTGTTACCCCTGCATGTGGTGTTAACTGTGCCAATCTGAAGTCTGCTTTCTTTCTTGACATCATATTTATTTCATTGACTACATATCTGAGCTTCTCACAAGCACAAGAAGTACCCTTGACTACCAGCAACCATTCCACGCACTCTGGTGAAAGGCCAGAAGAGTCTGCCCATACCGAAGAAGCTTTCCTTTGGGAACTTTTTGGAACTTTTAGATACCTGTCTGGTGAGGTTTGGTTAATCCTGAGTGTTATATCTCTGACATGGATTGGATGGTTTCCATTTATTCTCTTTGATACTGATTGGATGGGCCGGGAGATTTACCGAGGGAAGCCAAATGAAGGGCAGAACTATCATATTGGAGTGAGCATGGGTTCTTTTGGTCTGATGTTGAATTCTGTCTTTCTTGGGTTAACATCAGTCGTCATTGAGAAACTCTGCAAAAAGTGGGGAGCTGGTTTTGTCTGGGGAGTTTCAAACGTTCTGATGTCTTTATGCTTTCTAGCAATGCTCATTATAACCTACGTGGCGAACAATTTGAACTACTCAGGCCATGATCTTCCTCCAGTTGGTGTTGTAATCGCCGCATTGATTGCTTTTACAGTTCTTGGCATTCCTTTGGCAGTAAGTTGTCCTTTTGAAACCAAAGAAAAAAGATGCAAGTGAGAAAATTTCATTTTCTGTGTAGTCTGCAAGGGCAATCACTGCCTATGGCCTATTGGATGTACAATCCATACATGAATAGCAAGCGGATGGGCCACTGTTGGAGTCCCACCAAGATCTCCTTAGCCAAAAAATGGTTTTTTTTTTTTATTGGAATGCTTGCATACGTAGTATTCTTTTTTATGGAAACGGAAAATATGATTAATGCAGTTGCTTGAGACAAAACTATAGATCGGATGGTAGGGATAACCATGTTGCTTTTGGCATAAGAGATTATATAGGTAGAAAATCAAACAAAGGGTGGGGCCCAGTCCTCTCTGTACAGATGAGGGTGGCAGAGAGTGGAGGCCCAAGCATCCTAATTTAACTCTAATTTCTGTGACTATATCACAGAAACATATCTAATGTCATGATTTGTCTTTTTAATCTTCATTGCAGATTACATACAGTGTTCCTTATGCTATGATTTCTACACGTATTGAGTCTTTGGGTCTCGGCCAAGGTGGGTTTTTTTTTGGCTTTGTTTAAATTTTTTTTTTTTAATTCTTCTGGATCTTGGGTTGTGAGATTGTTTCCTGCCAATATTTTGACCTTGCAGGGTTATCAATGGGCATTTTGAATTTAGCAATTGTGATTCCACAGGTATGTTTAGCCATTGTTGTGTTCTCATGTTGAAATGAAACTCTAAATGCGACTTGATATTTATGTTAACATCATCTGCAGTCAGCAAACTTATTCACATGTAAATCCAAAATCATCTTTATTCCTTATTTTCATGAAGTAATTAACAATGAGAAGGATCTAGGAGGTTTTTCTCCCCTTCTTATCAGACAGAAAAAATGGAGTCAGAAATAGAAGGTAGATGTGTAGTATCATGTCATGCCACACAAAACTTTTCTGGAACCTGGAGGTAGAAAGAATTCACTCAAAATAAAATTCTTGACTTATCTATGAGGCCAGGTAGATTAGTGATTTGCTCTAGGTTTACAACCCTGATTTGATACAGAGTTCATGTGGCAGATGATGTAGCAACCTTACCTCTCCTTTTTTACTTCCATATGACCCTGATTTTACATAATCAATTTCAGCCCAAACACAGCTACCACATGACAGAAAAGTGTATCCAAAATTTAATATGGTCTTCGTACAAAAGTTTGAAATATTTAAAAATCAACCGTCAAAATTGCACATGATGGAAGTTGGCACAGTATAAATGGTGCTTATGTATGATAAAGTATGTGTTGATTCCAACTTGTTGGGAGTAGGCACTTCGTTGTTAATGTCATTGTTGTATGGAGGTTTAAGATGATCCATGCGGCCTTATCTAGACAGTTTATTGTCAGGTGTTTACCAAAAAAAAAAAAAAAAGAAAAAATTCTTCTCAGGAGGAGGGTAGTGACTAGCCGTGTCATGTTTCCAGATATGTGTTGCTAGTAACTAAACCTGTTGAGACGAACCAGAAACCTAGTGGCTACCTTTATTTCATGAACTGGCTCATTCTTCATTATTTCACATCCAAATCATACTAAAGCTCTTAAAATGTCTTCTACTAATGTGTTATAATTATTTTTAATATGGCCATCTCTAGCAAAGACCTCATTGACCAAACTTTAGGAAATTGAAATCTTTACAATGTCTAAAACACTATGATACTTAGACCTTCTAACTTTCCTGTCAAACCCATGGGTATGTGTTTGGCATTTCAAATCTCTGTCTATTTTCTAAATGGATATTTGTTTAAGTTAGATATGAACCCAGATAAATGGAAACGACTAATATTTAGGTGCTCGTTATCATGGTTAAAACTTAAAAGTAGTATAATGCGCGCTATGATACTTGGACCCTTTACTCTTCCTGCAAACCCACGTCGGATATGAAAGCATATGGTTATATATTTAACATTTCAAATCTCTGTCCATTTTTTAAATGAAATTTTGTTAAGTTAGATATAACCTCATATAAATGTAAACAACAAATATTTAGGTGCTTGTTATGATGGTTAAAAGCAGTATTCTTTTGTATTATTTCATAACATAATCACATTTGGACTTTTGTATTGTCATAATTTAAGTTGGTAATTATTTTGTTTTATAGTTGAATAATTTCTCATTGAAGGATCTAATAGAGAGAGAGAAAGAGAGAGAGAGAAGATCCAAAAGAGTATGGATGGAGTTAGAAAGGATTTGGATACACATAATCTGATTTAAGAATGACTTTTTTATAGGCTGGGTTGGAGGAATGGTATTGATGTTACCAATCCCAAGTAGTTGCTATAAGGCAATTAGAAATGCTAAATGTCTGTTTGTTTGTGTGTGTATGTTTGTCTTGCTTCTTTATGTAAGCATCATATTCATCATTTCATAAACAACCAATTTGTCCATAACCCTTATTCACCAAATCATAGCCTATGATATAGAGGTTAGAAACATTCCACACCAAGACATATACCCACACCTGAACTGTATCCTAGTCCATGTAAAATAGCTATAACATAGATGATCTTTCTACTTACCTTGATTCAACATAATTCAGCACAGTATAAGATGATTTCAATGTTTAATGCAATTTTTGTGGCTGAATCTTTTGCCTGTATCCCATAATCAGCAGCATACAGAGTTTTTTTAGGACACAGATTCAGATGAGAGTCAGGAGGATAGAAGGGGAAATTAATTAAAAAAGATAAATTTTTTATAATTAGAAGGGTAAAAAGGCATGGTTTTTCCGGAAGACGTTTCCTTCAAATTGGCATTCCTTTTTAATGATAAGGAAAAAAGGGCAAGCTTCTGTGAGTTAATGGCAATCAAAGCACATTAAGTCTATTTAAAATGTATTATATCCTTTGTGGGATGAATTGAATCCCTTGATTTGTGCCGCATGTATGTGACATGAAGGAGAACTTCTCTCTCTTTTTGATAATTGATGAAATTTCATTAAAAAAGGGAAGGGAAGAAATACAAAGAGAAGAAAACAAAACAAAAGGAGCTACAAGGATCTTTCTTCATTGATGATATACCTACGTTGCTTATATGGTATATCACGTTATTGTCTGCACTATTGATCGTGTTTGGAGCAACAAGCATCCAGTATTGCTGTCCAGGATTGTCCATGATACCCAGCATGCGTAACAGTGTACTAAAGCATATTAAGATAAA
Source organism: Buxus sempervirens (assembly GCA_947561395.2). Lineage (NCBI taxonomy): Eukaryota > Viridiplantae > Streptophyta > Magnoliopsida > Buxales > Buxaceae > Buxus > Buxus sempervirens. Next base: position 10,940,272 of record OX387184.1, read on the forward strand.
AATGAACGCATTTTTGAAAACTAATATGTATAATGAAAGTTTTGGCTTTCTTGGGACTGATTCAAAATGGGCTATTGTAAAGTGCATCAGTGTTTTTGGTGTACAGAATTTAGTTTAAGAGTAAGGCATTCATGAAAAATTGTGTTTGTGTGAACTTGTGTGATTTGATGACTTATAGCTTTTATGCTATAATCCAGCGCAGTTATTTCTTGTATATGCAATAGAAAGAAGTGAACAAGAAGTGAAAAAATACTGAGCGGATGGGAGCAGGTGCAACTGGACAATGAATACCCATGTATGCTTGATTTTGGGATTGTTCTTCTCTTGGTAATTATATGATCTTGAAAATCCATATGCAGGAGTTTTTTGAAATCCCCCAATTATATTAGCTGTCATACAATCTATGGTGTTGATATGTATTTTTTCTTGTTCTCTTAGCATAAAGTGAATCTCTTTGCTCTTCTGTCTAATTCATGTCTTGATCTCGTAATTTTTTGTTTGTTCCTATTACTTTGGTACAATTTAGGACACGTGAGAATTTAAGAGAAATTTGCAGAAGAAAGCCTTCTGTGAATTTATTCAATTAAGGCTGTTATAAATTTAGCTATTTTGATTATGATGTTTTGATGCTTGAGATCAGGTGGTGGTGTCCCTAGGAAGTGGACCATGGGATCAATTATTTGGTGGTGGGAACTCTCCAGCATTTGCTGTGGCAGCGGTTGCAGCCTTTGCCAGCGGACTTGTTGCCATTCTGGGCCTTCCTCGATCCCACACTGTGAAGCCTAGAGCTCTCCCATGAGGTATTGTATTGTATGCAAAATTCCTCATCATATTTTTTTTCCTTGCATCATATAGCTATCAGAAATTTGTAAGTAGTTAATTGTTACAATAATTGTCATTGATCAAGTCAATCCCTTTTCCATTGTCAATGCCATTTATCTGGCTAAAGTGTCCTTCAGCGTGGTAGCTGAGCTGTCATTCAATAGTGGTGTTCCCTATTTTACAACTTGGGTCTCAAGTTCTTTGGTAGCTTACCAACTGATGGTAATGATAATTGTAAAGATCTGGTTGTCCTCATCAGGGAATGTTTGGAATAGTTATTACCTTGCCCATGAGCAATGATGGGAACACAAATTGACAGAGCAATGTCTACATATATGTTCACCAGCTAACTTGAACATAATTGTGCGGCTATTATTCGATGCTACATGAAACAACTTGCATTACAAACTATGAAGAATCCCTTGAATGAGGAACATTCCCATCCTCCAGAAGATATTACTTTATGGCTAATCATTTCTTTCCTGTAAACACTTTATGGCTAATCACATATAAAAGTAAATGCATCCGCTTCTGAGGATTTGGAGATCACTCAGTATGACAGCTTTTGAACCATGATGACATGCTGGTGCTAGGAATGATTCCTTATGAAAGTCTCATCCTTCCATGCTGTTTGATTTTCCATTGATCATTATGTGCGGAATCTCACACAGTTTGTCATGCCCCATAATGGCTAAGTGTGGTGAATACTCTTGGTGGCCAACAGAATAATGTAATTTATGCCTGATATAAACCTTGACAGGGACATCTCTCCATGCTCTGTTTTGTGAAAGAGTGATTATTTTATGGGAGGCCTTTGTTTCTTGTTCTTTCTTTTTCATCTGATCCTGGGAATAAATTCTTGTCTTGGTTGCACTCATCAGTGTCTAGGAATGTCCCAATTTCACCGTGCAATGTTCAGCACCAAGAGCCTGCAAGAAATCTAAAAGCGCTCTCGCTTTGTATCAATTTGAACTATTGCTGATCTGTTCTCCAAAAGCAAAGAAAAAGAATCACCAGGCTACTACAACTACTGGGGACTCAAGACTTACCTTCACTGTTGCAGAGGCATGTCTTTTTCAATATTTTTCTGGGGTGCCAAAATAGTTTCCCATACATATCATGTCTAGTTTGCATTAGTTACTGAACATAATGGATCATTGGTTGTAAAGTTTTTGTCTTGAGGTTCATAGAGAGAACTACCGGACTTGGAAAGATGACACTGAAGGGGGAGGTGGAGCCACCTGGGGATTGATTTATTATGGTAAAGTGGGCGGTTAAAAATTTGGTGTAAGGTTCCTGTACCGAACAGTCTTGACATAAAAAGGATCACACGGGACGGTACAGGTGCGGACAGTGCCATTTGTGAATATGGGCTGTTGCTTATCCATGAATTGTGACTCCCAACTTGTTACTGTTTTATCGCTATTGTCATTTGTGCAATTTTATCGACCCCAATAGGACGACCTGGAGACGGTAACTTATTTGTACTTTCATTTGCTCTGCTGTATAAATCAGAGCTATCAAGATCATCTACAGAAGCTTATTGAGCTGGAGACACACATGGAGTCTGACATAAGGGTATGGGTTTCTGGGAAGTAGGAACTAATCTCTGTTACTAGAAAACAAGAGAAACTGATCTTGGAGGTACTCAGAGACTGTGAAAGGGCTAAAATAAATAAACCATGTATTTTGTTTTATGGGGATGGTGGTGGGGCTTCTGTTACCTCACAGTGGCAGCCAAAGTCACCACTTAAGACACCTTCACCCCTGTTGTGCTGCGGTTGGAGCACGCAGTTGTCTCTTTGTGTTTCCTTTCTACCATCTGTCGGCTTTCTATACAACCACTCACTCTTCATCCTACTTAATGCAGTGGTCCCGCACAAGCAAACAATCCCTTCCCCCACACCACATGGCAAACAAAAGCTAGCAAAGATCACCTAGATTTGAGTCCTAAGGCCACTTACAAACACACATCAAAATCCTCTGTTTAACTCATTAGCTGAAGCCCATTCCAGTTCATAAGGCAGAAACCCACCATTAACATGATTAATTCAAATGAGTTACGCATCATCTCAGCCTTCAACCCAGAAAAAGTTCCCTTGTTTCCTTCTTTCACAACAAGGCATTAGGTATGTAGTCCTCATCAAACAACCTCTATATGAATTATGTTGGTTTGGACTATTAAAGCAAAGAAAACAAAAGAAAGAGAATCAAAATAAGATTTGATCTATGTTGGTTCCACCAAAATTTCCATGGACTATCCAATCCATGCATGGATAGGAGCTTTTAGATCACATGGGCAGCCACAGAAGGGCACATGCATGGTTCACCGACGACATGCCGACATCTCCAACCGCACTAGCCCCTGTCTGTGTCGTCGATCGGGCCATTTTGCGAGTGGGACGAACACTTGTTAAACCAATCCAATCCACTCGGCAATCCAGGATACCTTAGTTGATAACAAGACCTAAAAGCGATGGTTAAGAAGATTATCTTCTTTGAGACACCTAAGCAAAAGGTAAATTATTAGATTAGCTTAAAATCAATTACCGGATGACAAAGAGCACTCCATGCATCATCGCCACAAAATTAAAAACCGGTGTGGCGGTTCAAAACAAATAAACGCACTAATCATGCATTCACTCTTGGCATGGGTGGGGGCCGGGGTGTGTCTTCACCATCCCAAATGTGATAAGATCTAAGCAGCTAGCGCCTCCTCCTCCTCTACTACTCCGAAACTTTGCTTCTTTTTCAGGGTCCACTATACCCAAAACCCGTCTGATCCATCCGTCTCTTGCAACTTGTTTGAAGAAGAAGATTCAAAGATTAAGCCCCACCTCCACCAATACTAAACGTATAAGCATCCCCCCAGTTGCTGCCTTTTGGCCTTCTCTTGATACGTGACACTTGTTCCTTGGAATCCAACAGCAGGAGGGCCCAATCCTACCATGAACGTATATGTGTGTGTATATATATATAAGCGTCCTCCTTCGTGGGTTCCAATTGAGTAGTAGTAGAACAAGAGAACAAACCAACATAGTTTATTCGGCCTCATTAAAAGTCTTCCAAGTCTCTGATAGGGAAGAGAGAGATAGCTATGTGCAATCCAAAGCCAAACTCTCCGTCCTCATTCCTTTCTCCTAACAAAACCCATTTAATAAATCCCAAAAAAACCATGAATGTTTACAAAGATGAAGAACTCCACAGATGGCCAACTCCATCTGAGGTGAATCCTTCCACCATTTTCATGTTGAAAAGAGCTATCATATATATCAGTTCTGATACTATATATCTGCAACAAAGACACTTACATATTTTCTTACTTCCTTTTTCACATTTCAGGCTTTTGAGGAAATGAAGGCCATAGGCAAGATTTCAGGACCAACAGCTATTACAGGTCTGCTTATCTATTCAAGGTCTATTATCTCCATGCTCTTCCTTGGATATCTCGGTGAGCTTGAGCTCGCAGGAGGCTCTCTCTCGATTGGCTTCGCAAATATAACGGGCTACTCTGTCATCGCCGGCTTGGCCATGGGAATGGAACCCATTTGTGGACAAGCTTACGGCGCTAAACAGTGGAAGCTCCTGGGCTTAGCTTTGCAGAGAACAATCCTCCTCCTCCTCTCTACTTCTATTCCAATCTCCTATATGTGGCTCAACATGAAGAGGATACTCTTGTGGTGCGGTCAAGACGAGGAAATCTCATCCATGGCTCATGTCTTCATTGTGTTCTCCATTCCGGACCTCTTCTTCCTCTCACTCCTCCACCCACTTCGCGTCTATCTGAGGACACAAGGTGTTACGTTACCATTGACGTACTGCTCGGCCATCTCCGTTCTCCTCCACGTCCCTCTGAATTTCCTCCTCGTAGTGCATTTTAAGTTGGGCATTGCTGGTGTGGCTGTGGCCATGGTGTGGACCAATCTCAACCTCGTCCTCTTCTTGTCCGCCTTCGTCTACTTCTCTGGGGTGTACAAGGACTCTTGGGTAACTCCAAGCATGGATTGCCTTCGAGGCTGGTCTTCATTGCTTGGGCTGGCCGTCCCAACTTGTCTCTCAGTGTGCCTTGAGTGGTGGTGGTACGAGTTCATGATACTTCTGTGTGGACTGCTTGTGAACCCCAAAGCCACCGTTGCTTCCATGGGAATACTCATCCAAACAACCGCACTGGTTTATGTCTTCCCATCATCCTTAAGCCTCGGGGTGTCGACAAGGGTTGGGAACGAACTAGGCGCAAACCGGCCGGCTCAGGCCCGCATTGCCATGATCGTGTCGCTTGTCTGTGCAGCTGCTCTGGGACTTGCAGCAATGCTGTTCACAACATTGATGAGACACAGGTGGGGTCAGTTTTTCACAAATGACGCAGAGATTCTAGAACTAACAGCAGTAGCACTGCCCATCGCCGGGCTCTGCGAGCTCGGAAATTGCCCGCAGACCACCGGTTGTGGGGTGCTAAGAGGGAGTGCCCGACCGACCACCGGCGCAAACATTAATTTGGGGTCTTTCTACTTGGTGGGTATGCCTGTCGCCATCTTCGTGGGATTTATAGCGAAGAAAGGATTTGCAGGGCTTTGGATTGGCTTGCTTACAGCACAGGCTACCTGTGCCATTATCATGTTATGTGTACTAGGCAAGACAGATTGGGTGGTCCAAGTAGAGAGAGCAAAGACGCTTACACAAACCTCTTCATATGCTGCTGCTTCGTCTGTAGCAGAAGCTGCATCATCCAGTACGGAGGAGTTTAAGAAGGTGGCCAATTTAGATGAGATTCTGTGCATTAATGATGGGTTTGTGAAGCCACCAGCTTCACTGGAAACAGACCCTCTCATATCTACTACACAAACTGTAAATTGATTGATGCGGGTCTTCTTCCCCAATTTTTTGTTTTGTCCTCTTGAAGGAATTGCTGATGTAAAAAAGGAAAACATATTTACTGGGGATCGATCCAGCTGTATTTTAGATCAGCTACATTTTTCTTCTCTTCTCTTGTGCTATTTTACTTCTAGGAAATACAAAATAATAGCAATTAAGCAGAAATAAGAGAGAGTGAGAGAGAGAGTTAAGCTGTCTATTGTTGTTTATAAGCTTGGTGACAGTAGATTGTTTATAAGCTTGGTGACAGTAGATTTGCCTTTCTTCCACGCTGCTCATTTCCATTTAAAGCCACAGCATTGATTGCCTAAAACGGAAAATCCACACAACATCCAATTCATTCTGGAAAAGAAGAACCAGCATCTCTTAATGTATGTATTGTTAAATTCCCATTTATCTTTTAAACATCTTTTGTGTGCGCGCGTGTATATCTTTTAAATTGCTCATATCTGAAGCAGATTCTCTCTCTCTCTCTCTCTCAAAGTGCCGTCCCTCATTACTAAACATTAAATTATTCTTCAGAGGGACGGGATGACCTCTTTTCCAGTATCAGTACTGATATTTCAACTGTAGATTAAATTTTTTTTTCCTTCCCTTTTCCCTTTTGATATGTATTTCCATTACACCTCATGCTTTTAACTGTGCATATAGCATACACCATGAAATAAGAATATCTCATAGGAAAGGCACCCAAAAAAAACCCAGAAAGCTCCCCCGACAGAAAAAGAAATTGGGAAAAAAAAAAGAAAAAGAGAAGGGAAGAGAGAGAGGTAGTAATTAATAACTTCTCCGACAGAAAAAGAAAAGATGATAATTAATAGTAAAGAAGTATATTAGCAGAGAGGAGAGGAGACCTCGGAAGCTCGGGAAGTGGTGGGGGCCCTGCTTCCAAGTGAAGAAATAACTTCGAGCTATTATTGCTTCTGTCTACTACTCAGATGACAAAAAATGGGAGCAGTGACTTCTGCATAGCAGCTTCCAAACTCCACACTTTTCCTTCGACCCTATCACCTCAAAATCCCCCCCTTCTCTTCCTTTCACTATTCCAAAGCAAATCACAGACCAACCTGAACAAACAAGCTAACACGTATTAAATATATGGGACAAAATCCATCTCCCTCTCGCTATTGGCTTCTTTGTTTTTTTTATCCTTTTTCCTTTCTCGTGATAGATCTAAGGCCATCCACGTTTGTTTAAATATTCTCACCACTTCTCTCTTTTTTTATCCATCTCTATGCATCCTGTGAACTATTTTACAAGGTTATCTTTTTAAATTTTTATGTTTCTTGTTATCTTTATTTATTTTTCTCTCTATATGTTTAACTTATATTTTGTATGGCAATGGAATATGTTTTTTTGAGCAATGTCCTCCAAATTAAAGAAATTTGAACATTTAATAGCTTTTCAAATTGAATAATATGACATCCCGATCTCATATTGGAAACGGATGAATGCACGATAGGATATATGAAACAGGGAGAACACTTAACTTAGCAAGGCATTTTTTAGGGACAAAATTGTGCGCACTAAAGCCCAAGGCAAACAATACCTTGTTAGGTTGGATCATTACCAATGGTATTGGAGCTGGATTCGGATCTAGTAGTCCATGGCTGATGTGGGTATATGATATAGCTCGCTGGGTTGGGTCATTACAAATCAATTGAGGCCAAATTAATGAGACATGCCATGAAATTATAGGAAAGAGAGATAAAACAATGTTTTAGAAGAATAAACTATTCATTAGAAGATCAATTAAGCTTGATGACAAAGGAGGAGTACCATTGAGGCAATCTTCTAACATATATAATAAGTAAAGAGGTCTAGAGAAAACATGAAAAATTTTCATATGGTTCTATTAATCTAGTTGGATTATATGATAAATTATAGTTCTTAGAAATTTAAATGGAATTCAAGTAGAAAAAGAATATATATATATATATATATATATATATATATATATTAGATATGAGGCAATAACAATAACTAGGTTGAGAAAAGCAAGTAGCGAGACAAATGAATTTCTTAGTAATGATAGAAATTTTATTGTTGCTGTTATTATAAAATTTATTCTATTATCTGATTCTTTAATCATCTCTAGAATCTAACAAAAACTATCTATCTTGTGTTACATAATTTGATTCTCGTAAAAATCAGATTCTAAAATATCAACCAAATGTCCCTATAGGAAATGTTAAAATTTTTATAGTTCTCTTTTGGGGTGAAGGATTTTTATTTGTATCGCAACTCGTAAGTCTTCTTCTGTGAGGTTTTGTATTTGCAGTGAAACAATATTTTTCTTTTACTTTTGTTTTAAACAAAAGGCACTCTACATGAAGTTTCTGCTACTCATAAAATGCAAAATAAACTGGATCATGTGTGAAACAAGAAGCGGACAAAACCTTCGTCACCTCAACGACGACGTATAAAAATTGTGCGACACAAAATTAATATTCAAGATATTAGGGCAACTGTCATCTTCTTTTTGCCTTAAGTGAGGACATGCGTTAATGGTGCGTTTCCAAAACTGGAAACCGAAGAAAAATCAGGACAATTGCTTGCTTGTTAGGGGCAACTAGGAGCAGAAGCAACTTTATCTGTCCAAACAATGTAGATGCATGCACTTGTTTGATTCTACCTTTTTAAGATATCTTCTGTCTCATATCTTGTTTCCACCTCCTGAACTACCATGCATCCCTCCTCTTTTCTCATATATTAATGAACTTTAACAATGATTTATAAGGATATTACGAACAAAAAAGATATGGTTGTTGGCATGCTTCCCAGGGAAGTGTTTCCCTTTATATATTAGTATAGATTTTGTGAGTTACTTATTGAAACATGTAATTGACTTGTTAAAGCTCATGAATCTAACTAATGTGTACACACCTTCCACCGTTGGACCAGCAGATCTTCCAGCGGAGGGGACCAACGGATTTCGTTGAAAATTCTGTTGGTCTAATGGTGAGGGTGTGTCACTGTTTAAAAACCAGTGAGTAATTGGGAATACTCACCCAAGTTACTCGGATTGGTCCTGTTGCGAGTTTACTCGCCCTCAAAACCAAGTAATTTTTACTAGGTAGTTTTATATAGTAAATCCCAAAATTTAAAAGAGTTTTTCCCTAACTAACTAGGTTTTAAATAAAAACTCATTAATTTATAATATATTTCTTACTTATCTTTTAAGATATTACTTTATTTATATAATAACAAGACTGGTAACTCGGCCTAATTACCAGTAATTACTCGGATAGATAAGCTTCCCAGTTACCAACCCCATCCGGGTTTTTAAACACTGGGTGTGAACACATCAGCTTCATTCACTAACATGCATGTACACACCCTCCACCGTTAGACTGGCAGATCTTCCAACCGAGGGTAGCAGTGTATTTCAAATCTTGCTAGGACTCGGTGTTACTAGTGTCTCCTATCAAATACAAAGCTTGGATTGACCAAATCAATTTTTATTTTCATATGCCAGGATACCTTATACTTTTTCTATTTTAATTTTTTTTTAAATTTTTTATGGCTCTGCATTGAGTGCACGTCCACATAAACGCACATTCAATTTGGTCCTAATACGCTAGCATATGAAACTAATAGAAAAATCTTTTCTTGGAGAATCTTTACAAGATAGTCCCTCTCATGAATAGTCAATTTTTTAAACGTTGTTTCAGGACTTCGAAGCGAATAATTCTATGCCACGTGGAGGCACGAACCGAGTTTTTAACAATTTAAATTGAATAAATGCACCGACGACGATACCCCCACAGATGCCTTTGCATTAAGAAAGTTGAGTAGCCCATCAACGTAGAGAATCCATTGTTTAAGGAAGAAAGCAGTGGCTATTGGTGGAAGTGGCGGGTTTGATTGCACAAAAGAATTCTTTGTAAAGGCAAACACAAGCAAGAAAAGAAAAGAATGAAACCCTTTTCAAGTTTCATCGCCTTTGTTTAAATAAATCTTTTAGGGTTCTTACCAAAACTGACCGGCATTTATTCTCCACTCCCCCATGTGTCTTTTCAAGCCATTGTTTCCTTTAGGAACAGTGGTGAGTGCTCTTTATCCATCTTCACAACACAGCCAAAAGGGCCAAGAAAAAAAGAGAGAGGGAGAAATAGTGCTGACAGTGAGTGTAGCTTCTGCCCCACTAACGACTTACCATCTCCAGTGACAAGGACCTTCCCATTAAGGCAAAGACAACTCATTTAGTGTAGACCCAATTCTTCATTCTCTCTAATTACCTTTCGGCATATCTCATTAAGGGCTTAATGCGTGTAACATGGTGAAAACACACCAATGTCCACACCTACCTGAACTTTGCCATGTTTGCATGTACCAGCATGCATTATCATTCCCTTGTATGCCCAGATCCTTCCAGGTGCAGCCATGGCTATCAGTGACATTGTGTTTCTTTTCTATTAAAAATGACTCTTCTTTTTAATATTTGAATACCCACACAAGCGTCAATTGTAACGTAATTTCAAACCATATCGTCAATCAAGCGGTTCACTAGCTACAAGATGTAACTGTTGGATAGAAAAGGACAGATTGATGTATGAGTAGGGATCCACTGTTCTGACAAAAAGAGTATATGATTCCAATCTAGCGACAGCCACTCAGGAAACGGAACGCATATATGTGATGTGTATGATTCATGAACTCCCAAGATGCCAATCAAGTTGCATTCAACCGGCCCTCTTCACTTTCACTCTTCAACAAATATAGCCTGTCTCAATAGTCCCACATCAACAGTATAGGTGGACCCTGAACCAGTACTAGTGCCCCATTGGTACGGGTACCCTGCAATTGGCCACGGACAGTTCATAATAGTGGGGTCACAGTTGTGGGGAACATTTAGTGTCATTTTGTGGACAAACGGGCAAGTATAAGGGCAGTTGGGGGTCTGACAAAATTAGGGTAATTTTTGTCCTATAAGAAACCAAGGCCATTTTCAGTCCCCCAAAATGAGAACCCACCACTCTTTTTGAATTATGTCTCAAACTCTTCCAACCTCTGTCCCACTTGGTGTTAAGTTTCTCACTCATCCAACATAAAATATCCTCCCTCACGGAGCTGCAATAAGGATGAGCCACAGCTCTTGCCACAATCTTGCCCTGAAAGCTGAAAGTGATCCTGCTCTTGTGCTAACCACGTGGATGATATAATCAGAAAGTTTGTGATAGGGAAGCCCCAAAAAGAGACCGCCCCAGCAGCATCTAGTGGGTGTGTTTGGTTTTTGCTGTTTAGTTCTTGAGTCAATTTGATTTTTATTTTTTAAAGGAGTTTGACTAGTTTTGGTGAAGTTGGGTTTGCACTATAGATTTGCAGACTCGAATATAAGCGTATAAAGGACTCTGGGGGAGGGAGGGAGGGAGGGAGAAAAAGATTAATAGACTTGGCTTTCCTCTTTTTTAGGTGGGTGGCTATTGAAGTCAATACCTTTGACTTCAGTAGCCATTGCATCAGTTTGATGATGATCACTAAGGACTGGAGTCAACAATTACTCATCATTCACAAACACAGTACCCCAGTACATTATAAGCACCTGTTCATACATCACACAACAGGACATGATAATAAAGAGCAGCAAAGGCGGCAGCATGTCCTTGCAACTAACACCACTAGTGAGTGTGTTGACTATGGAGAACCTGCATTCAAGCATACTTCGGCTTTAAGCATTAGATTATAACTTTGTATGTGTTTGAACCATAGATCATCATCATTTAGATGACTGGTCATGGTTACAACATGCTTTCTATTTAGGAAAAAAAACTAATATTTAGCGCAAAAGGTAGCTAACACGCAAGATGGGACTCTTAGCAGAGCTGTATTTGATTTCTATGCATGCTTGAAGTATCCTTTGAACACCACCATAAAATGGACAAAGTTTTCAACTTCACCAAACACCTTGGTGTTCAGATGCTGCTTGGAAGATGACTAAGAATTAAATATTAGCTCGGATATCCAAGTCAGATCCCTGAATATGTTGGCTATGACCACGCCCAAATTGTTCTCTATAAATATTGTGATATGGGCTTCTGTGAAATAAGTAACGAAAAGAACGAGGCAAGCAACAAAGAATAATGGAAATGAATTAAAAAGTTCAATAATAAGAATCAAATCTTCATTTCTTGATTGTAGGAGATATCAGTTGCGAATACATCGACCTACATGTTTGTGAAAAAGATGGCCAATCTTCAACAACACAGGATAAAAGGTGACTGGAAATTTCCACCTCAATTTCCTGGAGAAACAAAAGAACCAATGATAACCACAGATTGATTACTTGGCTTCAACATGGACCTCCACCAATACCCACCACATCTAGTCCCAAATCATCAGAGATTAGTGTCTTCAGACCTTGACCAGAAATTCGAGTCACTGACTGGTATATCTGGTGACAGAGACTCCAGAGTCTACCAGTTGCCTGATAAATTATCAAGTTGGAATTGGTTTCTCTTGTTTGAATATGACTTTGCTTTGATCATGCCATGACCTGAATTTCTCATGGACATAAGCTAACCAACCCAATCCATTATCTTTTAAATAAATGGCGTTAGTTTTGTTCGGTACACCTGCACTCAACGCGAATAATGATTTAGATTGCAAGTTTACATTATATACTAAAGGAACCCGACCAATTTCATATATTAAGTGGACGGCTGCTTTGTTACCTTTTCCATCTATATTGCCTGACACGAAGCTGACATAGAGTTCAACCCAATAAGGTATGTTATGATAAATATATATAAATCTACAGAAAAGTTGTTTCACATGTTAAATGAGCAAGAACCGTTTCCTCGTGGCCCTGTTGGTGGTAGGATCAACTGGGAAAGAAAACCACAAAATCGAAATTCCGAATGGTGTTCCAAATACACAGTACAACGTGCATACTGACTAGGAAGAAGCAGAGGAACAATTTTGAACTTAAACAAAAAAACAAAAAGAGGAACCATTTTGAGAAAAAGGTACACAAAAATGTATTAAAAAATATGTGAGGAATTCAGTGTGACCAACCCCATTTTTAGGTTAAGTGAAATGAAATACACAAATATACACCCCAATTCTCAAAGCTTTGTTGATGTAGAACACAAAATTGTTCTAAAAAAATGAATACGACTGTCCTTGATTTTCAGGAATCAGTAAGGGGTGAAAATGAAGAGAACCCTCCCAAGGACAGTCCGGTTTATGATCACAGGATACATGAGGCAATTATTGGAACCCAAAGGATGATATGAAAAGGAATAATTTACCATGGTCGATCAAACAACAGCTTGTCCGACGGTTCTTAATTGGTGGCTTGATGCGGTGTGGGTCTAGTGTTTTCACCATCATCTATGTACCCTTGTATGAGGAATTCAGCGCAATTCTTTTGGCACCCACGGTTGTAAGGGTTGTGGAATCGTCCATCTGGACCTCGAAGATATCCGTAACGAGCAGCATTTGCCAATTCATTAGTAGTGATATTCCCTGCAATCTGTTGAAAAATATGACCAGCACTAAAGCTTTTAACAAAGATAAATTTATCATTCTTAAATGACAATTATATCGCAGTCCAAAGATGGAAAAACTATCGAAATTTATAACATCAAAACACAAGTTTGTCAATGTAAGGATGAATTTCTCATTCTTAAATGACCATTATATTGTACTTTAAATTTGAAACTAGTACTCTTAGGCAATTTCAGGGTTCGATATACAACTGAACCACAAGTTTGTCAATATACACTCAAGAATCAATGCGGAAACAGACAAAACCAATCAGGTGCATCGAATGCTAAATAACAATGTACCTGAAGAACATTGCAAGGCATCGGGAAGGCCTAACAATCTATAATACTGCTCACAAGGTCAATGAACTACAAGAAACACAACCACCTAAGAAATCTGACACCATTTGATGCACCTTTGGAGGATGCAGAATCAATCCAACAGTTAATAGCCAAACTAACCAACTGATGTGTGATTATTCAAAAGACCTAAGAAATTTTGCTAAATCTCTGAGATTAAGACGTCGTACAATATCCTCCGGCTGAATGAAGCGGTCAATGAAATTCTAATCAAGACCAGCATATGCATGTGGCACTTTTTCTAGATTCCTTGAACAGTTCAAAAACTGAAGAGCGGATAATATAACCTTTTTTAAGAGCTGAAACTAAATATGCAAGTATTTTTTGCTAACTTATAACACCAACACCAAACAGATTTAGCAATTTAATGTCATTAGCAACCGTGGCTCTACATCTATACGACTTACTGAAGCCCTTTTGATATCGAAAGAGGGAAAACATGTTCCCCTTTGTCTCACCAGGTTCGTTTCCCCGGGAGATTCCAACATTCTGCACTGTGAAGGGATGATGTTAGCAATCCATATGGTATGTGTTGCAGGATATCACTCCTCTCATCTAAGCTCTGATTGGAAGGACTGTTCATCCATGCCTTTGCATTTGTTTTGAATTATAACAGGTAGATTTATGGACATATTTTAATGACCACGTAGTAGTGAAGTGCGGTATCCTGGCAAAAAGGAGGGAACAATTCATGCAGGTGATGAAGACAAGTATAAAGGGACTCCAATAAATTCAATGAGTCAAAGGCAGGATGCATTCAGTTTATATATTTGCTAATTTAGCAGATTTCTTAGCATCACAATATTAAAAATTCTACCAAAACCTATACTCTCTGTCTTATAAACACAGAATTCATTCAGTGGCAGGACTTATAAAAACCAATATAGCTAACCAAAGTATGCGCAATCGGTTACCTGGGATGCCTGTGATATGGTCAAAGCTGCAGCACCAATCAAAATAATAGCATCCACGACAAGGAAGGGAATGATCCCAGGATGCTGAACTACCACATGATGTATCCATGTTTCTGCAACTGGGACTGCTGGCAACTCTGTCCAAATCCCTGCCACAGTGGACAATGTATTAACCATTTTGGCTAATGGGACAGAATTAGTATTATCAAAATAAAGGAGTTTGGAACATTATTTTCCTTGAGTTAATAAGCATACTTTGGACTGCAATTCCTCCAGAAACTAATGAAGTCATGGTTCCCAAGCAAACAAAGACAAAGAAGTCCCATTTATTTCTCTGCAATTAATCCAAAAATAGCAAAAAATACCCAAATTATGAAGTTGATAAAAAGAGAACAGCGTTAAGAATTAGAGTAAAATACATCAAAGTAGAAACGTGATTTCCCCATTTATCAATTTAATTACTAAATTACAATTGGCCCTTCAAATGAAAAAAGCAACAAAGAAATCATGCTAACACATACAAAGGCAATAACAAGGACAGACTCGTAAAAGAGCTTGTACTCCAATATCAAAATAAATGAAAGACTAAGATTTATATACAGAAAGACTGAATAGCAGTAAATGCTGTTAGACCTCTCCAATATTTGATCTCTCTAAAATATTTATAAGAAACGACAACGTTAAACCTACATTTTGCATTCAAGTTGAGGTGTAGTGATAATGATATCTCACCTTTCCCACACAATTTGATATCCAGGGGCAGTGATGGTCAAATTGCTCCACACAACGGTTACACGTGGGACAGTGCTTGGAGCGAATAGGTCTGATTATCTGGTAAGAACAAAAAAGACAAAATAGACATTTAGCCAGGAATGAACATCACATCTTAAGCAAGGTTTTGAAAACCAGACAGGCCATGACCAGTACTGAGTCATGCTGCCCAATACTCGCCGGTACTGACCAATATTTACCAGTAACGATTCAGGCCAGTACCGAGTCGTACAAGCCAACAGAACTTGGTAGCAGCAAGTTTTAATATCATGATAGGAAATCAACAAGGTCAACAAAGCCAACTGTGTAGCCTTGAAGATGGACAATGCTGAAACCGACTTTCCATGTAAATAGCAAGCAGAAGTTAGGTTCAAACAGCATTTTAAGTTTCCGTGGCAAGCAATTGAAATATCACTGTTTTCCTTCCCAAAGACACATAATTTGGGGATAAATAGCTGTTTCCCTCAAATTCCACCATACCACTGAAATTTTACTACAAGCCACAAATTTCTGCCCCATATCACGCAAAACTCCATTGCCAAGGTATATAAATGTATCACAAGATACATTTGAAAAAAAAAAACCAGAAAATTGCCCTTGTTAGGCAATTTCAATGAAAATGTCACCCAATCTCGTTGCTATATTTCTCTATTATTTATTCCTCACAATTCTTCAACCGAAAAGGTTCAAGACCACAATTTTTCACAACCAAGAAAACTTATATTTTTCAGTATTTTGTGAATCAGAAACATTCCTAACACACATCTGTTTACAATTTGAAACATAGTTAGAAGAATGGATTTGAAATAAATGTATTTTTTCTAGTTTTGATATTCATAAAATTTATTGTAACACTTGAAATTAATATATATTGTATAATGATATCAAATATATCAATCAATCTTGCTTCCTTTATTTTCTACAAAACTATAATATTTATTTCTATTTTACAAAAAATTTACTATAGTAAGATAACATACAAACATATATAAATATGGGGGGGGGGGGGGGGGGGGGGGGGGGGGGGGGGGGGGGCGGGGGGGGGGGGGTGTGTGTGTGTGTACATAAAATAGTTATGAATTTTTACCCAAAAAATTGATTAATTTTACTAATTAATCACCCAAGGAATTAGCTATTAAATATCCGTATAATAATTTCTTAATTTAAATATAATTAAAAATATTTTAAAAAATTTCAAAAAAACGAGCAAAAGGTTAATAGCCAATTACCAAACCAGGTCTTTGGCTATTGATGAACAATGCAGGAATTTCTTAATTCAAATAATAATAAAATATATAAAATTTTGAAAAAAGGTATTAAAGTCTGAATAACACAAGAAAGGAAGAAAGGTTCTGGAAAAGGGCCAATCTCCAATTTAATAATCCAATTTCAATTAATTTGGCTATAATCAATAATATTTCAATAATGAGAATATTAAATTTTGAAAAATATCAAAAAAAGTGGTTAAATAAACTGAAAATTAGCAATTTGTTAGGAACTTTTAATTTGGATCTCTTTTATATTATATAAAGTTATTTAAATTCTATTCTTATTTCCATTACTTGTATGACTTGTGTCAATGGAAATCAAAGATATTAACCTATAAATATGCTGTATGCATCCATTTTCTTTTATTTCAGTTTATTTCCATGTTATCACTTCTTATTTACAGTTCTATAAAATTCCACACTATAATTCAATAATTTAGACATAGGTTGCGTAATCAAAATCAAGTTTTTTGTAGCAATAAGCATATATGGTTAGTAATTGCTTTTGTTTTTCATGATGATGAAAAAAAAAATCTAATTGCTTTTCTTGAGGCCCAAAATTTTTTTGCTTCTCATTTTTTACTTATTGCTTCTATAACCAACCACCCACCACCATTTCCATTGACCACTTCTGATACCACCACTCACTACAAAATCTCCACCTACCACTCCCACCATCCATCCCCACCATGCCAACCACCACCCTACCTCGCCCATCAACACCAATACCACTCACCCCATCCACCACTACACCACCACCCTCCAACAACACCACCAACACCCACTACCACCACCACCACCAACCACTCACCTACCATCACCACCACCCCTGGGACGACTACCACTACCAACCCATTCCCCCACCACTACAATCCCACCATAATAGTGCATTTTGTAATAATGTTTGCCAAAAACAATTTTTACACTTTTGATATTACCAAACATGCTTTTTTACTTTTTTGCAACAAAGCAAATTTAAACCAAACAATTTTGCTTCATAAAAAGATCATCATAAAAGCAAAAGCAATCAAATTGCTTTTCTTCCTTTCTACAACAATTTTTGAGAAGCAATACCAAATGCAACCATTATTTTCCTATATTTCTCCATATAGTATCAAATTTAATTATGTGTAAATCGTGTATATGCTTTTTTGTTAAAAATATTTTTGAGTTTTTTATGTGTAGTTTACTCTCATTTAAACCCCAAACAATTTCAATAGAAATTTCTAAAATTTTATCAAATTTTCAATAAATTTTGCTTCACTGATGAAATTTTTCGCAACGGTGCCAATATTTCAATAGGACTCCTATACAAAATGTTCAGCAAAATCGAAATTGAAAACCTTGTTTCGACTTTTGACTTTGCTCTTATAAGGGATAAACAAACAATCAACACCAGAGGTTACTAAGACATGGATTTAAAGGACCTATTCATTTTTTTTTCTGTTTTTGTTGTTGTTCTTGTTGTGATTTGAAGCATTGAAGAGCATAAATGAGACATGACTCTCATACATTTAAATGCATACCTACACATACATATAAATAAATTTATACATGCACACACACAAAAGCCAACAAGTTAACTGTAAAAACCTTGCAGGTAGGGCAAAGTTGAGACCAATTTCCCATCCAAACTGAGGAATGGTTCAACTCAATATTCAACAAAGGATCCTGAAAAATACAAACATATCAAAATATTATTGATACTAAGCATTCCCAGAAGGAAAAATAAATATCTTGTTTTTAATAGATAAAAGCATAAATGAAACTTGATAAACAGAATTGAGATTTAAATAGCAGAATCCATAAACCAGATGACTGAATACATAAGATAAAAGAAATAGGACTGAAAGATGGAACATACTATATATCTCTCGTTATGATCATTTTCCGCAACTATATGTTTGATTCTCAATGTACTTGAGCAGTTCTCTTATTTTCCTTCTTTCCTCTTCCCTTGCCATTCTCTATAATTTTTTTCACGCATACCTACAATAGTCCCATTTCCCTAGGAAACCGGTTATTCCTTTTACTAAAAATAGATATAAAAGCATTCTCAAAAGGTGAACCACTACGTCTTTACATGACATATATATAGCAGCAAATATATTACATCCCTTTCATATTATCTGATATGACACATCAATTCAATTCCTTTTTCTTGCTTTGGCCTCATGCAATATTTTTTCCTTGTAAGTGCTTCGAATCCTTTGGCAACTAATGTATCTAGAAGGGTTGGTTGGAGCATTAAAAGCTGTGAATAAAAAAAAAGGATAATGGTTCAAGAGAACAATGAAATAGTTCTCACAAAAACTTCGAAAAAGCATCAGGCTCACCTATGACACTTTGCCAGCCCATTCTATTAATGTATGATTGTGTGACTATAAAAAGATAAGAGCGTGATCTATTTTTTATGTATTAACCTTATGCAAATACATAGTATCAAACATCAACAGTCAATAAACCTAGCTTCACAAAATTTTGAAATGCAATTTTAGCAAGATTTGGGTTACCTTGGGTGCAAGCAGAAAATTTTGGAAAGGTCTTGGAGGCATGGGGGATTGATGAAAGGAAGCTCTTGCAGGAAGCTGAATTGGAACGTTACTATAGGAGCCATTTCCTTGGTGATATGAGGAGAAAGGAATTGAAGAATCTTTAGAAATGCAGAGAGGAATGGGGCTTAATTGGAAAAACAAGTACTAAGGTTAATTCATAGCTGGCTGTCAGCTCATCATTCGGTAGATATCATTCCTCTAAAAGAATTCATGGAATGTGATTGTTTCTCAGATTAGGGAGGGGAGTGGGAGGGTCTTGTTTCATCCATTTCTTAGGTTGGGTTTGTGCTTTCAATATTGTATTCTTGGTACACAGTCTGTGTACTTCCAAAGCATGTTTCCTTCCTATCACTATTTATATATTTTCTTCATTACTGATCCAAAAAGAAACCTAGCTTCAAAAAAAAATGGCTTCTCCTCTGCCCTATAAATAACACACTGAAGATGACAAATAAAGAAAGAAATTGAAAAAACAAGAAGATCGATCAGCCTCCTCTCTTCAAGAAGTTCTTCCTTCCTCCTCCCCCCCAAACAAACAAAACATCTTTTTTTTTCTTCTTCTTTTGTCTAATTTTCCCAATGTATGTGCTGAGTAGATTCTAACCACGCACCTGTTACTGATTCCATGCGAGTATTTGTGTCAACTTCCCAAACTTCTTTTTCTTGAATGAAATAGAAACCCTCCAAAATTTCTTTTCTGTTTGATTTTCTACTTGAACAAATATACTGGAAGCCTAAAGTCTTAATTTTGCATTTTCATCATAATCCATTCTAAAACTTATTCTATCATGCTTTTCTCAATTCTTCATTTCAATATTTTTTTTTATCGCAAGATATTCTGTTGAGTTACAAACTTCTCTTGTATATCTTATATTTCATTCTCTTATTTCCATGAAAATTCACCCCTAATAAATATTCTAAAACTTATTCTATCATGCTTTTCTCAATTCTTCATTTCAATTTTTTATTGCAAGATATTCTGCTAAGTTACAGACTTCTCTTGTATATCTTATATTTCATTCTCTAATACTGTTCCAAAATGAATGGAAATTTCTGCTACGATAAGTTAATAAATAAAAATAAAGTTTCTGTAGGAAAATTTTCTTTGATCAGCTAACATATTAATGACAATGTTTCTGCAGATGTAAGTATTTGTATCAGACCAAAACAGATAGCATTTTTAAAGCTTATATAGCATCCACCTTTCTTTTTCTGTTTTTCAACTGCACTCATCTGTAAATCTGATTTACAAGAGATACACTTTCTCATTTCCAATCAGAAGAACAGAAATCAAGTATCACATTTAACAATCTATTTGAATTTTAACATAAATAACATATATAATTCTAAGCCATTGCATAGTTTTGTAATTACAACAATTATGATGATGGAATAGCATTAAAAATGTTGGAAACTAGTCAAAATAGGAACCACACCCTACCTCTGTCTCTGTACGATTAGCAAAACTGCCAGACGTTTTTATGTAACCTGGATCTTTACTGCAAAAATAATTGAGAAATTAAACCACTATGAAGTATCTCAATGTAAAATAAAAGCAAGTGAAAAACAGCTACTTAGCTAGATATGAGAACAAATTATGTTATATTTCAATACTATAAAAACATTTTGTTGAGTGTTAAACCGTGCGATAACAAAAAAACAATCAAAGAAAACTGTACAAACAGATTTACATAGTTCAGTGTTGTGCCAAGATCCACGGGAGAGATCAGAAGGTTTCGCTATTCGATCTCTGAAACAACAGTAGGGTTACATCTTACATATCAAACTTTGCTACAATCCTAGCCCCAGTATATTAGAGAGAATTACTAATATACCCTTACTGTACCACAGGGGGCTTCGCCCTCTTGCACCCCCCAACCAACTTTGTTCAGACCAGAACAAAATAAATAAACCATCCCGGGTTGAACGTCGGGTAAAATATGAGACACATTTAATTAAATCCTTTTTGATGAAATTTCATCAATTATAAAAAAAAAATGTAATTATTAAATATGGGTCACAAGAACTTAGCATTGGTACACATAAACTGGTCCCAACTTCACAGAAAAAAGAATGTTTTCTCTACAAATTACTGTAGGATTTTCGCACCTGAGAAAGTATTCCTTTTTATACTTTTATATATAATAATTCAACATTATTGTTGCTTATAATAGAATCTTGATCTCTCTCCAGTCCAACGTGCATTTTTTTCTTGTTGTTGACTATGATACTACCTTACTCTATCCCCAACATAATTTTTATTGTCCCCATTATTTCTCTCCCGATTTTAGCAAGTAATACAGTGGCGTAGGAAATGGAAATGAATCATTGTAAATGTGCCACATTGTAAAACTTTACCTGCTATGATACGTCATGATTACTAGTGGATATGCCCAACGTTTTAAAACTCGGCCGATACCGAGTAGTATCGGCCGAGTCAACTCGGTATCGGCTCTTGGCGAGTCGATACCGAGTCCCGATGTAAAAATAATTGGGAACTCGGCGAGAACTCGCCGAGACCGAGAAGTCTCGGCCGATACCGAAACGTCTCGGGCGAGACGTCTCGGTCTCGCCGAGACTTCTCGGCGAGAACTCGAGACAGGGGCTTAAAAAGCCCCTGTAGAACTTCGGGACGGCCAAAAATGGCCTCCCGAGCTCGTTTCTCTCTCTAGAAATCCCTATTCTACAAATCCTTACACCCCCCTCCATTTTTTGACTTCTTCTACGATCCTATAACAACCAAAACGCGAATCAAGCCTCCATTGTTGCAGATCTGAAGATTTGGAGGAAAGTTGACAGATTTTTGGAGATTTGCGAGAAAGGTGATTTCTTCTTCTATGATTCGTTTTAATTCATTCTTTTTGTCTTAAAATCATCTTAGAAGCTAGTAAAGACTATTAGATTCAAAATTTTTGCGAAAAACACTTGGATTGGTGACAAATCAGAGGGTGAAAATTGGGGGTTTTTACTATTCCGAAATTTTTTTAAAATTTATTTATTTTTTTTGTTTTCCTCTACATGTATTCACTTCATAGACACATAAATAACTTCATATGAACTTGTATGTCATTCCGTTAATTTTGCAAAAATAAAATTATATTATTTATTATATTAATTGATTTAATAAGAATAAATTATACTTATATTTAACATATTTGTGTAATTATATTATTGATTTTTCACAAACAACTATAGTTTGTTTATTAAGTATGTATTTATATTTTTTAAATTATTTCTGGTTTTAAAAATCCATACTTTGTTTGATAAAGTATATTTTATATTTTATTTTTAAGTTAATTGTTAGCTATTGTATTATCTTATTTAATAATTAATGTCTAATTATCTATAAACTATATATGGTTTGTAACTTTGTATGATTGATTTTATATTCTAATATGTATCATTTTTATTAGGTATAATCATGCCACGTGATCGTGATGTTGGGTGGCAACATGGCACGATTATTGGAGGTAATGCGAGACATGTTATGTGCAACTATTGTGGACGAGATATGTGGGGAGGTGTGACTAGATTGAAGGAGCACTTAGCACATAAAAAGGGTGACGTAGCTGGGTGTGCAAAAGTCTCAGATGAGATAATGCGGGGGATGCAACAACATTTGAGGACTGGGAAAAGTAAGAAGGAGAAGACATTGAGGGATAAGGAGAATTTGTTAGATACTTTACATGAAGAAGCTATATTCGGCCGTGGGTCCAGTATTGGTATGAGTGGTGACATTGATAGTGATGATGACATGGAGCAGTGGGAGAGAGAGCAGATAGAGTTTGCTCGACGTCAGAGTATGGAAACTATGCAGACGGATGACTTGAGGCGTCATTCTGTATCAGTACGGCCTTCTCAGTTTGATGTAGGGGGGGATCTGGGACTGGACGTAAACGAGGAGGAGTTGAGTTCGGTCATGCACGTAGTAGTAGCACGAGGGAGGGAGGGGGAGGCTCCCAGAGGCAGAGAGAAAGTACCATGCCATCTATGCCTGCACCAAGAGGAGATCAGTTGAGGAGCATAGATCCTTATTTGTATACATCACGTGATGGAAAGCAAAAAAGACTAAAAGACGTATTTAGCACAAAATGGATACAAAGGGTTGGGAGAGCGTGTACGAAGTTCTTTACATATAATGCCATCCCTTTCAATGCCGCTAGCACTCCATATTTTCAGAGTATGCTTGATGTTGTTGCACAAGCAGGGCCTGGTGTTAGGGGGCCCACACCAGCACAGATGAGTGGAAAGTATCTGAAGGAGGAGGTTGGTGAAATCAACGAATATATAAATGACCAGAAAAGAAAATGGAAGACTTGGGGAGTTACAATTATGTGTGATGGTTGGTCATCACGTACTCGAGCGAACATAATAAATTTTCTCGTGTATTGTGATCGACACATGATGTTTCTGAAGAGTATAGATGTGTCAAACCAGAAAAAGACAAAAGAATTTATATTTCAGTTAATGGATAACATGGTTGAAGAAGTAGGGGAGGAGAATGTTGTTCAGGTATATTTCATTTAATTGTCTTTACAATTCATTACAAATTGCTAAATTGATATTTTGATAACATAATAAATGTGTATTTCGCTCCTGATTTCTAATAGGTTGTCAGTGATAATGAATCTTCCTATAAAGCAGCTGGAACATTATTGATGGAGAAGAGGAAGCATTTGTATTGGACTCCATGTGCTGCCCATACCATTGACTTGATGTTGGAGGACATTGCAAAAGTGGACAAGGTTGCAGATGGACTTGTGCTAGGGAAGAAGATAACCTCCTTCATCTACAATAGTGCAAGGTTGGTTAATTTAATGAAAGCAAAGTTCACTGAGGGCCGAGAGTTGTTGAGACCTGGGATTACAAGATTTTGTACAGAGTACATAGCTATGGAGTCTCTTTATCGGTATCGAAAGAATTTGAAGCAGTTATTTGTATCTGATGAATGGCATGATGTTGAGAAATCTGTGTGCCCAACAAAGGCGAAAAGGGCTGAGGCAAAGGAAGTTGTTGACATTGTCTTACAGAAGGACAGTTGGAAGAAGATTGAATTTGCAGTTCACGTCATGGAGCCATTAGCAAAAGTTTTGAAATTAGTGGATCAAGACAAGAAGCCAACCATGCCCATCTTATACGAAGCGATCGATAGAGCCAAATTGGCATTGCAAAATTCAGTGAAACATTATAAAACTTTTTGGAAGATCATTGATAACAGATGGGACAATCAATTGCATCAGGATATCCACGCTGCAGGTATTATTTGTTGTTAACTTTGTTCCAATATTTAATAAGACATTATATTACTATAATGTCTAATAATAATAGTCTAATACTGTATTCATATGCAATATGAATTTTTTGTATACGCAGCATACTTCCTTAATCCGGCTTTTCAGTATAAATACGACATGACTGCACACCAAGAGATTAGGGAAGGCTTAATGCGCGTGATTGAGAGATTGGAGCCAGACATGAATCGAGCAGCAAAAGCCGAGAATGAGGTATTATTTGTTGTTAACATCTTATCAAAAGATTACAAATTTGCATGATGGTCACAACATTCAATTAAATAAATGTTTCTTTCTTGATTTAATAGATTAGAGATTATGAAGATGCAGTCGGACGCTTTGGGGATGCCATAGTTATCAACCAACGAGAAAGAGACCTTCCATGTAAGTGCGGGGAGTGGGGGACTCTAATGAATCCAATGAATCTTATTGTATTTACTATCACTTATATTTATAATTTATATGTGTATTTTGATATTTGTAGGTTCTTGGTGGAATAACTTCGGCTCACAAGCACCCCACTTAAGATCAATTGCATTAAAAGTATTAAGTGCGGTGTGCTCTTCATCTGGATGTGAGCGTAATTGGAAGACGTTTCAAACAATCCACACTAAAGCTCGAAACCGGTTGAAGGCGAAGAAATTACATGAACTAGTGTTTGTGCACTATAATTTGAGATTGAAAGTGCGAAATCTACAGATGAGAGATCATGATGACGCATACTACAATCCAGTAGACCTGAATGTGATTTTTGAGGAGGATGATGTGCTTGATGAGTGGACAAGGGAACAAGAAGTTGCACTGTTGGATAATGTACAAAATGATTGGGTCCAGTCAGATGATGAGGGAAACAGAGATCGGCGTCGATCTGATGCCATTTCAGTTGATAGCGATGCTGAGGAGCATGAGGATGCAGCACATACTAGACAGATAGATGACGAGCATGACTCAGGCTCTGGTACCAGTAGTGGCAGTGCTGCTAGTGCAGGAGGAGGATCCACATCTCCATCTGATGATGGTAATGGAGGTGGTGGTGGTGATGGTGGTGCTAGTGAGCGTGTACCTTTGACTGTGGAGGAGGCAGATGCATATCGAGCGGCACAGCACCACGTGCCATATCAACGACGCGGACGTGATTCTCGTTCACATAGTCAGAGTCAAAGGGATAAGGGGAAGTCTGTATGGCGTGATAGTGATGAGACCTTGCCACCTGACAGTTATCCTCATGATGAGTTGCAACATAGGTTTGGCAGTTTGGGCTTTGGAGATTATCCAGGGTCGGCACATCATCCTCCATATGCACATGACTATCCACAGTTTTATCCGTATGGACCAGGACCGTATCCTCCATTGCAGCCGCAACCATCGTTAGACTCCAGTGGTAGTGCAGTTGGATATCATGATCATCAGGGAGGAGATTATCCATATGGATCAGGGTCACATCATCCTCATTCTAGCAGTAGTTCCGGGGTCCGCACTTCAGGATATTATGATTATACAGAGTCGGTCGAGTCTGGACATCCACAGGGAGAGGAGTTTGTGTCATTTTTTTTCCCAGAGAGTGGGTCAAATCCAGTTCATTATACATATCAACAAAAGGATGCTGATGAAAGTGGAGAAGGGGGTGGTGACTCAGCCAGTAGTTGGTGGGGATGGTGATGAGGTTAGTCATAACTTTTTTTGGATATGTTGTTTAGTATGTTTACATGTTTATTCCAAGTTTCCAACATTATGTTAAATGTTGACAACTTAAAAATATAAGTCTTAGATTTTTATATGACATTTAATGATTAAATAGTTCATCAGTGATTCGTTTTGTATTTTATATGTCATTTCTTAAGCCTATGTTGATAATTTTAACTCCTATTACCCATGTATGGTTTTAGATTAATTTTTAATATTTTTCTGCATTTTTTCAGATTTTTTAATTAATTTTCTCTAATTAATTGGGCAACTCGCCCTAACTCGGGCGATACCACTCGGTATCGCCCGAGTTAACTCGGTATCGCCCAAGGGCGATACCGAGTCCGAGTCCGAGATTTAAAAGCTTGGATATGCCATGCTTTATAACTACACAGTTCAACTCTTTGCATGATGTATAAGCTTTTTGACATTTTAGTTGTTTTGGGAAGTTATTTAGCCATAACAGTTAAAAGTGCTTTAGCAAAAATCACAATGCCACTGGCTTAACAAATGTTAGTATGATTGGTCTCGTTTGAGGATTTAATGTCTATTAGGTCCTTATTCTTCATATATAATTTTGCAGGACAATATGTTACTTTTCCCAAAAGCCTGAATATAATTTAAAGCATTTTATTTTTGAGAGGAGCATAATTCCATATTTTGATTTCAGCATGCATGAAATAATAACCTCAATCAATAAAAAAAATAGATTTTTTTTGGGTTCAAAATTTATAGATAAGACAAACGCCTTTAATTTATTAATTAAGAATTCATTATTATTTTTGTAACTAAAATGAGTGATTTTTCTAATTATGAAAAATTACAATACAGGTACATTAATAACAATGAGATCGTTTAAATTCTTTTATCATATCAGGAGAGATTGCAGAGAGATGTATAGTGGTTGGTTACAATCATGACAGGTTGTCAAGGCAACAAATTCTGGTCGCTCATTTCAAGGATGATATCTAGATGATAATAGTATCAATCAGGTGTGTCAAGCTGAAAACCAAATATACTGGTATTTGGTGCTCATCACACCAGTGAGAATGTTCATATCCGATGATACTTTATCTTTGTTAAAAGGAACCTAGGTGACAAACCGTATCCGTTCTTGCAAGTTCTGGGCTATTAATAGGAGAATGATCTTGGTTTCATGAGATGAAAAGAAAGCATTCAGTATCATCAGTTCTTTGTCCCGGCCAAGTGATCCAAGCATGCATATTATACTATATATTATTTTAGATCATCTTGAATATGCAACAATTCAGTTGTCTAAACAGCTGAAAAATTGGCTGCCACAATGATCTTCAGGTATTCTGATCATATATATATATATAATCTTTGATGAAACCATGTTATTGAGAAAAAAATGAATATTACCAGCACTTTTTGGTATGAATCATAATCATTTCCATGAAAAAAAATTATTAAAACAAAGGGGTTGTTACATTAGAATTTGCATGAATTACAGTCTTTATTCTACTTTATCCAATCAAATAGTTGTGTGTCATACATGAAATATTCTTTGATTTATTTATTCTTGCATTCATCATTTGTTAAAAGCATGCAATTGTTTTGCTTTTGTTCATATATGCTACGTTGTATAACATCAACCATCAAGCACTCAGTGTACATAGAGATATAAGAACATTCTCTAATGCATTTTTTATACATTGACTTCTATTTACTTATTTCATCCCATTTATATCAATATTACCAGCTACCTTGCCCATGATATAGCCATAGGTGGTGGCCTATGGTGCTCTTCCATCGAGTCATTATGTAACATACCACCAAATTTAATACATTAATTGAGGGGCTTAATTTAAGATTTTCATGGTATCAACTTAAATGGTTTAACATTGATGTAAGTTTCTCAACCTATGGTAATAAAAAATATGGGTTTTTGTGTATTAGGAAATTCATAATAAGCAATATCACATGCATGAACATATATTTGGTCAATGCTAGAAAACTCTTTCATTAAATAAATGTCCACTGAATATTTGAGTATACCATCTTGATCAACACAGGCATTTGAAGATGCAACATCTTGATCAATCATCTATGATCAGTTATAAGTTTAAGAAAAAAATTTCCCTTCTTTTCTACATAAGAATTCTGTTTCCATTCAGTGAAAGATTCTTTCAGCTATGACATTGGAACACATCACATATAGAAATAATTCAATGAATAACAAACACATAATGAAGTGCTAGAACATTGACATCATGCATCATATACCAGAAGATAAGTATTCAAAGTTTTTGGGCAGCAGCATCAAACTAAAATTCAGTAATTAATATTTTAAATTATGTGAATCAACATATATATTAACCATTGATCTAATCATTGTAGAGCATAACTTAAATAAGTATATACATCAAAGAAATTGAAGGCCCCATGCCAATTTACAACCCAATAATTCAATCAAAATAATTGTGAAAAAACGGAAAGCAAAATACATATATAACCTGAATCACAACCATTAATCATCATAAATAAATTTATTGAACTTGTCTTTTGGCAATTCTTTGTCATTCTTATAAGATTCATCAACATAAACTATTCATAAATACAACTTCATACCCTTTCTTAAGTTCATTCAGTTGATTATCATTATAGAAATTTGGACATTACTATAATAAATATCATTTTAACAACTAGACCACCACCACAGCACCTGGTGGTATACCATCAATTTGCACCCAGATAATAAGCTTGACACCATCACTTGCCTAGGGCACAATGCAGGTACAATAGGACTGGCTAGTATTTTTCATTTTACAATTTCTAGAGGGATACATCATAATGTCAAATGATAAATTAAATTTGATAATCTAAGCCAGTGATTAAAAGTTAAAACAAATAGCATAGGAGAAAATTTCTTCCTTTTCCCTTTCAATCATCTCATCTTTGAAAATACTGAAAACCACTCAAATCTTCTTGCAAACACTAGGAACTTTATTTCAACTTCTTAATTTGTGAAGTCTTCAATTTCCCTTCGATTTAAAAGACATTTATGTAAGGATCTGATAAGATTTGTCATGTTCTTCAAAATAAATCAATCAATATCCAAATGCCCTATCCCAACTAGCAGGTGTCAGTAATGTAAATCATATTCCTCTATCTCAATCAATCAGAAATCATATCTTTAGTCATCCTAAGGATATTCATGCCTTTCCAATTTTTTTTTGATGAGTAATGATAATATGAGTATATATATATAATGAGAATGAAATGTACAACGGGGCCTATACAAATGGATCCACATCGAAAGCATCCACCTCAAAAACCACACAAAAGGTAGCCCTAGCCTCCTAAAAATCTAATTGTATCTATGAACAAAGATATAGATGGGATTGGTGGTGAATAAGACATTCAGCCCAAATCAGAATAGCATCCACTCGTAGAACACAAAAACCTCCTCAATGCCTCGACAATAACATCCTCATGGCCTACCATCTACCAAAACATGTGACGAGAAACACCAATGATACCATTGACTCACAATATCAACTTCATATATGTCCTGAAACTCCAGTAGAACCGTCACCCATGAAGCAGCCGCTACTAAAATAGAGTCAACCACATGATCCACCGACGAGCATGAGTCCTGAAAAATCCTCCTATTGCGCTCCATCCAAATATGCTAGACGATAGCATGG
The DNA here is from genome assembly GCA_947561395.2 of Buxus sempervirens. Lineage (NCBI taxonomy): Eukaryota > Viridiplantae > Streptophyta > Magnoliopsida > Buxales > Buxaceae > Buxus > Buxus sempervirens. Next base: position 10,969,969 of record OX387184.1, read on the forward strand.
AAGAGTAGACTGTAAATGATGTAGCCCCTTTTCCCCAATCCCTTGAATTTCCACTGATGAAACAATGTCGTTAATGCGTTTGGTAATACCCAAGACACTCCAATCATATGAACCATCCGCATCCAAATATTGTTTGCGAATCAGCACTGTACAAAAAGATGATCGATACTCTCCCCTTCCTCCATGCACATAAAGCAGACATGAGGTGATAAAGCACAATTCTTCCATCTTCTTTGGAGGTGATCAGCTGTGTTAATCTTATATAAGATAGCAGTCCACAAGAAAGCCTTGATCTTGAGGGGAACCTTGGGCTTCCATAACCGAGAAACTGAGAAAGGAAGTAAATGAGGAGAGCTATTCTGAATAAGGAGCTTAAAAAAGGATTTACAAGAAAAGGAACTAGTAGGAGAAAGGGACCAAATCGGTAAGTCATCAGTAGATGGGTCAATGGATATATCCTTCAACTTATCAAGGAGAGAACCAAGGTCTTCTAACTCAGCAGAACGAAGGTCTCTCCTAAAAGCCAAATTCCACGCTAAACCCGACTTAGACAAAGAAAGGATATCGGCCACAAAAGCATCGTGAAGAATGGCCAATGAAAATAAACGTGGAAATAGACTCGACAAAGAAGTATTACTCCACCACGAATCATGCCAAAAACGAATTGAGCGACCAGACCTCACCGCCATCCTAACTTGAGGGTAAAATAAAGGGGCCATTCTCATAATAGCTTTCCAAGGGCAATTTCCAGAAGGGCGTGCCCTCGCATTTATTGACCATCCATTAGCATCAATACCATATTTGCTGACAATCACCTTATGCCAAAGACTATCTTTATCAGTGCTGAAACGCCACAACCATTTGGCTAAAAGGAAGGAGTTCCAGGAAGCAATCATGCCCAATCCTAGACCACCTTTCTCCCTTTCCAAACACACCACATCCCAGCGCACCAAATGCATCTTCTGAGTTCCCCCTCCCTCCCATAGAAAGTCCCTTTGGGCTTTCTCAATAATGGCAACAACCCGTCTAGGCATACGGAATAATGACATGTAGTACACTGGTAAGTTAGCTAACACTGCCTTGATTAATGTAATATGACCCCCCAAAGAAAGATAGTTCTTTTTCCATATTGCAAGTCTCCTCTCCGCCCTCTCAATGACTGGTTCCTAGAGCTAACATTGCGAGGGGATGCACCAAGGGGCAACCCCAAATAAGACATAGGCCAAGCAGCAACTTGGCACCCTAAAATCGTGCTAAAAACCCCAATGTCCTCCTCCCTAATGTTTAGCCCCGCAACCGAGCTCTTACCCCAATTAACCCTTAAAACTAAGATCATATGAAATGTATGCAAAATACTCTTCAACCTTTCCAATTGACTCTATCATTTTTCTTTTGGTCTTCCCCCTACCTCTTAGTCATTCAAAAGAATTCCCTATCACCCCTACTCATAACTGCCCTCCAAGGTCTTTAATTTACATGCCCAAACCATCTTAACCGAATTTTTTTCCTCTTATCACTTAATAGGATAAAACTTAACCACTCTTGAATATGTTCATTCCTTCTCTTTCTTAGTCTTCCCACACATCGATTTGCAACGTCAGCATATTAGCAACACTCATCCTATGCATACATTACTTTTTGGCTACCCAAAATGTTGATCCATACATCAAAACAAGCCTAATGATTATTTATAAACGTTTCCTTCTAATTAAAGTGATACACATTGATCTCATAAGACATCAAAACACCTCTCCACTTAATCCATGTATCTCTAATTTATGTACAACATCCTCATCAATATCTCTATCCTTGTGCATTTGATCTACTATAACGAAATTGATTAATTTCAGGAATCACTTGATTTTCAAATCTTACTATTGCTTTGCCTCTTCCATAATTTAAATTAAATATACTGTATATACAAGCTCTTCAGCTTATTATGAAACCCTTTGATTCCAAAGAATCCTTACATACCTCCAATTTTGCATTTAATCCCTCCCAAGTTTGGTCATGGGCAATCCAGGATTCCAGGACCTTCAGGTATTTATGCGGTGTTCCATGACAACTTGGGCAAAGTTTTCATTGCTTTTGGTAGCGCAATTATTATCGGAGATTCCATACAAGCAAAGCTTTTAGCCCTTATACCCGCACTCACAGAGGCTAAAAATTGGGCACTAGGGATCTTGTGGTGGAGGATGATGCAATTACCATCAATAGATGGACGTCCAAAGATGACATTGAGTATTGGAGGATCTCACATTTTATCAGTAGAGCTATATCTTTGGCACGTAAGCTGGATGCCTCATTCAATGATGTGCCTCGAGAGGCTAACTCTATGGCAGATCGGTTGGGCAAGTATAGGATATAAAGAGCAAACTTATTCATAGGAGCTCCTTCAAGGGAGTTTGTGGAGACGATGGGGGGGCTAGGGGTTTTTTCTTGGTCACATTATTATGTTGTTCATAGGTGTATTACAACAACTAGGATGTTGCTATTTGGTTAGTTTTTTAGTTGTTTTTGCCTTTTTGGGTATAGAGATGCGAAGCCGCACACTCATTTTTATGCTATACATTCCACCTTTATTGATTTAATATACAATTCATTATTTATCCCCAAAAAAAAAAGTTTGGTCCACCAAAATTAAATCATCTGCAAATAACATCCAATAAGGAACCTTCTCCTACATAGAGCTGATTAATTTATTCTTAATTAATGCAAAAAATAAATAAATAAGGGCTCGCAGCTGACCCTTGGTGTAAAACCATTAATACTGGAAATGTAGTGAAATGTACTTGTCTCACTACCCACTGCTCTTGCCCCAGTTATCAATTCTTCATACACCTTTAATAACTTCAATAAACAATATACCTCACTGGCATTCTGTTTCCTCTAGAACCTACAAAATTAATTCCCTTAGGACTCCATCACATGCTTTTTAACTTGCTAATGCAATTATTCCTCCTTTGAGAATTAGCACATGCGATAAAATTTGTCACTGTCTGCCAACTCTGTTATCCTACACAACAAGGTTCCCTCCATATGAAGAAAGAGACACCAACTCCCTCTTTTAGGAATCCCTATTACACATTTCCACTAAGTTCATCTGTGTGGTCTCCAACTTCAGTATATCTGCCCTCATTCTCTAACTTCTTATTCTCCTCAGTGAGCGAAGTTCATCCTATCCCATTCCAAAATAGGACAAATTAAATGCCCTAATCTTCAATTGGAGAACACAACTAATCCAACCTTAGAAATGCAAATGATAAACACCACATTTTTTCAAACTTGAACAGACTCATAGCCACAAAATATGAAACTGACTGTCATGTGGTCTAAAATAAGCTTCAAGAAAGGATCTTCAACAGGATCCAGTGAATAAACAAACCAATCAAGACCAGAAAAAACCAGTCTCACATTGTCAAAATGGGGTTTTTAACCATTAGACTACATTAACAATGCTCCAGTCAGAAGGAAGTCAACAAGACAATTATACAGAATAAAAGAGGATGCCCATATAAAAGATAAATCACACAATTTCTTATTCAAAAATAATAAGGGATAAATCTTATAATCCTTCTATGCTTCTTAATTGATAGGAATCCATTAAAAATCAAAGCCACCACTAACAAATGAAGAAGCTCTCTACAATTTTTTAGAGTATGCAATGCCTTTTGCAAGAGGAAAATCGCCGATTTATATTTCTGACGATTATTCCCAGTTGCATTTCCGGCGATATTTCTCAGCGTGCCAGCGAAACAGGGTGGCATGCCAAGCGAAACGGACAAAACAGAGGGGAAATGCAAATTTCTTCCATTTTAATTGGTGATTTTTTGCGGCGTCCAGAAAAACAGGGCAGCATGCCGGTGAAATTTGGCAAAACTCCCCTCCCCCCCCAAAAAAAACTTTATATTTTTCCAAAGTTCAACGTCGTTTCGTGCCCTGGGTAGCATGCCCATCGGCACCGAAACGGTGAACCTTATTCATCACCTCCAATTGAGCAGAAAAGGCTTCCTCATCTACGTTTCCAGTAAGCCATAAACAACAAAAAAATTGCAATTGGATTAACAGAAGAATTCATCATCCACCACATTTCTTACAATGGAATCAGATTAATCTGTAGAACAAACTAGCATGCATGCACAAAAAGCAGGAGGATTCTTTGACTCCAATGGTCATCCTTAATATAAGCTATGTAGAGGATAATATATTAACAACTCCCTTCATCCTTTATGTGCATAAATGGAAAGGAGAGAAAAATCATCAGGAGTGTAGGAACCACGATGAATACCATAACCAACTGTTAAAGTACTATCAAACACCTATATTCTCTTAAATCCAATGATAAGAAAACCTGCTTGAAAGAATAAAAATGTTACCTACTACATCTGTAGAACATAATTAGTGCAGCTACTGCAAGAGAAACTGCAGTCCATCCCCAGAGTCCAACAGCAGCAGTTATACTTGGAAAATTAGGAGCTAGAATAAATTGAAAGATTGTAGTTATAAATACTGAAGAATTGGACCAACATTTACATATGAGAAGATTTTTGACACTAATGTTCACCCACCTGAAAGAACTGAGTTGATAAAGAGGATAATCATAATGATTATGATAGAAAACAGTACAGGTGCATATCCCACAGTCCTTAACTTTCCAATGCAAATTTTGTCCTCACAGTAGCTGCCATGTGTTCTCTGTGCATTTGACTAAATACAAGCAAAATATACAATGTTACTCCAGAGCACAGAATTGACCATGAAAAAGGACAAATAACAGAGTCAAATTAATTTAATATGGGTTCCAAACAAAAGCCAGATATATGCAAATCAACCAAGATTAGACAAATAAAGAAAATGAGAAAAAAAGGAACAGCATAATTTCCAATTGTCTCTTCAAAGTTCTCCTGTACCTTTCTCCCCAAAAAAGACCAAAGAATGGGAAAATTCACCATCATGTACATGGTCCTTCCTCTTTTCCCAAGATTAGAGAATCTCCAATGTCCCAAGGCCAAAAGCAGTGTTCCCAGGAACACCCAAGTCATCTGGATCCGCTTTAAAAAGACAGCCATATCCACTGAGCAGACTCACATTGAAGGCATAAATGATCAACCACGACTCCCCTTTGCACAAACAAGCTCCTAGATGTTTTTTGGGTAATTAGAATTTCAGTTCATTCGCACAAACTTACAGCCTGGCATATCTCCAATGATCTTTCTCATGTATATTCATTGTGTTGGTAAACTATAATCACAGAGCTTAAAAAATGACCACCCCACATTTAACAAATTTCTTTCCTATGTCTGGATCAGGAACAACTCACACTTTCAAACTTTAGCTCTGGTCCACTAAAAAAGCAATTAATTTGTTAAGTTTATGAATGCTAAGGATTACAAAAAAATTTACACAAGCTTAAGAAAATGCAAGATTTCTTATGAAGTTAAAATATACAATTAATTTGTTAAGCTTATGAACGCTAATGAGTACAAAAAATTTTACACAAGCTTAAGGAAATACAAGATTTCTTATGAAGTTAAAATATACATCAACAAATACTAAGAAGAAAACATAAAAATGGCTAGCCCAATGTACGAGGCTCCCGCCACTAGGTGTGCAACTCGGTTCGGTTCGGTCCGGGTCGATGTCAACCCAAAACCAAACCGAAAATATACATAGTTAAACCGAACCGAACCTAACCGAATTGAAAACCGAACCAACAAAACCGAACCGAAAATATATAAAAAAACCGAAACCCAAACCGAACCGAACCGAACTACATGAAAACTATTCGGTTCGGTTCGGGTTAGACCAATATTCTTATCTTAAACAATGGTTTTTTTGTAATATCCTTTAAGTTTAAAGATAAACTTTAAAAGTTTATCATATATTATATTATATATATATATATAACATATATTATATATTATAATATATATATATATGAATTCGGTTCGGTTCGGTTCGGTTTAGGGAAATAATGTATTCGGTTCGGGTTCGGTTTGGTTTAACTGAACATGAAACCCAAAACCGAACCGACCTAATTCGGTTTAGGGATTTTTGGACCGAAACCGAACCGAAGCACTATAAAACCGAACCGAAGTCGGTTCGAGTTCGGTTTTAACCGGACCAAGTTGCACCCCTACCCGCCACTGGCAGGGTCTAAGAAGAAAACATGAAAAAAAATTATCTATAATTGGAAATATGATAGCAACACAAAGTTACACGTGTTCTAATAAATCTTCAAAGTGCTAAAAAAAATGGGTACAAGGCAATGGTAAAAAAGCCAGCAAAATTTGCTATTGGCATTTCATAACATCAATTCCACAAGAACCCTCTCTTTGTGACGCCGTCTTCCAACTATGATTTGTTCTTCCTTTCAGAAGAAATAATTGTGGATTGCATTATTATAAGAAAAGATAAAAATGGAACTGTAATTCTCATACCGCCACCTCATCCAGTGCAGTTTGTGCTTCAAGAAGAATGTCATACATCAACATAAGTGGTGAAGATCATCCATTTTATGAACAGGAATACCTCATATTATGACAACAAAAATGTAGGAAGCCTTGACTTCTAATTTGTACAAAACATCAATGCAAAATCACGTACAAGAAAAAAGGCGACATGCCGATGACCTTTGTCAGAAGCAAGCTGAGCAGGAGTAAATCCAGCATTGTCTTTCACTCCTAATTCCTGCTTTGTGCCTGCATGTACAAGTACAGTGCATGCCTCCACATTTCCTCTTATTGCAGCCCAATGCAATGGTGTACAACCTAACAATTAACAACATGAATGAAATAGATAAACATCATCCTGCTAGTGAAACAAAAAATATTATTTTAATTACAAAATAAGCCACGAGATGGTCACAACTATGGTCAAGATTGCTACCATGCACTAAAACGTAGCCATTATAACTCTTGATGGACACATTATATTGATAATCAATTTTAAAAGCTAAATTTTTTGCAGAGCAATATACTAATAGAATTTTAAGTGTCTAATCATATAATGAAAAGAAGCAGTATCATTACACACACCCGCTAAAAAAATGAAAACCCCCAAAGAGTTGATAGATATTGAGGAAGGTTTAAGTGAGAGATTTAGTTTGTTAGTAAGTAATAATATCAGGAATATATGTGTGTATGATCCGTCCATACCGCATGTGTTTGTGCGAGCGTTTTTGTGTGCATATAATGTGTGTGAAATCAAAGTTGTTTAGAGCCAGTATGAACATCTAAATCTCCTATATTTCAAGGGCCACAAACTACTAATCAACCATCCTATTTTTCTTTTTCTTTTTCCTTTTTTTCTTTTTATTTTTTTGCTAGGCCAGGCACATTGAACCAGCTAGAGAGACATCCTAAATTAGCGGTCTCTAGGATAGGGTGAAGGAGGGCTTGAATGCAGGTCTAGGGGAGAAAGCCCTGAGACTTCAACCGCTAGAACAGACGGCATCTTCAAACCTCTCAGTTAATGGTGTTGCATTTTGACATTTGTGCAGAGATGCAGAATTGCAATCAGAAACACCATATTACAGTTGTTCTGTTCATGTAGTAAAATTGTACAGGATCACTTTAGCAACAAAATTTCTGTATATTGCACAGGCACCATTTTAGGCTATGTTTGGCTGATGAAATAGACAGCTTAAGCATATAGTTAATAATGACCATTATTTGAAAAACCTGCTTTCAAATAAAGAAGAAACATTTAGGTGTTCAACAAGAGCATAACACCACACAAACCACAAATATGAAGAACAAGTAAGAAACAAGCACAATATCTAGCCATCCGTACTGAAACCCATATAGTTGGAAAAGAACAATTAAAAAACTAAATAGATCTTTACTATTACAATGTAAAAACACCTCATGAGCTTCAGCAACAGACACTGTGCATACAAACAAGGACAAACAATGTGTATTAAGACAAAAAGTTACCTAATACCAAAGGTATTGCTAGCAAATTACACTCTTAAGCTCTCCCTCTCATGTTCTTAAGTCTTCCTCTTCTGTTATGAGCATTAATGAGATTAGTTTGTTGAGATGGATGTGCAAGAAGAAAAGGAAAAGAAAAAAATGAACATATCTGGCAGTATCTAGTTGTTTCCCAAGTAGGAGGTGAGATAAGGAATGACAATTAATATGGCTGGGGTAAAACAAAGACCTATGAAGACAGTTGCAATGCATTTTTTTTTTCTGTTATCATTGATTTACTTCTTCATATCTAACCAAAAACAAAAAAAATTTAGTATGTGAAAACTACTAAAACAAAAAGTCTATATTGTCCATCAAAAGGTGGTCATACGGGAACACTCAAATGGGATAGGTTGCACTCCTATCCAAGTAAAAGTGCAAGCACAAAGGTATGTTCAAACAGGAAACATGGAAACATGGCACTATCTTCCAAGCCAGATATGCTATGACTAAACCACATTTGGCTAGCAACAAATATATCCAAGAAGCAAAAAAGAAAATAAATAAGGAAAATGAAGACAAAGAAGTAACTCGAAAGATCACATGGGAAAATTAAACCTCTAAATACATTGGTGCCAAAGTCTAGACACCATAATTGTCAAAATATAGGAAAAATCCAAAACTTCATTTCAAGATGCACTTAATCAAGAACTACAAGGTTATGGAAAAGATTGAAGAGGATGAAATGCCTTGTTCACATACCATCATTATCTTGTCTCCCTTGGTATGCATCTCTAAACAGTAGTAACCTTATTGTATCTGCAAATCCCTTGTAAGCAGCCCTGGTTTAGCATTAGAGGATCTTTAAGAATAACAAGACCAAAATTTTTGAAGTCACTTATAGCAGACATCCAAAATAATTGCAAATGCCATTCTTAAAAAATCACCTGGACTCTTGAAATCCTACACTAATTCCAAAGTCAAAAACCAACATGCTTAAAGAATTAATAGCATATTATATACAACAACATGGTTAAAGAAATAATGGCATGTCATATATCCAGATTCATTCAGTTTTTCAAACGGGAAAACTGTAAACAACTTTGTAAAAAATGCGGCAACATCCATACTTTCAGATGAAAAAGCACAATAAAACATACGACAAGGTACTGACATCAAGGGACCTTATAAAATTCACAAAACAAAAAGATGGTTCACACTTATGCCTCTTTAAATAGACATAAATACAGTTTAACTATTCACCACTAAAAGTTCTTGCAAATAAAGTTTAAAAAAGGGATATTATACTGCATAATATAGTATTTTCAAAAAAATCACTTAAACTGCGTAAAAATATCATATCTTTCCTATCAAAAAAAAATGAAAAAAGGAAACAAAAGAAAGATAGAGGAAGAGGAAGGTCAATGGTAAGGGTCAAAGGTAGAAGGCAAAGAAGACAAGCATGAAAATAGAGAGTTGAGGGGGTAATCATAAGTATTACAAGGAGTAAATTTTCATGAATCACAAACTTTATCAAGAAAATAAAGGAAAAATGTAAAACTAAACCAAGAAACGACCTGCAAAAACCTCTGTTATGTGGACTCGGGTACAAGTGTCAGATGCGGGTATGTGTCTAACAGTCAAATCCATCTGACCCTTAAAATTTAGGATATGGAGACTCAGTTGAAAAGTGTCCAAATTTTGGATACGGATTATGAGATACGGCTAAAATAAGACCTAAATGAGATATATATATATAGTTATCATTTTAGATTTATTATATATATTTATATTATATATATTAAATATATTACTTATTATAAAAGAGGGGCTTAAATATTAAACATATTACATATTAAAAGAAGGGCTTATGGTATGCCCTTCTTTTTATATTTATATTAAATATAATGTTATATATATAACTTATAAAAGAGGGGCTTATGCTCTCGTTTTATAAACAATGGAGAAAGAGCTCTTCATTCGCAATAGAGATATTTCTCAACAGCTCTCGCAGTGGCATAGTCGACATCCAATGGAGAGACGGAACCCACCCAGGTACGGGGGCCCCCTCTATCTTTTCACACTCTCTCCCCCGTCCTCCCTTCTTCTCTCCCTATCTTTCTCTCTTCTTTATTTCTTTTTTTTTTTTCAGCATAATAGAGAAGGGTGACGGTGCGCCCCCTCCTTACCATCGCCTTCCTCCACCCTCCTCTTTCTTCTTTATTTCTTTCTTGCTCTTTTTTTTCTCCAGAGGAATCAAAGAGGGCGACTGTATGTCCCCTCCCCATTGTCACTCTACTCCGCTCCCTTTTTCTCTCTATTCATTCTGTCTTTCTTCTCCTATCTCTCTTTCCGGCATGGTTATCTCCATGCATCTTTTTTTGGCACTGCGAAATATAAGGGAAGGATATGACACAGATCCCATACCAGTACCCATGTCATGTCGTGTCAAACGGGTACTTGGAGGTTTTGCAAGAGGCCCATGTAACATAGCAAAAACCTAAACATTAAAACAAATGTGAGGATGCAAAAAGACAAAATAAACAAGAAAAATGCCCTCAAATGGTTAAGATAAACCTCGCTACTAGCTTTCCAGCAATAGGAAGTGTCTCACATCTCACACTCATTCCAATAAAAGGGTTTATTTATTTGCACACCTGCCTAAAGATAGACTACTTGGAAAATTGACAAATCCCTATGGGAAAGATGCGAAATCAAATCCTAAACCCATTCCACCTCCCCACCCAACCCTCCAAGAGGGGATGTCTTACCACTATCCTAAGGATAGGACACAAGGAAAAAAAAAAGACAACTCTACCTCCTCCAATACAAAAGGTTTACACCCATTCTACATCATCAATTCCATTAAAAAAAAAAAAACAACCCTCTTTGCCAACGTTTTTGCCAACTCATTTGCCTAATGATTATTGAGATAATGAAAGGTCATTCTCAAACTAACAATCCATCTAATGCATCCAATTAGACCACCCGCTAAAGAAGCAAGGGAGTTCATAAGCAAAAACACAGCCAAGGTTAAACCCCAAAGTACTCTTGTTAACACTACATGACAGGGATATGGATGTGAGATTTGTTTTGTTCTCTTGGACATATGTTTAAAAACTGCTTCATTTATTTGAAACATACTAGGGGACTGCATGCACTATGCGCATAGCAAATTATAAAAGCACTAATTTGTAAATGTTTATGTGGAGCCCACTTAGGAAAACACTCTACATTAAAAGGAAAAGCCCAAATCGCATGCCATTCCATTCGGTTAGTTATGTCAGCATGATGTAACAAATTTATAAAATGGGGAAAAGCTGAGAGACGTTTTGGGCATGGAGTGTCAGGCCCGAATCTTGCCTCCTCACTTTATATATTAGTATATATGCCTTTCATTCCTCACTGCATAATTAATTATCAAGTTTTAAATGTGAAAACCTAATAATGTAAATAGCTGAAACGATATATTTGTTTACCAAAAAAAATAAGGTCAAATATAGTTTGGAACTCCCTGGCTTAAAAATTTTCAAAATAACAATATATTACCCTAAGTGCCCACATACTATGTTATAAGGATTAGACAAGTCTGAAACCTAGCCAACACCTGCACCCAATTCATACACCCAAACACGCGTCCATGTAATATAGCTCCACAATAAGGGAAGATGAAACCAAATTGAACACTTCATGAGACGTAAATTAATGAACAACTCAACCATCACTTACAAACTTTCTTGAAATTTAGATTAACAATGTGATTCAAGCCATCAATTTGGCTTGATTCCTACTCAAAACATTGGAATGCCATGACCACTAGCCACCCCCTATGGGAGGAAGTATAGTTGTAGCACAACCAGTTAAGATGTCGGAAAAAAATGTCATTGCCAAAACATCCTTTCCTGCCCCTTGGACCAAAACCCTTTCATGACAAAACAGCATCTTATAAATCCTTGTAAGCCTTTTCCAATCCACCTTGCACAACAACCCATATTAATCATGTCTAATCTCTCCTAAATTCACTGGATGACAATCAAAACTTCATACAGGATCAATTAGTTATAGTGAAGGCAAATTATTAAGTAGCCACTAAATCACCATTAAAAGCCTCATGGCTAAAGCCTTACTGCAATTTATAGAACTAAACATTCATCTATACTAATATATAAAGCGAAGAGGCAAGATTCAGGCCTGACATTCCATGCCCAAAACGCCCTTCAGTTTTTCCCCATTTTACAGATTTGTTATTTCTCATTAGCGTAACTGACCGAATGGAATGGCATGCGATTTGGGCTCTTGATTTCAACATTGAGTTTTTTTTTAAGTATGCCACACAAAAAACTTTACAAATTAGTGTTTTGTAATTTGCTACACACATGCGCGTGCAATCCCTAGTTGTTTGTAATGAGAACCAAAATAGTGGAAATAGTAGTCTATTCACGACATCACTATCGTAGATATCCTTGAACACTCGATATATTGTCATTAATCACATCCCAAAAATTCTTTTAAAAAAGCAATGATAAAATAATGTGGGCCTAAAACGTTATCTCCGCCAATGACCCAAACAACTCTTGTTATCTCAATGTGAAAATCCTTTGATTTGTGATCTTGATCATCAATATGGCTCTCTCCAGTGGGGCCCCTAATTTAAAATTGATTTTCTTAGATCTACATGATTCTAAGGAAAACTAAATTCATGAAAACCCTTCTAGAAAATAGTTACCTCATGAATCTCCATGATCCGTGCCATAAAAAAATGGCATTCTTTCTCTCCCAGTTGCTAGCTTATGAAAAGAATTAATTCTTCCCTTTTTAATCCACTTCCCCAAAATCCTCAATTCCAACTTATCTTAAGATCATTTATATGTTAACTACAAGCACCTTTCACCTAACTTGGTCCAACAAGCCAAGCCCTACGACTATCTTATCTAGATGGGTATATTGGCCAAGATAGAATAGTTTTTACTCAAAGACCACCCCAAATTTTTCTTGATGCAAATTTCCAACCTATCTTTTATTGAACTAAGGTTTTCAACGAAGCAATGGCCTTCTTAGCTCTTAAATTTCTACTTCCAATGAACATAAAGTCTTTAACAAAGAGAAAGGCATGATATGATGCAAAAAGCACAAAAACAAAAATCCATAATAGGAGCAACTGCATTCCCAAAAGAAACGGAAACAAATTACCCTCCTAATACAAGAACGGACTCAAAATGAATGCATCAAAACATAGAATTCATTGACTCCTACACCACCGAAGGGGGGAAAAAGGGCTATGCTCTCAATGGAATAATCATCTTACAAGAACAGCATCAAAACATAGAATCTCTCCTAACTTCTCACTTTGCGAAGTTGTCCATCAAATCGCTAGTGAGTGTGTATTCCATGCTATCAGTTCCAGTGGATTCTGAAGCTCCGTCGGGGGTTTGGAAAACCCTTTTTCTTGACCGGTGCAAGGGGCACACCACCATATGTCAATTGAAACCCCTTTGATTTCCTCAGTTAACACAACTATCCCTTTTCCAACCAATATATTTGCTTATTGGACAAAAAGCACCTTAGTTTATTATTGTCTAAAATCGACATCTTAGTCCAATTTACATATGCCTTATCAAGGCATTCAAATTTAGATCTCCAAAACACATTCACCACTCAAAGAAAATGACAAATCTATCCAAATGACAATACTATTAACTCTCGCAAAGGTTCAATTAAGAAAAACTTCAAACCGCAAAGGATTATCCAAAAGATCACAATTATTGATAAACTACGAAAAACCTCTAAAGCTATAGTAATTATATCCCTCCTCTCTTCTCATTTATGGAAGTAAATGACATTAAAATTCCTACCCAGAACAAGACACCCTTCAACAACATTACCCCCTCTCCACCCTTGACACCCCCCACCAAAAAAAAAATAAAAAAAATAAAATAACACACTCACATTCTCAAACCATCAAGTTACCTATCAACACCCCAACAAATGGGAAGAATACTCATTTCTTTCTCCAATCACACCACAAATTCTATACCCCCAATTGATTAATTGTTTCAGTCTGCTTCATAAATGGCTATAATGTCTGGATTATCTCTATTGCACAAATCCTTGAGAGCCCTTATATTAAAGTAATAGATTCACCCAATCCTCCACCCTCTCCATGCCTTTCATCAAGAGCTACCAACAATATTTTTCATTAATGAAGGATTCGCCCAAATTTCTCAACTCGTGGACTCCCCGATTAATACTCTCATTCTCCCTTATGTATAATGCAAATACTGGCCAAAAGCCACAACTTTATCAATATAGTATTCCGCCTCAATCCAAACAACTTTTTTTTTGATCGGTAATGAGATCAAATATATAAATAGGAAAAAACTTGAAATTACAAGAGATAAAAAAGCAAAGAAGGATCCTCCACCATGTCAGAATGAGGCATTCTACACATAGTGGAAGAAAGGACTTCCTACTTAGATACAGCCCATAGACAACTCCAAAACCTACTATTTACCATACACATTCCCCTCCACCCTCCACCCTAACCTCCAATGTACATCCACCAACATTAAACACACAAAGATGCCCAACATCGCTTAATGTCAACAACCAAATAACCCCTAAAATAAGGAAGCAAAACAGCCCAAGACGCTACATGGTACTTTATGGACTCAACCACATCAGGAAGGAGACTGCTCCTCTCTTCGAATATGCGTCGATTCCTCTCATCCAAAGCCTCAATCCAAACAACTTAACTAACTCAATGATAACTTCAACAATAGCTCTAACCACCTCCTTTGCAAAAATCTTCTACACAATCCACTAAACATGTCTCATGTAAATTATAAACTTGAGGAATCCTTAAATCAGCGTTCAAGAAAAATAAAGCCTTGAAGTGAACAGTTCATCAAGGCATCACAAACCCCCAAGTAAGTCAAAGATTCAAATAAAGAGGCAGGAAGAAGGCCCATGCAAGATCAAAGTAGGTAATACAACAAACGAACTTACCTCAAAACACAACTGACAAAGTTTTATTTGAGGTAATATGCCAATAGCCTATAGAAAAGGGAACAATGGAACAAATTTCCTCCTAAGCTCAACAATTTCATCATCAGATAGTCAATATTTCTCCCCCACCATCTTTGCTTCTTACTATGATGGTGGATGCAACAATTACATGTTCTCAAAATGAAAGAGATAGAGACTGTAAACCTTTTTCATACACAGGAATCAGGACCTAGGGCAATAATCTGACAACTAAGTAGGCCAAATAAAAATATCCTGAAATATCCATCCAAAATGACTGTTGTCAATCAATAAAAACACAAAATCTGTCCAACCTACAACATTACCAACCAGTTCATGAGTGTTAATGAATTCAAAGAACCCTCTCATATTCTTAATAAGTTATAAATTCTACTGCCTCAATTTTTGAGGGAAAATCTGATTGCATTTCAATTTAATTTAATGAGAGGAAAATACAACATATATTGTAGATAAATATAAAGATGAAAAAGTTGCATATATCTCCACGTGGAATTCTTAATATGCTATCCC
The DNA here is from genome assembly GCA_947561395.2 of Buxus sempervirens. NCBI lineage: Eukaryota > Viridiplantae > Streptophyta > Magnoliopsida > Buxales > Buxaceae > Buxus > Buxus sempervirens. The sequence continues at coordinate 10,985,436 of OX387184.1, forward strand.
ATTGCAAGCTCTTGGACACTTCTAGAAACAGGAAAGAACTTCCCAGCGACTTCCACTTTCTTAAATGGTTCATGGAATGCTGAATTTAAAAACAATGAGATTCAATATGATATCTAATGTGGGGTATAAAATATCACATACCAGTGAAGAGGACTTCTCCCATGGCTATCTGGGACATCAAAATCAGCACCATATCTTGCAACAATGTGATTTGAGAAAGCTGTTTGTCCATATTGAGCTGCAACATGAACTGTCTGATGCAAAGATACCCACAATGGAATGAATGCAAAATGGAAAATTTAACAGCTTTGACACGCACAATAATCAATAAATATATTAGATATTCTTGCAAGCTCACAACTTCAGAAGCTATCAGAAATAATTTTAGCAACAATACTAAGAGGACAACTATTAACAGGAGGCCTCATAATACCGGTGACTGGGGACGGATAATTAATTGGCAGATCATATACAGGAAACATGAAATAAGTTTTCTATTGAAACAATGGAAATTAAAAGTTCTTTACTTAAAAAAGGAGGAAAATTACAAGCAGAGAAATAATCTCAGACATAAAATGAGGGTAATTTTGAACTATCAATACAAATGTATTGACAACATTGTTCCCTTAAGAAGATTTATGAAAATAAGCCTATGATGTCCGCCAAGCACTCTCCTCAAAAGCAAGTATTTAAGAAAACGAACCATATAGTTGTAGCAGTCTCTTCTCCAACATATGATCAGTACCTACTTGCTCCTCCCATAATTTTCTGAGGCTGCTGGCTTATCAGCGAAAGCAACATATGCACCTATTAGGAACCTATCTATTGATCTAAAACGCCAGATATTAAACCCTCTATTGTGAAAATGCAAACTCTTTTCAAACAGAATAAAGGGAAGATTTGTTAAGGAAAGTACTGTGCTAGAAACTCAAAAATAGACTATGTTCTGCTACTCCCATTCTAAATTTCTAAGGAAATTACCCGATAACCATTACTATCGGCTGCCTCAACCCGAGCCCCGTTCTGCAAGAGCACGTCTGCCACGGCAATCGAGCCTCGAACTGCTGCCCAATGCAATGCTGTCTGCTGTGCATTATCGGTTGCATTGACATCACCGCCGTGCTGTAAAAACAAGATATTCAAAAAAGTTACAACATATTCATAAAAAATGATAGAAAAATATAAACTCTTACATCAATGATGTACTGAACGACATCAGTGTAGTTGTTCAGAGCAGCCCATTGAAGCGCGTAATAACCGTTTCCGTCAGGTTTCGAGAGAGAACAACCGTCTTCCTCTACAAATTTTCGTAACTTCTCCAGATCTCCGTAAGCAGACGCAGAGTAGACATCGAAGACATTGATTTCATTGGGAATTCCGTTCGAGGTCGTGGAGTTGTGTTGTTGTTTGGTATCGGAAACGACCTCGATCTCCGAAGAAGCCATCCACTAACACATCGGATAACGGATAAATCTATCTATCTATCTATCTATTCAAGAAAGATGCGAAATAGGGGAGAAAATATAGGGTTTTCAGATGGCCTTAAACTCATCGACAAAATCTCTGCTCTCTTTGATGCTAAAAATTGACGTGACCTAACCGTTCGAAGGATTCGAAGTATTGAGTCGATGGACCGACGCAATCTGCTTGGGCGGTGGACTCTATTCAACGCCGCAGGATTTAAGCTCGTAATCAACGTAGCGCGGCGGCCTTTTACTCGCGACAGCGCCTTGGTAACTATAAGGGCATTTTGGTCATTGAGGATACGAGACATTTCGGTGAGAAACTCTCGTCCGAGATTTGGATGGACGTTAATGTCGTTTCCGTTTCCAACTTTATCCGATTAATGTCCAAGACGAAGAAATGGTTGCTGAAAGTGACCCTTTTATTCTAGTTTCCTGTCTCCGCCATTTATTTGTGAGACAGCCAGTTAGGGTTGAGTTGCAGTAAATCATCCCGTGGGTTAGGTTCCAGTCTGGACTCAGTGGGTTGAGTCTACCGACCATGCATGTCAAATAGATTAATTATAAGCACCACTTACAAGTCTCACCTGGTAATTCACGTCCTCATCCCTTTTCAGGGTTTATAGACCATGAAAACGCCATGTTAAAGCTTGCTAGCAAACCAAAATGATTATTCGCCTGGGATCTTTCTGAGAAGCCAGATTATCAACAGATAAGAATTTCTCAAAAACTGTTTCGCGGTTGAATTACCCATGGAGATGATCCGCAGCTTTCTAAACACTACTCCACATATATACATTTTACAAAATCTTGAGAAGAAAATATACAAGAGAAGACTATACATGATTTGAGCGACTTCTGAAATCAGGATTATGCGAGTTACATGAAAACAGACCAGAATTAGCGTATTGGGCCGCTATATGCGACGTATCGTGGTGGTTTGAAGGTGAGGTTCCACGGAACGCATTATGAGCGCTATGCATGGTACTACTCTGCTCTGAAAGATTATCTACAAATAGACCTCTGCTTGCCTTACCGTTATGCATTGCAGTTTCTTTGCATGACCCCTGGCTACTACTCATTCCAAATGGAGGGGCATCGTGCAGCTGTTGCCTGATCATATTCCATTCATTCTGCACAAATACTTACTCATATTAGAAGAATATAAGCAAATTCAAACTAATAACCTTCATAATTTTTCAAAGGCAAACAAAATGTGATGCTTCATTCTTATGCTCTGATAGTTATTTTGGGGAGCAGGAATTTTAATGAACGGTCTGATGTAGTGATGGCGATGAATTTTTTGCTTAGTGTACATCCAGGGCAGGCCAATTGGGAATGTGCCCCATTCAAATAGAAGCCAATCACAAAAAAGGGTGGTCTCAAAACCACTTGTGCCAGAGCAAGTGTGATAGAACTTGTCTTGCACCCCTATCATAAGATTATTGGACCAAGAAAGACAAGTTACAGGCATGCAAACTAAAAATTTGAGCAGTTTTACCTTCTTCTGCTTACCAAAATCTGCATGGGGAGATATGCTTGATATGCAGCAGTCACCCCACTCAGAAGACTGATTTCTCATTTCCGGAAACAAATTGTGAGTACCACAAGCATGCTTATCAGGAGTGCAGAAACCTTGGCATGGTTTGCTATTAACCCATTGCTCACTCTTCCTCATCCTTAAATATGCTGAAGGGGAGTGATCATGAGAAAGCAAGTAGTAAGAGCTATGATGCTCCTCCCTACATACAGTACGAGCAGTGTTCCACTGTCCACTGAAACAAGAACTACAACCAAACTCATTATGATGTTGAAATACAGAAGATGTTGAATAGGACTCCCTGACGCTAGGACAAGACCAGCAAGGTGAAAAGCTGCCATATGATTGGCTTGGTGACTGCTTATTGGGTGACTGCATACAAGCAGTCTTCATCCAGTCCTCTATTGTAATCCCTTGTCTGGCAGCAAGGTCCATTATCTGCTTTTGGTCAAGTCCTAACCCCATAATCAAGTTCCAAAGGTTCCTCTGCATTTCCCGTTGGTTGCAAATGACATGATCCCGAATTGCCATTTCAAACTGGAGCTCAGTATTAGCCATTCCCTACATTTGTTGCAGTAAACTGATGAGTTTTGGTAGTAAATTTAAGAACGGTAAACAAATCCAACAAATGAAATTGTGACTCATCGAAGTCTATGAAGGACTTGGCACGTTTGCTAACACAATGTTGACAACCAAAGTCATCACACTTTTCCTTGAGAAGAAAAGAACATGAAGATTGCTCCTTCATGTGATAATTATATAGCATAAAAGATCAAAGTCTTTCTCCATTTGTACCATATACCTAATCTCCTTATATCAGTTAATAGCAATAAATTCTTCCAGGTACAAATTTAACCCATTTATGCAAGGTCAACACTCCAAAGTCAGTTTACGGCTGGGAAAGTCAATTAAGTGATTTACCAAAAACAAACAAAAAAAAACAGTCAATTTAACATGATAAATAAAGGGTAAGGGACTGCTTAGTTGGAAGTTATACTTACCAGGAGCCTGTATTGACTGAGAATACGCAAGTAGGTTCTATTACCATTGTTATTAATGCCTTCCTCAATCATATTTTGAAGTTGGCAACGCTGCTTTTCATTTGCTTCAATTTCCTATAGCAAGTAGATTTTGTATCAGGTTAACAAGCAAAGGTCATCAGGCAAGGACTAACAGGGACATCACCTTTTGGTAAGTGGCACCAGCCTCATCGTTATCACGGATATTGTCAAGAATTACTTGCCGCCTTGCTCTTAAAGCCTGTACAACTGCCCCATCCTTTTCGATAGCCTAAAATAAAGATACAGTTACCACTATATTTATTTTAAATTAAAAAATAAAAATAAAAAGTGATCAACAAGTGGAATTATGTATTTATCATAGGTTTGATTTCTTGACCATCGGTAGAAAGGAATTTATGGAGCCAATTATTTTCTTCTAATTAATTCATAGTACAAAAAGGATTTCCGATAACACATGACATTTTTCAGCAATCTTAACTTGCCCAGCGCTAGCCTCCAGCTGTGTTTTGTTGGAGGTCCCTGAGCAAGAGCTAAATGTGAAAATATAAATCCTAAAGAGAACATCAGAGAAATCTTGATAATGATCATCTAAGAACACAGGTAAAGGAGAAACAAACTACACACGGTCAAAACATAAAGATTGTATAATTGGAACTCTCTAACCTGCTGTTTAGCAATAGCTTCATCTAAATGTTGGAGTTCAGAGCGATTACGAAGGTTAGTTTCCTCGAGCTCAAATAAAGCCTTCTGTAAGTTTATCCGTTCCTGAACATTTTCGCTGGTTTCATGGCTCAAAATATTCAACCATGAGACCTCATCATCAACTGCCTTTTCAGCAGGTTTTACACTAAGTTGTGAATCCTTTTCGGCTAATTCCTTTTTCAATCGGCAGACCTCAATCTGCATAATAACATATAATTCAGATAAAAATTAAATCCAAAATTCGGAGGCAGACAATACCATAAGCAAATTACCTGAAGGTTGTCAATCATCCGTTGGTAGTCTGAAACATGAGTATCAATTGTGCCAACATTTTTCTGGATAAGTAAACAAACATAAAATTCTCAGCAAACATACAAGTGACTCTGCTTCAGTTCCATCAAAATTGTATTTACAAAATTGAACACCACCAAAAAAAACAATCAAAACCAGACTGATTGATAGAAATTCATGTAGGCAGATGGCAACATGTGTTCCATAAAAGGTACTCTAGTCATCTCTGCAAGTCTAAATTCCACAAAAGGGGTTTCTGACACATGAAATGATGATATGGTAGAACCACACCCTTGGGGTCCCTCTAGGGCACATAGATAACCCAAGATACATGAAATTGATAAAGGCGCCATGTGTTGGAAATTTTACTGTGCAGGACAGCATCCACCAAATTTAAGTATTTTTAAAAAAAAATACATTAGAAAATAATGCTGCTTTTACCACATGGTGGACAAAATAAGGCTGCAACTTAGCTTGCTGTGATGAGGAGGAAAACATAGACAAGATGGGACTCTAGAAGTCATCTTCCAAATGTAAAAACTGTATCACATAAAAGCTACAAGAAATAAGTTACTGGGCTATCCAAATCCTTCACACATGAGGGCAGGTCATATCTTTTCTGGATATAGGCAATGATGTTGTAGAAAAGCTGTACGAACAAATCCTACTTATCAGATTCAAATATTTTTTGCCAATCAGGATACATCAAAATTTTAGCCAAACAATAATACTTGATTGCGAAAGAAACTTTCATTCTGACAGTTACTTTCCCACCAAGATTACATTTTCTGGTGTTCACCAATATGGTTCAGCAAAGGAATTTTTGGTAATCCAAAAATGATATTAAAACTGGTCTGCAACTGGCAGCCAAACATGGTCCTGCAGAAATTTCTGCCATCTTTTGTAATCTTCATATCGAACTGTCCTTTTCAAATGATCTGCCAATTTGATAAAATTTGATGTTTAAAAGGTTAAACCGACCAACTTTTACAATCAAATGACAAGATCAATGTGAAAAAGCATCTTTCTTTAATTGAAATTCAAATCTTAGAAGAAAAGCAAAAAATAAAACTTGTAATTGGAAGAAAAGTTGGCATTTGTTTCCACAAATAAAAAATTGTTATTATTCCTGCATCAAAAATGGTTGAAAAAAAATTAATCACATTCTGATCAAATCCATTTATATTTTAAAAAGCATTTTTAGGGAAAATAAAAAGTTTTTTAGAAATTAAAAAATTTGTAATGGATTGGCAGTTAAAGTGAGGGGCTTACTCTTTACAGAATTCCATCCAAAAAATTAAAAGACACAATTTAAATCCACCATATGCCTCACTGATGTAAGATCCCAAGAGGTATACACTGAAAACAGAATGCATAGATAACACTACGTCCAATCATGTTATCACCAACCCACGTTCGTTTCTTGTGATATTAAATCTGATCGAAGAGAGGAAATCCTGGACTCTCCATGATTATTCTACGGAAGTTCAAAGCCAAGGTAAAATACATTGCTCTTCTCAATCCACTAATCTCTTCTAGTAATTCTTCTACTTTCACTGTTTATCCATTTCCAATAAGAGCCTCAATCTTTATAACATATACATGTCTGATCTATTATAAAACATAAAACTTGTTACAGCATAGTTACATGAATCCTATATCAGAAGCCCATAACCTGCATACAGAATACTAGATTTGAAACTCTAAGCCATAATATACATCATCACCAACTAGACCACACTCCATAGTTCTTTTTTACAGCTGAAAAGGCAAAAATAAAATGTAGAAATGAGAGCAACAGGAACAATTACTCATAAATTTGGCAAATAAAAACCAACATAAAATGCAATCATTGCTAATACATGTACAATATTTATAAATAAAAACAAGTACACGCACAATGCACAACTATCAGCAATAATCTAGAAGAACGCATAAAACTATGCATACTTTCTCCCTCAGTAAATTCATATTGTGATAATGCTTTGCATAATGCACCACATAAATAATTAAATCTCACCTGGATGTGGGTTTTAATCTCCTTTGCTCGGTCAGCATATTTCAGGGTATTGATTGTGTGATGATATTGATTATTCGCTGGTGAGATTGTAGCAATCATGATCGTCCGAGAATTGCCACTCAGACCATCTTTAAGAATACGTGTCAGTTTACTGCCAAAGTTCATGACATTAGGTACCCACTAAGGTAAGGATCACTGCTACAATAATCACAGTACAGATACCTATTACGGTAAGGGACATATGCAAGACCCTTCTTCTGCTGCTTTCCTAAGGCATTAATGCAGTTTGCCAGAGCAAGGAGTGAACGGTTAATATTGGCTCCATCTCTTAACTTTTGGCCTCCGCTATTTGTTTCAGAAGCTCTTTCACTGCACATAAGTATTCATGATAATAGTACATCAGAACCTATTTCTAGGAACAGGGTTTATGAGCAGCAGAAAGCAATAGAACATGATTAATTTTAGTTATAAAAATACCTGCCGGCAAGATCAACAAGTGCTAGCTTTCCCCGAATGACCTGGTTCTGGTATTGGTTTCTCTGTTTTCTTTTAACTGTAATCTCTAAAACAGCATGTGAACTGTTGCACCAATCAAAAATTATTTATATTAGATCAGACACAAAGACAGTCTGGATATAAATTTCCTCCGTTACCAAGAAAAGAAAATGCAATATTAACATTAACAAAATTTTCAATAATATTCATAAACATATTTTTAAGCATATATAGATTGAAATTCCTGAAATATTAGCCAATAATTTGTTTCTACGTTACTCCACGGCAAGTTACCACAGGTTTCTGCTTATGCACTACCCTAGCTTGGGAGACAGAAACACATTACATACACAAAATTCACTTAGAGCTCAGGGACAGAAATGATCAATGAGTTTCTGGCTTTTAAAACTAAGCTTATAAAAGAAGGCCACAATTAATATAATCCTTACACATAAATATCACTAGTCCAATAGCCAAAAACCAACATTTTCAAGCTCTGTTTAACAATAGGTGGGCATCTAGAGCCACTGATCCGATGAAGATCAGTATAGCTTACTCACCGTGAGGATGTTGCATTTGCCTCTGTGCTTTCTGTTTTTCGTCTACTGTTCCCCACATTTAATAGTTCAAGAATCTTGTCAGCAGAGTTGACCTGAAGTAAGAGGAGCAAATCATTATTGATCAGTGAGTCCTCCTTCCATATTTCACACTTCTGTAACTGTGGAGCATAGTTGCACGAAAAACTGAAAAAAAAAATTACTAAGCATTGAAAATGTCAGCCAAGTAAAAATAAAGAGCAAGGTCCGCTGCAACAATTTTGATGCCTTTTCGGTGAGGGCCCTGCATGCCATTTCGTTGCAATTTTGTTTTTTGCACCACTGTGCAGAAAATTTCCTAAAAAAAGTCCAAACAATTTATAAAAAATATAACAATATAAAAAAAAATTAACGTTAAAGTAATGATAATGATATTACCCTATTCTAATGCAATAGTAATTTCCATAAAAAAAAAAAAAGTAATGAAAATAATATATTATTATCGATAATAATTATAAAGATATATTATTAATTATATATGTATATAATAATTAAATTATTAGGAATATAACAATATTTCCTTAATACTACTATTTTTTTTTTTACATCAACATATATATATATACTTATATACATATACACAAACACACACGCACGCACACATCCCATCATCATCATTGTCAACAAAATCTGCTTCCCTACTATGTAGGGTTGGTGACACGAATCGTCTCTGAACCACATGCGAACTCGTGCGCGCGCACGCGCACACACACATATATATATATTATAAAAAAAGTGCATAAGCCCATTTTTTATAACCATGAGATTTATGCCCTTCTATCTCAAAATCTTGACATAGAAGAATGAACAGGAGGGGGATGCCAACCAGGTAAGTGCTGTCCCCGGCACAGTGAACCATAAAATAGAATATATTTTCAGACAAAAGAAGCAATCATGGAAGCAAAGTATAAATGCTGGGCCCAACATGACATCATTAACGATAACATAAGAGAACTGAATTTATTTCATAAAGTGTATAATGCTTAAATTTTTTCTTAAAGCGCAAACCAAAATGCAGTGAATATATTAGTAGTAAGTAATTTTTATATAACATTATCCACAGAAAAGTATCAAAGCTTAAATTAACATTAAAAATGTAAACTATTAAGAAAGCACAAGTATGAATCATGTTTCAATTTTTAAATTTCAAATTAGAAATTTCTGTTCACTACTCTTTTTTCTTTTTTTTCTTGACAAGTAAAAAAGGGCAACCACATTATATCAGGAGAAGCTGGCATGAACAATTTGCTTTTTTAGGGTATTTCCAAAAGCGCAAAAAGGAGACATTTACATTTAGCCTCAGAGTTTTGTCACACTTAATCGTAGTTCCAAGTTCTAGCCAGTACCAATATGCATCAGTTCAGAGGCCCCTCAAGCCCCCCTCAATACACATAAAATTTCAGAATCCAGCCCAAAAAGGTTTGGCAGAAAAAGTATAACTATTGATACTTTTGACAGTGTAAAACAGAAAGATTTGATTCCCAGTACTGGGTTTTCAGCTGATATGTCGATAATTAGTAGTTGAAAAATACTGTAGATTAACAAATTGCTTTTTTATGCTGCTTCCCCTTAACACAAAAATTATTGTTGCAAATTTTGAAGAATTCAACTTGGTTGAAGACGAGACACGCCTGAAATTGATGTTCTTTGGTCACATCTAAGTTTTCAACCTTTATTCACTTCAAACATACGCATGTTCATACATGAATCCCACTATATCATGATGTTTATGAATGCACTGAGCTAATTTACCAAATTATTATTTAGATTCTAAGGCATTTACTATGTTTCCTTCTTTTGCACTATCCATGTGATGAGCTTTTTATGATTTTTCTGCGAAAAGAGGAAAAAGAAAGGGCAACCCAGATTCCTAAATTTCATTTTAGTGTTCATGGTGCTATTAAATGCAACAATAGGAATTTTTTAAAATTTTGAACAAGTTTATTATTTTGTCTAACTTCTAGGGTATTTTACAGATGGATTTCCATACTTTTTTTTATTACAGGCCTAAAGTGCATGCATCTTTGCAAAACAATAAACATTTAAAGCATTTAATTGTCAACTTAATCATTAATATGCGAGTTTTATTTCATTCATTCAACAGGCATGTTTCTACATTTTAAAAATTTTTTATGATTTTTTGAAGTCCATTTAGAATCCTTGATTGGTGGTAAAATACCCAAACCAATACAATAACTTAAACTGTGCACCTAAGCACACACACATGGAAACCAGATATATTACATGATCATAATATTGAAAGACACATATAAAACCAAACCAAACATACACTTCTATTTCTCCAACAATGTTTCGAGGTGAGGTTAAGACTTAAGAGGATTCGCATGGCAGACAAGATTCATATCAAACATACAAAAGCACTGTTTCCAGTTATTTTTATGATGTTGAGGAAAAACCTTAATACTTCTCAGCCCAGCAACAACTATTCCTTTCACTGGGTCCTCCCTAAGCTCCAAATGACTGGAAGATTTTTCAAGCAAATCATAGATCACCTAAAATTAAAATTAAAAGCAATAAAGAAGAACATCAAATTGTGTCTTATATTATAGAATGCACACTTACCATCGAGAATTAAAAGAACTTAACAGTTTAACAAGAAAAAAAACTGCAGACCTCATTATAGACTTCCAGGTAGGAACAGGTAACTTCAAAATCATCAGAGCTATTATCCTTTTCAATAAGATCAAAAATTGTATGCAAACTGAGAACCATAAGCCCAGGATTGTCTTGAGTCCCAACCATTGTATAAGTTTTACCACTGAAAAAAAAAAAAACTTAGATGCTACTACAAAAGCCACTGGTAGATAGTATTTATGAAACATAAATAGTATCATGAAAATGAAAAAAATAAATTAAATTCCACTAATAAAAGATACATGATGCTACCTGTTTTTTTTTTTTTTCATTTTTTTCATTCTAATTCCCCTGTAGCCAACTAATCATTTGGGCTTTTTTTATAGCCCTAATTCTCAATTTCAGTAAAGATCTTTTACTAACAATAAAAAGAGAAAATATATACATACATAAATACGAACGTACATATATATATATATATATATATATATATATGATCTTTCTATCCCATGGGAGGAGTTCAACCAGAGTTGCTTTAGACTTTGAGAGGCCCGATATTCACCAACCTGGTTAGTTTATTTCCATGTTGAGCTTGATGAAACCATTTAAACCAGCAGGCTTTTCCTTCATTAAAACAGCCATAAAAGTTTTTGAAACATAGTTTGCAATAAGAAATCAGAGAAATTTGGGAGAAAATCATTACTCGTATACAAAAGAAGAACTTTTTGCATTTTTGAACCAGAATAAGAGACAAATCTGCAAACATCTGTTGGAAAAAATTAAAAAAATTTGATGTAGCAGATTTTATATTTTGATGAGCTAACTGACAACGAGTGGAAATAAAGAAAGTTCCTATATGCAAATGGAAGACATAAAAAGGGATCATTTGCAAGAATAAAGAATCGACTATTAGTAGCAGATTTTATATTTGACAAGCTAATTGACAACAAGTAGAAATAAAGAAAGTTCCTATATGCAAACGGAAGACATAAAAAGGGATCATTTGCAAGAATAAAGAATCAGCTATTAGTCTCTCTTAACCAAGAAAAGTGATAATATGCACACACGCAAAAATGATTATTTGGTTTATGGGCTAAGCAGCTAAAGCCTAATATATATGACGAATAGCTGTCCTTTTCAATATGGTAAAGGAAGCTGAGTTGTTTCGAACTGAAAAAACAGAAATGGGTAAACATTTCCAATGGAAAAAAAAAAGTTGCTCAGCGACAACTAAATAAATAAATACCGGTTACTAATAACAGACCTCCTTCAGTTTCCACCAGATAATTAATCATGTGTCATCAATGATGGTCCTCTTTTATCTACTCTCTATATGGGAAGACTAAATTGGAAGAGCATCAAAATAAATTCTTTGTCAGTACTCCAGTTAACAGTTAACTTTCCTACAGCCAGAGCACAAAACAATAAGGTTAAAAAAATGAAAATGAAAAAAGAAGTTTTCTAAAGGAAATTTATGTAAATGAAGAAATAATATCACATTCCTGGTATTGAATGGACACCTGATCCTCCTCACATGTGGCCACGAATATGACAAATGGGTTTAAACTTTAAAGAACAAAACAAACAAGCTGTAACTTCTTGCTTTTTTTGGAACCCGATGTGCTCTTGATGATTTAGTCTTTTTTGGACTACAGCACTTCTACAAAAGTTGCTGTTATATTTCTCGTTTTCCTGCTCTTATGGTAGACGCTCTTTGTCTGCAAATTGTACTTCTCATTTTCTACTTTCATTTTTCTTATTTAAGTCTTCAGTAATGCATCAAGGAAGGAAAAATAAATGACAAAATAAAAGAAATAAAAGAAATAAAAGAAACAAACAAAAATGAAGGAGAAGAACAATAAAGGAAAAAACAAACCAGCAACCCCTAAAAACTTTAGTAACATAACCAAAGCATGCCTATAATTTAAATTTTGTTCTTGAGAAGATTAAATCCAAAGGCAGCATGTATGTACTGTCTCACAAAAATGTAATAAGCCAGGCAAAGTCAAGAACTTAATGGAATCAGTGGCAAAACATATAATTACAGAAAAAAGTAGCTCCAGAAATTGAAATGACTTAGCAGGTATGAGAAGGTAGGAAATCAAACTCGAAATTATAGGTTGAACAGTCAAAAGACCAACAAATTTTTTCACCCACCTTCCAGTTGATCCATATGCGAAAACAGTTGCATTGAGACCTTGAATAACCCCAGAGATTGTAGAAGATACACTTTTGCCGTAGACATCCTGGATAGGCCAAGCTTTATTAGATAAGAATTTAATTTACCATGCAGAAAGTTCAAAAGTGGTTGTGTATTTTGTTATCAGTTGTATTTTTTTTCTGGACAAGAAAGGAGGAAGGCGTCGAGAGTATAAATTGAAAATAATTTATGATATTTTATTATAGAATTATTCGACATAAGATATATTAACCTGACGTCCTTCTCTCTCTCTGTGTCAAAGGAGATATGAAAAGCATTCATGATATCAAACATAGGAGGGATAGCATTTATTACCACTCAGCTTTTTTAGTAGAAATAAACCATACATTCATTTTCCACATTTGCAGAGTCAGGCAAATGACAGAAACATGACACTCCATGCAAACACACTGCAACTGAGTCACATGGTAGCAACTGAAACAGTAAATATCCTATATTTAGAGTACCTGGATATACAGGAACCAACCAATGATAAAACTTAAGAAAATTCTGGGAAACATACATAACAAATTAATGACATTACACAGAGTGGCCTAAAAAAAACTAATAATTGATATGAAAAATCAAATCAACAAAAATGGATGAAGATGTCAATTGTCAAACTTGAAACACCAAATGCACTCCACGCTACAGAGAACACACCACATACCAAATTTGTACAATCGGATCCAAATGCATAATCAAAACAATATTTCCTCTCTTTTGTTCGATTTTGAACACGATCAAGGTAGTCCTTCGACAGGTCAGGATCCAACACAATAACCTCCTATGAATTAAAATTTGATACGATATATCAGTTTCTACTAGTCAATGCTCAAGTAAAGGATTTACACATAAATTCTGATCCAATGTAAGGGAAAATGACACCTTATCATCATTGACTTGAATAATATCACGGTATTTTTTCTGTTCTCTCTTGGTTAGCGGCCTACATTTCACAGCGACCTGCAATGGACAAATAAGAATAACTGATGAGACAAACATTGTCAGAGCAATCACCAAAATCAATGCAAACAACGCCTTGGTCATTTACAGAATTGAATAACTAACCGTCAAGGTTGTGGTTTGTTTTGAAGCTGGAGCTGTAATGCTTGGCATGACTAATCAACATTCAACTCCCGAAGATCACCTTTGCTAAAAAGATGAAAGAACAAAGTAATATCCTACTTTTACCAAATATGAACTTACCTAAAACCTACATCTCCAATGCCTACACCTCTCAAACAAATTTTATTGAGTTTTCTCCTTATTTACACCACTCTTAAACCCTGATCTTTCAATCAGGCTAAACACCCTTAACCTCATGAGGCCCTGGTTCCTCCTAAATCCAAATCCCATACAATGACTCAAAAACTAGTGCTGCTGCATTCACAATCCACCCGCAAATCCCTACAAAATTCACAAATCCACCGTTCAGGCATAAACAACCGCCCGCACCGAAACCCACTCTTCATCAATCCAACCCACTAAAAATAGAAAAATTATAAACCAAAAAACTTAAGCGTTTCAACTCAAAAAACCGACACCATTCTTATCCACCTTCATAAATCCATAAACTCACAAAGACGATTAACCACCAAATGCAAGCGACCCGCATTCCTCAATGTCCCAGTACAACTTAACCCTAGATTTCTTTTAAAAAACCATACGTCGGCAGTGAAGCCAATGAATAGAAGGAGAGAGATAGAGAGAGAGAGAGAGCAATCCAGAGAGTGAGAACGAAATATTTTCAGCTCCAACTTGACTGCCTTAAAGACAGAAACTGCGTAACAAGCAAAATCAACGACGCGAGGTTACTATTAAAATATAGATTAAAAATCTCATCGAGTGGAAAAATACTTCTATTCCACAGCATCTCGAATCGCCATTTAAAGCGCAGAATCTGGAGTGTGACGACGAAGACGAAGTACGGGAAAGATGGACCAGAAAAAAGACTAGAATTAGAAGGCCTGGGATCCGAACTGTTGAGACGAGAGGAAAAAGCGAGAACTTGAATTGCCTTAATTTACGTTACGGTATTTTTGCATGATATGTTTTTAAAAAAAAAAGATTTTAAAATTTGAATGTGTTTGTGCGTGGCTGCACGATCTTCGTTGCAGAGGATGTGCGCTCGTGAAATGAACAAGGGTACTCTCGTCATTTAACACAAAAGCGCGTCATAAAAATAGATTCTGACTTTACATCTCTGCCAAACGGCTTCTGTGTTCTCTAAATTGAATGATGCTGTGACTGCCGCATTGGTTGCAACGTTTTAGATCGAGGGTGGGGCCAAGGGTTCACTAAAGACGAATGGAGATTGGAGGCAAGGCACCGGCCCAACGAAGGCATATTTATTATTTAAAGAAACCTGCAATTCAAGTTTTATTTACTCATCTGTATCGTATGACGGTGATATATAAATACGTAAGATTCGAACAGCGCTAAATATCTATACTAATATATAAAGAGAATTGTCAATGCATGATAATCTATGTCTAATTTGTCTCTTAGTTTTCTCTTATTTTATAAATTTGTTATACCAACTAAGCATAACTAATCAAATGGAACGATAAGGAGGAGTGTTTTTCTAGAGATGAGATTGTCTGTAATGTAAGCCTAAATTGCTTACTGCAGTTGAAATGGAATGCTTCCCCATGGAGCATCCCATTGTTAATGATTTCCACTTTTTATAATTGCTTTATGTGGGGCCTACTTAAAAATTCATTAACCATAGGATGCTCCACGTGGAAGCATCCCATTTCAATTGCAGTAAACATTTCAGAAAAAAAATGTAGACGATTTCGTTCCCCCTTTTTTTAAGTGGGCCTCACAAAAAAATTTAGAAATTAAGATGACTAATGAAATTAACATTAGATGTTTTTCTAAATTGAGCCCACAGTAGTTTTCTATGCCCGTAGCACATGCAGTCCCCTAATTATTATATAAAGCCAACTCACAACTTTTTCGCTAGCATTCTGTTGTTAAAAAGTTATTTGATTTTTATCACTTTTATTCTAATACCCAGTTTCTATATCCGTATAATGCTTCTTTGTTCGTAATTCTTTTCTTTTGCTGCGCTTATTGCGATCCCCTGTCTTAAATAAAATGCAAGATTTCTTGAAAAACACGAAAGCTCCAAGATATTGGGTGGCAATAGGATTTATTTCAAGTGCAAAGAGGACAAATGTAAGGTTGGTGGGCAGGGGCGGCTCAAAATTTTTGGGGGCCTTAGGCAAGGTCATAAAAATGAGGCCTTTTAATTAAAAAAATTAATATTACACCATAAATTTATTTCTTGCCTTTTTAGATGCAACATTATTAATTACATTTTTGTATTCAAGTTTAGCCAATAAATCATTTTCAATAGATAAAATTGCTAAACCGTTTAATCTATCTTGACACAAAGTTGTTCGTAAATAATTTTTTATAATCTTTAGTTTTGAAAAACTTCTTTCTGCTGATGCAACTGTAACATGGATAGTAAGTAATATTCTATATGCAATAAAACAATTGGGAAATCAATCAAGTTCTTTTATTAGATTAAGTATTTCAATTGGAGTGTTAATTTCTGTTTTTGCAACTTCTTTTAAAACCTTTAATTCCAAAAACAAATCCAAACCATCAATATTAGAATGCATGTTATGCTTAATAAAATTTTCAAGATCAAGACATTTTTTTTCTAAATCACAATCAACAAAAGAACTTAATCTGTCAAGACCAAATATATCATCATACTTTGAAAATAGTTCAAATCTATTCTACATTGAAGATATTGCATGATCTACTATGTAATAGAAATAATCAATTTTGAAATATTCCTCTGCAGATTTCATAATCTCGTCAACATTTCATCTTTTTCATCAAATTGCTTTTTCCGATGAATGATACGCTTTTTACAGAATGTTGGTTCTATTTCTATTTCCAGTGCAACTTGTTTAGAAAAATCTAAAGTAGAATTAAAACCATTTTCTTTGAAATTTTTGAAATAAAAAATAAGTCCCTTTAGTTTATCTATAGCAAGACCTATACACATATTTTCAAGTTGTAAACTCTTACTAACTAAATTTACAACAAACAATATATCATACCAAATATTCATTCCCAATAAAAAATTCAAAGTTTTCCATTTCATAGGTTGCTAAGCATTTGGCTTCACTCCTTGTTTTAGGACCTTCACTAACTTCTGCTAATTTTAGTAAAGCATCCCTAATATTTGGGGCTTGAAATTTTAAAGCTTTAACACTTTCAATACGACTTTCCCAACGTGTTTGGGACAAAGGCTTGGGAGTCAAAGTAACATAATCTAATAAAATTTTCCATCTCTTTGTTGAAGAAGCAAATAAAGAATACATACGTTGTACGACACCAAAAAATGATATTGCTTTAGAGCATAAATTAGCCATCTCACAAAGAACTAAATTCAAACTATGGCAAATTGGCAGCCACAAGAAGTATAAAATGCTCTAGGATTCAAATCTAAAAGCCTCTTTTGCACACCTTGTTTGTTACCTTTCATATTAGATCCATTATCATATCCTTGTCCTCTAAAATCATCCAAATCAAGATCATGTTTTTTTAATATACTCAAAAATTCATCAAAAAGTCCCTTCCCTGATGTGTTATCTACCATCAAAAACTCTAAAAAGTGCTCATTAATTTTTATTGGACATACAGAAGTATCAACACATCGTAACATAACAGTCATTTGTTCTTGATGGCTTGCTTCAGGAGTACAATCAAGAATAACTGAGTAATACTTTGCTCTTTTGTTTTTCTTGACAATCATACTTTTGACTTCATCGGCTAACAACAAGATCAACTCATTTTGTATGTTTTGTCCCAAATAATGATTATGAATATCATGCACTTGAATACGTCTAATATGTTCTTGCATTATAGGGTCAAACTCTGCTATCATCTCTATCAAACCTAAAAAGTTCCCATTATTATCTTCAAATAATTTTTCCTTCTTTCCCTGAAATGCAAGATTGTTTCTAGCTAATGTCTTTACCACAGCAATGATTCTAACAAGAACTTTTTCCCAATGTTCTTTCTCTTTATTAATTCGATCTTGGACACACTTATCAATTGTCTCATTTTTTGATAATCTCTTTTCCAAGTCAATCTATCTAGTCATATTGATAATATGCTCGTTAGATATTTCGTGTGACTTAAGCTTTTTACCAAGATTTTTCCAATCTCTACTTCTTTCATTAACTAACTGACTTGTACTATATTTTGAGCTAAATAATTTATAACAAAATACTCTATCTTTATCGATTGAATACACTAATCGTCTCCTATTTTGCCTTTCCTCATTTGGTAGTCTACGAATATAATATTCTTTAGAAAAATGTCTATTATTTTCATCCTTTGGAAACTCAATATCATCAATTTTAATTGGACCTTTCTCTACTAATATATCTCGTAACTTTATATCAATTTCTTTCCAATGTCCAGGATCATAACAATTTAAAATCTCATCCTTTCCTAGCTCCATTGATATATTATCAACATGACAATATTGATCATTTGGATTGTCTACAAGTGTCTCCTCAATAATTTGTTCCCCAATTTCATTTTCTTGTACCACGTCAACATTCTTTTCTAAGTTTTCCCCTTGAGTCACGTCAACATTACTGTCTAAGTCCCCCTGTTAGCACATGATTTTTGCACCCCAAAAAATGAAGAAAATGAAAATTTCAATTAAAAAGTCAAACCCTGATGGATCAAAATTTGACTTTATATCCAAAGATAATTGGCCATCAAACTTCCTCTCATTAAAAAGAGCATTTCGACACGGTTCTAACGCAACTGATTTTGCCAGAATCGGAGTCCAGATGAGGAAGTTATGAGCCGGTCAAACTTTTGGGGAAGCGAAAGTTGACTTTTTGCTCGGCCCCAATTCAACTGCCAAACTTGATCTCAATAGATAGAGCGTTCCGGGCTGATTCCAATGACACTAAGTTTGCGGAAATCGGACGTTGGACGAAGAAGTTATGGACAGTTGAAATTTCAAGAAAACTGCTAGTGTGGCAAAAACAGCAGCAGAAAGCAGAATAAATGGACAAAATAAATAAAATAATTGTTTATTGAAAATATCTTAATATTATTTTAATAAATATCTAAAGATATTTATAGTAAAATAATAATAAATCGGATGAGAATCTTTCTAAAAATCAAATTTGATAAAATGTTTGAAATCCGGCATTTAAAAAACGTGCGAAACCGCACTTGAAGTACGGATTGATCTGAACCGCACTTCAAATGCGGTTTTGATCTTCTAGAAGGTGGACGCGTGTCCTGTACGGCGACAGCTGGCAGATTCGCGCAGATTTGCACGTGTTGAATGCCAACCGCACTTAAAGTGCGGTTTTTGATTTTTTTGGTGCAATTTTGCCACAACCGCACTTTAAGTGCGGTTCCGGCCAATTTTTGCCTATAAAAGGGGGCCAGCCCCCCCCCCCCCCCCCCCCCCCCCATTTGGAGGAGGCTGGCCCCCCTTTGGTCCCCACACTCCCCCTCTGTTCTTTGCTCATCCGAAACCTTGCCCAAGTGCTGTCCATCCCAATTCCTAGTTCCAGAAATGCCCAAAATACCCTTATGATATCCCTAAGCTCTGATTAAACTCTGTCTTTCATCCTTTAAACATAGGAACCCAGCAAACCCCTTTTTAAATTCACTTTGGAGATCCAAGGAGACGCGGAAGCGCTGCCGAAATTCTCGGAGAACCTCGACATCACCAAATCAAGGAGTTACTAGTAGGGTAACATTTCAATGACTTCCTTTTCAATATAAAAATGTGATTCTTCTAGTTTTGAATTTCTCTATTTTACTGCCTTAACTATTGATCCACTTGTTTCATTGTTGGTGGAGATTCTTTCCATGCAAATGAGAGTCGCTACACTAAAAGAAAGGTATGAATTCATAAAACATAAAGAGGATGCCATGGATTCCTTCATTGGGTCCATTTGAAAATACAAGAGAAATTTATCCAATTTAGATCATCCCCTGTAATCTCCCCTATTCCTCCCTTTGAGAATAGCCATGAATGACTAAGAAGAAGGCTTTGTCTCCCTGGTGAAACATAAAGGAAGAAGAAATGGCTTTTTAAGCCAAATAGAGCATATGAAGAGTCATGAAGGCAATAAAGAACTCCAACAGAAGCTGCCGAAATCCCCAGGAGATCAATCAAACTGACCCAGAGCGAAATCGGAACAAAACTGCAAGTTCGGGAGACAACCGCACTTACAGAGCGATTTGGGCAGAACCGCACAATAAGTGCGGTCAAATTAAGAAACTGGTTTAAAAATTGTTTTTTTCAGTTTAGTGGGATTTAACCCGACTCAAACCGGCTTGAACCAGCCTCTTAGGAAATTTGGGCTATTTCCAGCCCATAAATAGACCATGGGCCTAGACGGGCCCACCAAGACCCCCATGGGCCCACTTGTGGGCCCACATTAGACCGGTCTACACAGGCCCGTTTCCTTAAAACGGGCCTAAGGCCAATTGACTCCGGATAATGGGCCCACTAAGCCCAAACTAAAATTGTAAATAAATAAACTTAATAAAATAACCAAATTGGTTACCCAATAACCCAATTGGGCCAAAGGCCCAACCATGACAACCCACGGGTCTTCCAACGGGACCCAGGTCCGACCCACTTCATCTAAATGAATAAGAAAGATAAAATCAAAATAAAAGGGGCCCACACCTTCAGAGGGCCCCGACAGACCCAAATAAGTGTGCATGCTGGCCTAGGAAGGGTGAAAAATAAGACCTGTCAATCGACGGGGCGGGCTAGGGTGTCTTCGGACTTCCCTAGACGTAACCGAGAACTTGCTCAGAACTCTAAAAAGCCGCAGACCAGATTAATTAGGCCCGGATAGGTGCCCTTTGTGTCTGCCTGCACATCTCAGGCAGTGGCGACTCCAAACCCCGAACCAAAAACCCAAATCAGTCCCGAGGCGAGCATCACTTCGTATGCACCTCGTCGTGCGGCCCGAAATGGGGTGCGCACACCCCCCTAATACTTGGTTCTTCACCAATTATCTCTTGATTCAAATTTTGTTCACTTTTATCAACAAAGTATTTGTTCAAAGCCCCTTTTTGAGATTTTACTAAACTTTCTATTCTCCTTTTTTTTCTTAAGTTTTTCATATCCAGATACATATTTTCTACCCGTCGTCTCAAATATTAAAAACAAACAGTTAATAGAAGAATATAAAATATTTTCTAACTAGTGATGGAAATCAAACGAAGAACAAGATCAAACAAAATAAATTAGACGAGAAATAAAATAAAGAACAAGATCAAATGAAATAACAATTGTACTTACGATAGACAGAAAAAAGAAATTGAAAACAACAAATAATGAAATCTAATATGTGAAATAAGAAGAACTTATCAATCTGAAATCGAGACAAGGCTTTCAAGCTTTTGTGCTTAAAGCAATTAGTGCCCTCTATTGGTACTTTGCCTCATCAATGGTCGGAGACCTCTTCCGGTAAGTCGGTAACGTACACTCGAATATAGGTCTGAAGGCAAACTCAATAGCAATGTCACTCAATCACTCTTTGATTTCAGAAGCAAATAAGAAGAGAAGATTAGCAATGTCACTCTTTGATTCAAAAGCAAATAAGAAGAGAAGATTAGCAATGTCACTCTTTGATTTTAGAAGCAAACAATAAGAGAAGATTAGGCAATGTCACTCTTTGATTTCAGAAGCAAATAAGAAGAGAACATGGATGTGAGAAGACGAGTGTTTTGTTTTTCATAAAACATAGAAACCCTAAGCCCCTTTTCCCTTTTTAAAAAACGAGAGAGAGAGAGAGAGGGTATTCCACGACACAAGCTGCTCTAAATGTAATTTTTTTTTGGGGACACAAATAGATCCATAGAATCAAACCTCTCTTAAGTCTTAACGTCAATAAAAGTGAGGCCTTCATAGTTGTGGGCCGTAACGTTTGAAAAAATTATTAAAAAACAAAAAAAATTTTAAAAAAAGAAAACCTAATAGTCGGGCCGTTGGGGCCTTAACGGCTTAATGTTTAAGAAAACAAAACCTAATAAGGTAAGAAAGAAAAAATATTTAAAAAATGGGGCCTTTGTAGTTTGGGGGCCTTAGGCGGTAGCCTTAGTGGTCTACCCCTTTGAGCCGCCCCTGCTGGTCGACTTGGGCTGTCACGAGGTAGGTGTGTGCACCTAAATCTACCTAGATCGCACACGAGGCGCACGTGGGATTGTGCGTGCCTCGGGACATTTCGGAGTCACCACTGCCTGAGAGGTGCAGGCAAGCACAGGAATTGCCTATCCGGGTCTAAGTCTGGTATGCGGCTTATTAGAGATTTAGCTAAGTCCTCGGTTACATCTGGGGAAGTCCGAAGACACCCTGTCCCACCTCGTCAGTCTGACGGGTCCCTCGGGTCTCCCTGGTTTTTGAGTTAAGTTCACCCTTCCTAGACCAGCATGTGTCTTTTTGGGTCTGGCGGGGTCCTCTGGAGGTGTGAGCCCCTTTTATTTCATTTTTTATCTTTTTACTTAAGGCGTATGGGTCGGATACATGCCCCGTTGGATGCCAAGATTGGGCTTCGGCCCATAAAGGTTATTGGGTAACCCTTTTTGGTTTATTTGTCCGATTAAAGGCTTTTAAAGCCTAATGGGCTTGGTTTGGGCCCAGTGGCAATTTATGCAAGTGGCCTCGGGCCCGTTTGTTGAAAACGGGCCTGGTTTGGGGCAGTCAGAGGTGGGCCCATGAGGCCTTGGTGGGCCCAAAAAGGCCCACGGTCCACAAGTGGGCTAGGAATATCCCAAAGAGTATAAAGGGTTGGGTTGGGCCGGTTCAGGTCGGATCAAGTCCAACCTCCCCGAAAAAATTGATTTTTAAGTTTTTTTTTTTAATTTGTCCGCATTTGCTATACGGTCTGGTCTGAACCATAAATGTAATACGGTTCAGGCCAGACCACATATCAAATGCAATCATGCCTGAACCGTATTTCAAATACGGTTTTCGCCTGAGTTTGCCTTTTTGCGCCGAAAACGGCAGGAACCACTTCTGTGGTCTTCTTAGGATGTCCGAACGTTCCCTAGAGATTTCTAGCTCCATCACAGAAGCTCATGAGCCATGCTTTTGGCTCCAAAAGTGCCCTTTCTCTTCTTTTAGTGCTCCATAATGGAAGGATCTCCCATGTCTTCAATGTCCACTTGAGTTGGTCTTTGGCATGCATGTTAGTAGGATTTATTGAGAATGGAAGAAAGGGGATGAGTTAAGGCTACATTCAGACTTTATGAGGAGGACAAACCCCCCTTAAATTTGTAAATGAAACCAACTAGTCAATACCATGTTAGTTTGCACATTCACCTTTTGTTTTATAAGACTACTCTCTTCCTTTTCCATATAGAGATACCCATTTTCATGGGGTTTCTCATGGCATGCAAAGATAAAGCAAACAAGTTAGTGACAACATAAGAGAACAAGAAGAGTTTAAAGTTGTTTAAACAAGAAAATTCACATATATGCTAAAGGAGAAGTTATTGAAAGTGTTACTGTAGACACCCCAAAATTGCACGATTTTTGATAAATCTTGAAGGAGAGAAATATTTTATTGGAATTTTCAATTCTTAGTGTGCGCGCCCGATTTCGGTCGCACGACGAGGCGCACGCAAAACTATGCGTACGTCGGGATTTGTTTGGAGTCGCCACTGCCTGATGGGGTGCAGGCAGACACCTGGGTGCCTAAGTTTTTCTATTAAGGCTTGGTCTGCGGCTTGAGATTCTAAGCAGGTTCTCGGTTGTGGTCTGGGGAAGTCCGTAGACACCCCAGTCCACCCCGTCAAGTGACGGGTCCCATAAGTTTCCCTGGTTTGA
Source organism: Buxus sempervirens (assembly GCA_947561395.2). Classification (NCBI taxonomy): domain Eukaryota; kingdom Viridiplantae; phylum Streptophyta; class Magnoliopsida; order Buxales; family Buxaceae; genus Buxus; species Buxus sempervirens. The sequence continues at coordinate 11,009,227 of OX387184.1, forward strand.
GTCAACTCAGTTGGTCTCTCACTCACCCGATTCCTAATCCCGCTTTCAATTTGGTTAAGTCTGGCGGGACCGCCAAAGTGGTGTGGGTCCCTTTACTTGATTTTATCTTCTTATTATTGAATGAAGTGAGTCTGATTGGGTGGGCCCCATTGGAAGGCCCACGGATCCCTTTGTGGGCCAAGTGTGGCCCATATGTCCCATTGGTGGGCCTCAGTCTAGCCTGGGAGGCCCTTTGGGCTTTGGTTCAATGAATTGATTTTATTTAAATTCCAAGTTGAAGATTAAATTTAGTTCCATGCGAAAGGTGAGTCTGGATTGACTTGTGAGCCCCTGAGTGGGCCTCGGCCTGGTTGCCAAATGATTTAATTTATCTTTGATTTATCTTCACCAAAATGGGCCAGGCCTTGGGCTTGGGGCCCTTTACCTGGGCTTGGGCTTGAAAGCCCAAGGTTTCTTGAGTTAGGGTTGGGAAACCCTACTCTTTGTTGGGTTCAATGGGCTTAGTGGGCCCAATAGGCCCTACCCGTGGTCTCGGCCAAACCAAGCCTAGATCTAAGCATGCATGTTGCCCCAGTTGGGCTTTGATGGGCCTCACAGGGTATGGCCCACTCAATTCTTTTTAATTATCTTATTTAAGTACAACTAAGTTGGTCGGGCTTGGTGGGCCCCGTTGGAAGGCCCACCGGAAATCAGTTTGGACCGAGTCAGTCCATGGCCCATCTGACCCGGAAACCCTTCCGGTTCATCCGGTTTGATCAAATAAACCAAAGAAATCACACAAGATCATCAAAATGGCAACAATGCAGTTTGGCAGTGTAGCCAGCCTGAGATGCCGACTACACACAGGTCTCTGTGTATCCGGCATCTTTAGCCGGCTACACATGAATCTCAGTGTAGCCGGCATCTGTTGCCGGCTACACATGGGCTTATGTTGATCCAACCTGAGTTGCCGGATCAGCACACAAAAGCCTTTTTTCGGATTTTTTACACTAGGGTTGGGTTTTTGGGTCTTCTAAGGTGTCCCAGTGATTGTGTGGGCTCCTGTGTGAGCCCACATTGGTTCTGGAGATGAGGAATCACCTCATCTCTCGATCTCCTTTGGGGTTTTTACAGCAATGAACCATGGGGTAGGGGAGCATGCATGTTGAAACCATCAAGTCAGCAAGCTAATAAAAAAAACAGGAGAAGGGCTCATGGCCCTTCAAGCATGCGAGAACCTATCATACTATCTAAGCATGTTTCATGGTAATGAACCAAGATCGTGAGCATACTAAATAACCAACAAAAAAACAGCAAAGAAAGGATGAGAAAGGGGGGTTAAAATGGGGTACATTAGATGGATAATCAAAATGGAGGAACATGCTCCCCCATGCAAACAAAATAACAAAGACAAGCTATGGAAAACATGCTTAGACAGAAAATATTACATCTTGCTCAAAAGATTCTCATTTCAATATATGTTGAACATAATACATGGGAAGGGTTTACCTTGGGGTCTAAACCCTTATGGGAGATGTGTTGAGCCTCCTTCGAGTGGTGGAAGCAGCTGGAGCTCCTCCTCTTGGACACCAAAACACCAACCTTGGTTCTCTTTCCAAGTTCAAGTGAGGAAGAAGAGACTACGAAAGGGTTAGATGGGTGCTAGGTGGTGCTTGGAGGGCTTAGGGAGCAAAGAGTGGTGAGAGTGGTTGGTTTCGTATCAGGAAGGGTGGAGGAGAAGAGGTGGAAACAGCAAAAATAAAGCCAACCCCCGGAAATGAGCTGCTGTTCTCTATTTATAGACAACTTAATGTATCCGGCAACTCAGGCCGGATACACTAAGGCTTCTCCTTATCCGGCCTTGAAGGCCGGATACACAGGTACTCCTTTGTATCCGGTCTTCAATGCCGGATACAAAACATAATCATTTGAAAATTAAATGCCGCCGCGAATTTATCGGGCGATCGGCGCGAATCTCGCGAGAAAATCTTCTTGTATCCGGCCTTGGGGTCCGGATATACACAAATCTATGTGTATCCGGTATATGTGACTGGATACAAATCAAAAAAATTACAGATATGCCCCTCGACTTGACCGATTCGACCGATTTGACCGATTTGACACTTTTGGATATCTACGGATTGCCCCGTACGAATTTTGGATATTAAGATTTAGTCCCCGAGATATTTTGCTGCGTTGGCTGCCACGTGGGCAGTTTCTGGTTTTGCTGCTTGGAAACTTCGACTGCTCATATCTCCTCCATCCGAACTCCGATTTGAGCAAACTCAATTGCGTTAGACTCGTATCGGAGCCCTCTATCCAATGACATAGAGCTAACCACTTGGCACAGGGTCCGAGGAAAAGTCAACTTTAGGCTCCCCTTTAAGTTTGACTGCCCGCAGAACCCTCATCCGGACTCCAATTCCTGCAAACTCAGTTGCGCTCGACTCGTGTCGGGATTCTCTATCCATTGAGATAAAGCAAGGTGGCCAATTTTCACTTGATCAAAAGGTCAAATTTCGACCTCTCAGGGTTTGACTTTCTGCTGTCCTTTAGCACACATTTTTTGTCTTCTTCTTCTTTTTTTCTTTTTGGTTTGATCAAAATTTGGGTGCTTACACTTAGCATTGAGTTTGAGATCCTTAACCCATTTGAATCCAAAACCACAAAGGAAAAGGCCCGAATTCAACCTTTTGTGCAAAGTCAAACTTTTTTCGGTTGAATTTTGTTGACTTTTGACCCCAGAAAATGAAATATCTTTTAAAGCAAGATTTCAAGATAATTTTTCTTGGTAATCAGGTTTTTAGCAATGTTATTGCATAAATGAATTTTTTGAGATTTTAAATCTTGACGAATACCTTGGTATTAACATGTTGAATCTTTTTACCAAACTTGAAAAACCGGAATTTAGCCTGGAACTGGAAAGTTGACTTTTTATTCACTTGGAATTTGGGTTTGGAACTATTTTTAATGGATTCAAATGGGAGGGTGTTTGCTTATTTACATGTAATATCTTAAGTAAATGGAGATTAAAAAATACGAGAACATTTACTTAAATGATATTACATGTAAATAAGTATTACCTGTGCAGAAACAGGTCAAAAAACTGTAAAATCTAGTCAAACATGAAGTGCCCGTAATTTATCTACAGTTTGGTCTTGCCCGTAATTCATATACGGTCATGCCGTGCCCATATTATTAATACGGGCAAATAATATGGGCACGGCATGACCGTAATTCATATACGTGCACGGGGGTCTTTGTGCAAATTTATCCTTTTTTATTTCTGAGCCTTATCTGCACCCAAATCTATCTCTAGGAGATTCGAATCCTCTTGTTTATCCATTCGAATCATCTTGTTTATCCTTTATGGCTCAATGGATTGGCATTATCTATGTTTTTGATTCAATTGGAAGATTTTGGCATATCCCTTAGGACCAACCATGCCCCTGGGTTTGCCTATAAATATATGACAGATCCTCAAGCAAATGGCCATTAATTTGAAGTCTGAAGAGCTCCAAGTGAAGAACGGAATCACTGCTGCTCTGCTTTCTCAATCCAGGTAAGTCCCTTTTCTCTTTTATTTTCTGTTTTTAATTCTAGAAATAGTCTAATTTTCTCCATTGCTATAGAATAAGGCCTAGTTTATAATTGTATTCCCAAACCTGCCTCCAAGTACCTCAAGACTCCTCTCTAGCCGTAAAACGTGAAGAGAGAGCTAGGGGAAAGGGGAACAGGTGGATTCTTAGAATAGAACCCTATGATCTATTCTTTTCTTTTTTGTAGAATAAGGCCATTGATTGTGTTTGTATTCCCAAACATATCTCCAAGTACCTCAAGACTCCTCTCTAGCAGTAAAACGTGAAGAAAGAGCTAGGGAAAAGAGAACAGGTAGATCCGTAGGGTAGACCCCCATGTGCTATAATCTGTGAGATGTGGTTGCTTTTAATATCCTGTTAATGTTTTAATGGTTTTATTTTGAATCTGAAGGAATCCTATGGATGTAGCGCCCCAGATCCGGGTCTGCCCTATCACAGCACCAACCCGTACCCGAGACCTACTTATGGGCCCAATAGAACCTGATAAACACAATTTCCTGGGCAATTACAATGTAATTATCAGAGTGCATGACTAAAGAAGCATGGAATAAAAATTTTCCATATAATCAAAAGATCATCTATACTATAATCTCCAAAACATGATATACATGTGAACAAAATGCAACTAAGGCAACTAACCATTTACAATGATCTCTCCAAAATATATAGACATGTACAAAAGATATCTCCCAAGAGCATAAGTCCAAAAATAATAATTACATCTCATTTGCAACTCCCTAACAAAATACAAGGTCATAAAAAGAGAGTCCTACTGTGGGTAATCGTAGTAGTCCTCGGGTCTATAGTTTGGGTCTTCCTCAAACTCACCCCCAATACGCGGCTCACCAGGAGGATCTGAAAACAAATCCGGTAAAACAAAGCACGCGTGAGACTTAAAGTCCCAGTAAGCAGCAAACATGCATGCATAGAAACAGTTTATGCAATTTTATAACCTTATGACAATATTCGCAATAGAAAGTACTGAATGTAAACAAAGCAATTCCATCGGATATAAAGTGTAGTTCAGAGTCGAATATCTCAATCAAATCACACATGAAATCGGTTCCATAAAACAATCAAATATTGCAGACATGACTTAGCAGGACTCGTGGATTAGCGTGTCTGTAAATCGGGTTAACACCCTTAGCCGGTTTGCCACCTCACTACCCGTTGTCGAAGCCGCGCACGGTCATCATACGAGTGGAGCACCCACGCATGGGCTGGCACGCTGCAGCTCATCGGTCCCACACGAAGGCCTCACCGATCCCACACGGTGGTACGCATATGTGGCTCGGGGTGTTAACTTGACAAGCCATCGCTAATACACTAACTAGATTGACCATGGATCCATAACCGTCTCTATGCCCACTGGACTCAATACAAACTCACGATAAACCAGTAAAACAGTTTATGTAAAACCAAACTCATAAAAGCACCATTTGTTTGAAGTACAAAACCATATCAAGTGAACCTCATGTTCACATTCCTTTAAATCTCTAGGCCTCACTGCCTTTCAGGTTACCATGGGCTCTCGGCCCCTTTTTCAAGTCCACAAGAAGCCTCAGCTTCATCATTCAAATCACAAAAGAGTTCTCAACCTTGTTTCCATAAACCCAAATAAATCAAAAAGAATATCGTAAAACCCTCAAAACACATTTTGGCTGAGTGGAGTAGTCTTAGGATCCCTACATAAGTCACCATACCAATATTCAATGGATTCCGAGACAAAAAGTTTTGGAGCTCAGAAATATTCTAAGTCTGGTTAAAAACGTTGACTTTTTGATGTGGAATTTCTCTAGAAAAATCTACAAGGAGTTTGGGGCTCAATTTCTGGTTGTAGTCTATTGGAGGGTATACAAATCATCTAGAATTTTCTGGGTTTCTGAATCACTCATTTGGATATCAAACTCAAAAAGTGGTCTTATTTGAAAATCGGGAAAACTGGAAATTTAGGCACAAACTGGAAAGTTGACCTTTTCTTGGTTGGGAATTGGGCCTTGAGAGTATTTTTATTGGTTCCAAATGGGGGGTAAAACCTTATTTACATGTAAAGACTTAAGTAAATGGAGCAATAAATACACAGGACATTTACTTAAATGTCTTTTATGTAATAAGGGAGCTATGCGAGAAGCTTGGGTTGTTTGACAAATGGTTGGAGAGAAAAAGGATGAACAACTCCAGAAACAGGGTCCACGATTAGCCCCTGGATTGATCGCCCAGGGGCGATTAGTTCAATGTTCGGGCGTTGAGGGTTAAGGTTCGCGCGCCCAGGTTTAAAACAGGTTCAGCGCGCGCGCGGTAAGGTTTAACGTTCGCGCGCTAAGGTCGCGATTAGCCTTGGGCGATTAATCCTGTTTCGCGATTTATTCTAACAGAGACCTGTTTTTAGGGGTTTGGCTCAGGATTAATCGCCAACTTTCAGGATTAATCGCAGGGTCGGGATTTTGAAGCATTTTGACTAATTTCAACACAAAACTCATGTAAATCCTTTACAACCTTTCCAACATCAAAGTAGGTGATTACAAAACATCCCAACACACTTAAAAACATCTTCCGAAACAAAGATTCATCTCAAATCTACATGAACACAAATCAAACGCGTGAAATCTCATTCAAGACACAAATCTCAAACCCTAATATAAAATAGGATCAATAGAGTTGTAAATCCATGGCAAATCATTAGGAAACTAAGCAAGAGCATTATACAATCAAAACCTACGAATTTTAGAAACAATTATCAACATGCAAGATCATTTCTTCAAATAACTCAAACCCTAGAGAGAGAATACGAATTTTGGTAATTCATTTTGTTTGGAAGGGTTTGCTACTTACTTGTTAATGGAGAAGCAACCTCCTCTCCTAGCTCTCCTCTTCTTCTCCTTCTTCTTGAGGCTTTGAAGCAAGCTCCCACAACTCTCTCTCTCTTGTTCTATGCGTCCAAGACAAGAGAAATGGGTTTTCCAACCCTTAATTAGAAATTAGGGCATCCTTTTATATGCCCAAGTTTTGGGTCTTTCAAATCTGCCCCTAAACAAGGCTTTTGTTCAACTAAAACCCTAGGGTGTACCTAGGGCATACCAGGGGTACCTTAGTGTTATTCGAGTGGGGTACCTTGGTATTAAGTGGGGTACCTTAGTGTTAAATGGGGTGTTTGCCTTAGCCACATCAAAAGGCATGCTTTAGGGATGCTTGGGAGGTGTACCTCAGTTAACACAGAAGGGTACCTTAGTTATATGAGGGGTACTTTAGTTATTTGAGGAGGTACCTTGATGTTTCAAGGGATTTACCTTAGTTATTCTAAGGGGTAAATTTTGAATAAGATTAGGGGGTGTACCTTAGTTATATTGAGGAGGGTACTTAGCTATAGAAGGAGTGTACCTTAGTTACATGAGGGGAGGTACCTTAGCTATATAATGGGTTATACCTTAGGCAAAACAATGGGGGTTACCTTACTTATATAAGGGTTACTTTAGTTATACAAAGGGGGTACTTTGGCTACATAGGGGGTGTACCCTAGGTAAAACAGTGGGGGTACTTTACTTATATGAGAGGAGTACCTCTAGAAAATACAAGGGGTGTACCCTAGGTAATATAGGGGATGTACCTTAGGTATGTTGGAGGTACCTTAGTTATATAAAGGGGGTACCTCTAGCTGTATAAGGGAATGTACCTTAGCTAAACAAGGGGTACTTCAAGTAAGATAGTAGGGTACCTTAGTTAAAATAAAGGGATGCCTTAGGCAATACAAGTGAGGTACCTTAGGTATAATTAGGAGGTACTTTAGGTATTCGAATGGGGTACCTTAGGCAAAACAGTGGGGTACCTTAGCCAATATGAGTGAGGTGCCTTAGGTAATATAATGGGGTACTTTAGGTATACATGTGAGGTACCTTAGGCAATGCAAGGGGATACCTTAGGTAAACACAGGGGTACCTATAGGCAAACACAATGGGATACCTTAGATAAACACAGGGGTACCTTAGGTAAACATAAGGGGATACCTTAGGCAAACACAAGGGTACCTTAGGCAATTAAAGTAGGGTACCTTAGGTGAAATAGTGGAATACCTTGGGTGTACTTTGGGTATACAATGGGAGTACCTTGGGTAATACTTAGGTGTACTTGGGGTATACAATGGGGGTACCTTAGGCATACTTGGGTGATACCTTGAGCATACACTGGGGGTACCTTAAGTATAAAAGTGAGGTACCTTGAGTACACTTAAGAGGTTATTTGGGTATTCTTGGGAGACACTTAAAGTACACTTGAGAGGTACCTTGGGTATTCTTAAGAGTTACTTTAGGTACTCTTAGGGGATAATTTGGGTACACTTGGGAAGTACCTTGAGTAATGTATAGGTGTACTTCTAGTGTTATTCGGGAGGGTACCTGGGGTATATTTTGGGGTACCATGGGTATACTTAGGAATTACTCTAGGTACACATAAGTCTAACTTTTCAGAATTTGATTTCCAATTCATTTAAGCTAATTGAAGAGTATCTTAGACAATTGGAATTGAGAACTAACATTGATTAAATTTTCCTTAATAACCTTCATACAGTTCAATTGATTTCTCTAAATCCTCAAGAATAATCCACATTTACCTCATCTTCATAACACAATTACTTAATTAATCTAATAATCACACTTTAGATAATTAATCTTAATAATTAAGATATAATCCGGGTCGGGGTTTTACAATGGATCCAGGTTGTTTACAGCATGAGATCCCCACTTCTTTCTATAATTTGGATTTTTCACACCTTTGCACCTAAATCATTGTTTTCTTGATTTTAGTGATATTTGGCTAGGATTCTGGATCTACCATGATCTATATGGTAGATCTAAGACCAAAAACCTGAAAGTAACCTATAGGGTTTCATGATGTGATTTTGAAATTGTTTTAATCTTGGAGAAAGGATCCTATGGTCTAAATTCTCCCTTTTGATGTTTTTTTCATCAACATGGGTTGAGTGGGAGTTCTATTTCTCCACTATTGAGAGATCCGGATCAGATCTGTACTCCAAGTAACTTTATTCTTCAATGATTTAATCAAGAGGTTTCAATCTAGTTTTTCAACCTTTTAATGGTTTAGCCTAAAGCTAGTTTTTCAGGATTCTCTTTAGATTGGTTTTATTTGATTTTTACCTCAATTTTATTTTTATCATGAAACCCTAGGAATGGTATGATCATATTGAAGGTTCTGAATTAATCTGGATATTCATATGAAAAACCATACACTTTTGTTATTTTTATGTTTTTTACCATACACTTTTGTTATTTTTATGTTTTTTTCTTCTTTTTTTAAGCAAGCATTCTTTGTTTTTAACATGAACAATACCTGGCAACCACCTTGTGTGGATGAATAGGGGTGCCTAACACCTTCCCCATGTCCCGCTTCTAGAAGGTTTGCCTGCATTTGAAGTGCGGACATGCCTTGTCCGCATTTCAAATGCGGGCGAGCACGTTTTTAATATGCACGAATTTCAACCATTTATTCAAATTAGCTCATTTTAAAGATTTCATTTGATTTTGTGATTATTATATTATTCAAAACGAGATTTTTATTAAAGATATTTTTATTAAAAGATTATTTTATTTATTTTATTGATTTATTCTATGTTTTTGCTGCTATTCTGCCAAACGGGCAGTTTTCTTGAAACTTCAACTGTCCATAACTTCTTCGTTTGGTGTCCGATTTCAGCAAACTTAGTGTCGTTGAAATTAGCTCAGAACCAGATTTTCATTGGGATCAAGTTAGGTAGCCGAATAGGGTTCGAGCAAAAAGTCAACTTTTCGATCTCCAAAAGTTTGACCAACTCATAACTTCCTCATTCGGACTCCGATTCCAACAAACTCAGTTGCGTTAAAACCGTGCCGAAATGCTCTTTTCAATGAGATGAAGTTTGATGGTCAATTCTTCTTGAATCAAAAAGTCAATTTTTTTTACCCCTTCAGGGTTTGACTTTTCACTTTTCATCTTAGGGGTGCAAAAATCAGGTGCTGCCAACCAAAATAATATAACAAAGAGAACGACCAAGATGGTGTTGGCCGTATAAATTATAATTTGTAGGAAATTGAGTGGCGTGTGGAGTGATGGCCGCTTCAAGGATAAATAAGAAAATAGACAAAAGATAAAAAGAAAACTACTAATATCTTGGTACCTGCCGCATGTTTCCCTATAGTTGTGATCGGAGTATAAAAAGAAGAGATCAAGGGTCACCTTGACGATTACTGGTTCTGGGGTGCATATAGTGACTGCCCTTAGCCTTAGTTGAAAGAGTAAGGAAGATCGGAGTAGGGCATATCTTCATTAGCCTTGCCCATGAGGAGTAAAGGGGATTACCATGTGTTGTTGTGACAAGAAGCAACAAGGAGGATATGCTACTTCATGCTATGAGGATAGAATGACAATAGGGTGGTCTGAGAAGACTGGATAGGAGGTTTAAGGAGACTGGGATAGCTAAGTGTTGTTTATATATGTTGTGCGTTGATCAAGGGATCCTTTTTCTTTGCCTGTAGGTCCTTATTTATAAGCTTCTTTACGTGGCTGGCAAGTCTCCCAACGTATCCCACTTTCTGAATTGTTAGGAAGTTGATCCCCACTTTGCACAAATAGCCAAACTAAATCCACTTATCGGTTGGGAAGTTTCCCGACCGATTCCACATTTATAAAGTGGGGGACCCCACTTCCCATGTTTTTAGAGAGTCCTTATCATGTGGGCTCTTTCCTACGTATTGGGGTTTCCTAACAAACCCCACTCCCCTTTATTATGGAGTCTTGTTGCCACGTCGACTCTTTCTTAACTAATCCCATGTAGTAGGGGTTTTATAACAAACCCCACTCCCCTATTTTAGGGAGTTTTGTAGCCATGTGGGACTCTTCTTTTCCACCGGGCTACGACAAGTGTAAACATGTATTTTTTCATTATCCAAATGCAAACTTATGCATTCGAAGTTTTGGCACAAAGCAAAAATCCAGAACAGTTACAAAAACGTTCCCCAACTCATCGTGCGTGCCTTTTCCCTTAGTCAACATCAAATGACAGAACTAATTATTCAGTCCAAACACATCAATTTGTTGGAATGAAATCAGCTAAACTTTCTACATTGGTTTTTATTGTTGGATTGAGATGCTGCTGCATGGAACATCTCATGGTTGATTTTTTATCCTTGTTGTAAATATTTCATGTAGACCCACTTGGAAAAACCCTAATCATGAGTTGCTCCACGTGGTAGCATCTTACTTAAGAAGCAGAAACTAATGCAACAGAAAAGTGCAGTAAATGTCCTCCCCCATTTGCCCAATTAGCATAACCGCATAGTATTTTTCCTGTTTTTTTCTATGGAGAAAAGCATAAACGCAGAGTCGATCAATTCTCATTTTTGGTTTAGCATTTAATAAGCAGCTAACTTGGGGGCTACCTTACACCCGAGGAAACCAGGTTGCCGATGAGCCTTGCCACATCACAGACCAAAGCTCAGCTAACTTGCGTGAAGCGGGCTTGGGCTCACAAGCAAGGCCCAAGTCATGAACGGCCAGCTCTTCCCGACGCTTACTGCTGCTGAGGAAGGAAGAGTTCCAAAAGAGTACATTCTGAGGACGGCAGTAGCGAGTACTGGGAAGAGAGATAAATGGCCGCCACAAGAGTGATAGCAGCAACTGGAGGAGCCATTCTTCATGGAAATAGCACGTCTTCCTTCGTTTTCAGGCGTCCCTTGTCGTTAAATCAGAAAGCTTTTCCTTTCAATCGCAACCTCAAAGGGGCATCTAATAGGCTCTTCACTTGCAATGCCATACACAGGCCCGATGTTCAGATCAAAGAAGATGGGAGGCCTGAAACCCTAGATTACAGAGTCTTCTTCGTCCATAATTCCGGAAAGAAGGTCTATTCTATCGTTCAGATATTTCCTTCTTAATTTTGTTACGGTTTTAACTTGCTCTCACAATTTGTAATTTAATCTGTTTCTCTCTCAGCCCGTAAAGAGGACGAAAGCTTACAAATTCAATCAATAGAGAAGAGAAGAATCCGAATTTATTGTCGTTCTGATCGCTGTTTTTAGTTTTTATTTTTGATTTTATTATTATTTTTTTCTTTCTAGATTCTGCTATATTGATATACTTGACATTTTGGTGGACATATGGATTTAAATTGATGTCTAATATCGAATTGGCGAGTTCCATTTGGGCTGATATTACCGTTGTTCTATGTTAGTGTGTTCGAATTCCTTGCTTGCCTGTCTGTGACAGCAATGCTCGTGGTTCGTTTCTTTTTAGTTATCTAATAAACTTTGTATTTGAAAAATCAATCGAGTAGAGTACCACAAACACTAATTAATGGTCAAGTCTTACATACAAATCCTGAGAAGCTCAAATGTCTGGTTTCTGTTCTGTTTTGATGCTGAAAGGTGGAGGAACAGTATATATAGGATTTCTTCCAAGTTGGTGATGATTGTGTTTGTTCGATGCATGTAATGAGCTTGTGGCTCAATCAGATCTTACTTTTGAGTTCTGGGATCATATTGAACTGACAGACCACCTGAAAACAAGGGAATTAACTATCCACAGTGCAGGTTTCCCCGTGGCATGACATACCACTACATTTGGGCGATGGCAGTTTTAACTGTATTGTGGAAATACCAAAAGATACAAGTGCAAAGATGGAGGTTGCCACCGATGAGCCATACACTCCCATAAAGCAGGATACAAAAAAGGGAAAACTTCGTTATTATCCGTAAGAGCTTCTTGTATCTTTTATGATCATTATATGTTACGTAGCTGTTCATGTTCTAGCCCGAGGATATCTGTCAGTGCTGACTGTTAAACAGTGAGCACTTCTTACTGTCTATGGGCTACGTTCACTGCTTTATACTAATCACTGATGGTCAAAGATTACCATATTCCTGTTTCAAAATTTCTCTTGTAATTTGACAAAGAAAATTGGATTTAGTATGAACTGCTTCAGTAAACCCAAACATGTTTTTCTTCCTGGGATTCCGGCTCCTGACCTTACTTGAGTGTTTGAGCCTTGAAAACAAGCCTTCCTTCTTTTGAAGTGGTTGAAAGTAACCTAATTTTCAAACATGACAGTGGGGATCGGATCAGTCCCATATGATATCATCATGCCCTGATCAGGCTTTTCAGATGTCAGTATGTTTCAGGTCAGTTTTGTATGTCCCAGTGAGAAGGTGCCCAAAGAAATATAAGAAAATTTTAAATTATAAACTGTCAATTTTATTATCAATAAATACTTAAATGAATAAGGAAAATAAATGCTTTATATGCATAGACAGAAATATGTATGCTTTATGTTGCTGATTTTGATTGTTGCATTGCCAATTTTTATGACTTTTGAGTGATGCCAGTGCTGATTATTTTTGAATGGCTTGAGAAAGTTTTTAAATAAAAGAATTACTAATTTATGGGCTTGATTAAATTGGAGAATTGGCATATCTGTCATGATTAATTCATGGGGTGATATTGCGTGCCCAGTTTCCATTTTTGAGAGTCCAAGACAATTCAAGAATCTTCCTTATGATTTCAAGTCTAGAGAATGTGCAATTTTATGAGTCTACATGTTGAGAATCTTCCTTTATAAGTCTGATAGTTAGGCTCTTAATGAAAGGATAAATTTTTTTGTTTCCATTTGGTCAACAATTACAGGACAATCTCACCTACTTATCAACGAGTCAACATGCAATCATAATTCTTATAAGATTTATGTCATAATACCACGTGGCCTAAGATTTAATTTTTAACCATAATTACAGGGATGACATCCTTTCTTATCGCTTACCCGATTCCCTAAACATCTTTTAAGAAGCTTATTTCATTACCCTCTTAAAGTGAATTAAATATTTATATTTATTAATTTAAGTGAATTAAATATTTATATTTATCAATCAATTGGCTAAAATGCCCTTGATAATAAGTTTCTGTCATGATATTGAACCCATCAAATTCAATATTTCCATGATATGAGGTGGTTGTTGTGCTGGTGAATATTCTTATAATCTCAGTTCATGCTGAACATTCCCCAGTCATCTCATATCTGCATATTTTTAAGAAGCATTCTAAATTATTGTGTTGGTCGTAATTTACCATTTCTTATTTGAGTAAAAAGGTCATGATCACTACTCTTTGATCCACTTATTTCAGTTTTTTTATTTTTATTTTTATTTTTCTTTCTAACATTTGGTTTAGAGTCCAAAGAAAGAAGATTGGTTTCGAAAGAGAAAAATAATTGCAGATAACAATTAGTATTTGGAAAGAACAGACATGTTTTCAACTGAATTATAAAAGTTAGTAATTCATATTAAAAGCAATAATATCATTAGAAGTTATATCCTAGTCTCTAAAGTTCTGTTGGAAATCATAAAAAAATATGCATTGGTAGATTTAACATATGTCTTACTGGAATAATGTACCATCCCGATGATCCTGTTAGGCTTGGACTGGTCTCCTTAAGTATTGTTATAGACCAAAGCTTACCAATACCGAAATATGTGGTTGAGAAATCATGTGATAAACTGACAATTCAAAATTTGTTGTATATTGTAAATCATACCCTTCATTGTGTGGTTTATTTTAATTACCTTTTATTTTTCTAAACCAATTGACATTTTTTTTTCAGTAATATTCAGTTACATTATAGAGTGTTCTAGTTTTGAAACTTGAAGAACAGTTGAGAAAGTGAAGCTGAATAATTGAATTCAGAAAATCACATCAGTAATATATTTTTAGTCCAAAGAATAATCTCAGCAACTGAAAATTGTGAAACAATCAGTTTTGATATTATTATTATTATTTGCATTAGATGCAATATTTTTCTTTAAAATCACATCATTGAATTTTTTTGACCAGATAGTCACATCATTGCATTTTTTTTGTTATTATTATTTTTTTCTTTCTTTAATCTAAAGATATGCTCAAAATCTGAAAATTGTGAAACAATCAGTTATTATTTCTTTTTTCTTTTTCCTTTTTTTTTGGTGTAATTCATTAAAATTGGAACTTTTTCAACTTGAAAAGCAGAACATTCTGCAACCAAGAAGCAACAAATTATACGATAACTGTAGCCAAGATGAGGATGTTGATATGAGTCAAATGAAAGGCTCTAAAGAGTAAGATAACCCAAGATATTTGGAAGTCGATCTAGTAGAATGCGGTGAGATAGTTTAGGCAACAAAATACCAAGCAATGAAGGTGTTAGTGATAAAAATTTGCTGCAAGTTGAAGGCAAGTGGAATTCTGAAGAGGACCTATATAGAGTTTGCAAGAAAAGACTTGAGTGATTGGCATGACTGAAAAAATATTGTCCTTGGTAAGATAGAATGAATGAAAAGATTCATGCTGCTGCACAAAATCAGTGGTGACTAAGAACTTGGTTCAATGAATGACTTGTTCTATGCTCATATGGTAAAGTGATATTCTACAATTTCAAGCATTTTTTTTGAGCTAAGGATGCCTTATTTCACTGTCCATTATGGCTCAATATCACTTGGTAGATGCTTTTTATCTTGTTCTCTTGTATTATTTAGATGATGTCTCTGATTTTTTAAAAATTTTTTTTTGGGTGTTTTTTTAGCAAGCTTTTTTTTATTCTTTTTATAAAAAAAAACTGTATTTTTTTTAATCATCTCATTTTATCTCTCAGATATAACATACATTGGAACTATGGATTGCTTCCTCAGACATGGGAAGACCCATCTTTTGCAAATTCAGAAGTTGAAGGGGCATTAGGAGATAATGATCCAGGTATTTCTTAGTTTATTTGTTTTATTTGTGTCCCATGTGACGTTTAACGTTTTTTGTGATCAATTGCTTTCAATAACTTGATTGTATTTCTCGGTTTACAGTTGATGTTGTTGAGATTGGTGAATTCCGAGGAAAGATTGGCCAGATTCTCAAGGTCAAGCCCTTGGCTGCTTTGGCTATGATTGATGAAGGGGAGCTTGACTGGAAAATAGTGGCAATTTCATTGGATGATCCAAGAGCTTCACTTGTCAATGACATCGATGACGTTGAGAAACATTTCCCTGTATATTCTCTACTCTTACAAATTGTTTACCTTTATAGATACATTGGAATATTTGAACTACAGTATGCCTCAGATCCTCAGTGTCTCAGGGTTACTCATTGAAGGACCTAAGAGAATGAGAGGAAGAGCAAGGAGAAACTGCATTGAGTCAATAAAATATGATTTGGATATTCATAAATTGATCGAATATATGATTTTTGACAGATTGTAATGGAAGAACAAGATTCGTGGGCTTACCCCTATTAGTTGGGATAAAACATTTTACTATGATCATTGTTGTATAAGTTACTATTAATATTTTGGGATCATGCTTGTTGAATGTTTTGTTTGTATTTGCCTCAGCTTACATTCATCATTTTTTCTAACATAACCATTTCGTTTTCAGGGCACTCTTACTGCCATCAGGGACTGGTTTAGAGACTACAAGATCCCAGATGGGAAACCTGCTAATAAGTTCGGTCTTGGCAACAAGGCAGCAAACAAGGTTTTCTTTTAATTTGTATTGTGTTTTTTCCACTGATTGCTCTTTTAGAAATGCCTTATTTGCATCTATTATGCTTATATAATACTGATCAATGGCACTGCTTCCCAGATGTTTTGTTCAACTTTGAAACTTTTGGAAAGATTTGTACTTATGTCTCTGTCCACTTGAATTTGTGTACCCTTGGGATATGTGTCCCTTTTGTGTCTTCAATACCTTTTTAATTGTCATCATTTGTTTTATTGGTCTATGAAAATAAGAAATGAAGGCATTCAAATGTGGTTAGGCATAGCATGCATTAGAGATAAAATGGAGGAGAGTACGTTAAAGTGGTTTGGACATGTAAAGTAAAGACCTAGCCATGCACCGTAAGGTGTAAGAGGATGAATATTGAAGGGCTTAAGAGATCAAAAGGAAGACTTAAAAAGACATAGATGGAACCAATATAACAAGACTTACAAAAACGTAAATTAATGGAAAATATGATTTTTGATAAGAGCAGGATGAAGACACAAGATTCATGTTACTGACCCCTCTCTCGTGGGAACTAGCTTTTGATGATAATGATGATGATCAGTTGTTTTTATTGGTCTATGAAACTTAATTTGCAATTGAGACAGTAAGATTTGAAATCACATTAAAGTGTAATTATTCTATGTTCAACTGAAGAAGTTAAACTGCAGAAGTACTAGTGGACGACTATCTTAGTGGGAAAACTAAACAAGTAGTATAATTTCTTCTTAAAAATTTCTCCTCATGTGGGTTTATGAGACAAAAGAAAAGGTTCTCCAATATGATATGCATTTGATTTTCTACAAAGTGCATGTTTGCATGACTGAGTTTTGCTGTACTGGATATGTAACAGTTCTGAAAACCTGTCAAATGTAAATGAAACAATTGGTACTGACATTTATGAACCGATACTAAATGCAGTTTGCTTGGTTTCTACCTACTGAATTAACCAGCTGGTGTGTTCCCCAGTCGGTGAGGTAGTAGCTAATAGCTTCCTACCTTCTGGTAGAAAAGGTTTCCGCTCACTGAATCCTGTAGGTTATTAACCATGATTTAAGACCATTGTCTGTTGGGCAACATGGCAATTTGATTTGCTTTCCCTGTGAATGTGAGTGCTTGACTGTTGTACAGAATGTGTGTGAAATTAGAGATATAGATATATTGTCTCAATTTATTCAGATTCACACATGTGATTGGGTTCAACCCTTCAGGGAACGTCTGCATTGCACTGTTGTTGTGATTCCAAATGGGTCATAGTGGAATTAATTACCAAAATGCCATGACAGCTTAAAAATTGGCAGATGTTCGTAGAATGTAGCTTGGTGGGTCTATCTCTTCCTTGTCGAAAAGAATTTTACAGCGTAATCAGTAACCACTGTCACGACTTTGAACCAGTGTAACTTTGTTGTCAATCATCTTTTTTTCTTGATTGCATATGAAAAGTTATGTTCTGGCTTCTCCATTAACTTGATCAGGATTTTCCTGTTTAGGATACCAATTGTAAAAAATGGTTGGACATTTGGAACTAGTCCATTCTGGTTCTCCCTCAAATCTGGAATGGGACAATTCTCAGTTTTTTCTTGATCCATATGATTTTGCCTCTATGTATCCCTTGTTGGAGAGAACAGCTCTCCATGGCAAAATGATGCATCTGTAGTTGCATCATAGTTATTAGCAAAAATGTTAGTACAATTTGATAGATTTCTGTCAGTTTTATGTGTAACCATATATGTTCTCAAAGTAACGTGGTTCTTAAATGTCTATGGGCATTGGCCTTTTTCTTTAATATGTATTGGTTAAATAAAAATCTCTCCTGATTTTTAATTGTTATGCCCTGTGATAAGCAGGATTATGCTCTAAAGGTCATCACAGAGACTAACGAATCTTGGGCCAAACTAATCAAGAGATCAGTTCCTGCTGGAGAGCTTTCACTGGTGTAAATGTGATTCATTAAGTTGAAGTGGCAGTAATTCTTTCTGTGCAATTTGTGATGCATCAGTGTTTTCTTTTTGGCTAGTGAGCCTTGGAAATACTTACTTGTTAATAACATAAAACATGATGGAAATTCTCATTTAGTTTTACTTTTCAATCACTCATGTTGTTTGCCATTTATTTGATGAGGCTGTCTTTTGTGACAAAATGATTATAACCTTTCATGTCATATTGGTATCGGATTGATGGAAGTTCTTGCAGATTAAGTACGCTTGAGCGATATGGCGCACAATCCGATCAACTCTAGTAAACCCAGCATCGAATTATCAAATGTTGGAGTTGCATTGACGAATAGCCCTCACATTGTTCTTGGAGTTGTTCTCAGCTATGCCACCTTTCATTCCGACTGTGATATCGTGATCGGGGGACTTCTTGTTGCTATCGTGATCAGGGAACTTGTTTTCGTTACGCTTACCGTTGTTCAATTTGTTTATTACTATGTTTATTCAAGTTTATGGTTATCATTCAATCACAAATTCCCTCCTTTAGGACTTTTTAAGTCGCAGTTCACTTCTATTACCGAAATCTAAATAACAGCATTTGGTGCAGCTCGTCTACCGAAATCTAAAAACCCTTCATCAGTCGTTAAGCCATTGCACATATGGGTAATTGACCATATGACGAGTTGTTCAGTTAATCAGAAAGATGAAAAGAAAGAAGCATTGATTATGCTTCTTCAACAAAGAAAAAAGCTTCATAGCTGAAAAGACTCTCCTCTGCAAACTCAGCTTCCTCAACCACCCACACTCCATGGTCCATGCTAAGGCGAAGACTTCAGATCTTTCCAAGGTTTAAGATTATCTTAGAGAAAACTAATGTTTACGTTAAGTCAATACATGCTAGCTGGTTTGCCCGAGAGGTTAAGGGGGAAGACTTAAGATCTTCTGCACACAAGTGCGCATGGGTTCGAACCCCATAGCCAGCAATGGAATGGCTGGCGAGACTGGATAAGTGAGAAATACATTTTTTTTAGTCTTAGTAGTTTAAAGAAAAAAAGAAGGCATCGCCTATAACTTAAATGCACTGTAAAATCCAACCTTCGTCACACAGTAAAAACCCAACGGAATTCCGATTCATATCAGTCCATCACCGGATAGCACGTAGTGAATTGTCCAGACTAACACCGGAGAGAGGGTTGATAAAATCACTTACAAGGTCATTTTGGACCTTGATCATGCATACCGAGTTACCGACCACTCAAATGAAGTGGAAAAATCAACGGACGTACGGTTGTTCAAAAAAAAAAAAAGTTGGACGTCAGTGATTTTAATGCTGTTAATCAAGGACCTTGCCTCCTTGGGAAGCAGCATGCCAAATCCATTTTAAAAGTTCATTGATAAAAAGATTCTAAAGGTGTAACTGTCTTTTACATTTGAGGTTTCCTTAAATCTGAACAATTACAAAACAATTCCCACTTCTCTTGCCGGTTGTCCGACTCCTTTCTCTTCCGTCTGCATATATGGCAATACTGCACATGCACCAGGCTAGTAATGATAAAGCACTTCTAAGCACAAGAATTACTTCTAGAGCCCAAAGATGCAATGCTAAACAAAACCACAAGACTTCTATCAGTCAGTCAATATGCTCATTGTCAACCAGGAAGGAATGAGCAATTCTCTACACCTAAAGAAAGCCCTTGTTGGCACCACATCCACAACACAGCAGCCAATTTTTGTATCAACATTCTTACATAAATTAAAAGAATGAGATCCCGATTATCCCGGGGCTTTATAAGCCCAGTCAAAGCCAATTTGATTGATTATCGAGAGAAGGGTAAAATTAATTCAATTAGCCCAGTAGAAACACCATAAAAGAAAATTGTGAACTTTCTTTTTTCATCGCTGGCTTAGCTTGCGCTTTTTTGCCTCTTTTCTCAATCTCTCCTGTCTCTCTTCTTCTTCAATAAACCGAAGCTCCCGCTCGTCCTCCTGTCTTGCAATCCTCTCACTGCATAGACAATAAAAGTAACATGAGACTAAATATACATAATCAAAACTGGACATAAACAAGAAAATAGATTATTGTAGTCTATAGCCATATGTACAACATGCAAAGGTGACGGTGCAAAAAACTAACAAATCCCAGGAAAACAATACTTAAAGCCATTAAAAAGACTCGTGACAATTCACCTTTCAGATATTTGCTTAATAATCCCCCAGAAAATGACCTGTCAACAGGTATGTAGCTTGACTGATGGTAAAAAACATTAACTTATGATAGGTCGACCAAAAACGGGAAAATTTGAATGACAAGTCCTTTATTTCTTCATGAGATCATAATAGGTTATAACTTTATCCAGAAATATTAGTGAAACACCTACCAAATTTGAAGGGCACCCAAGTTCTCCCCACATCAATATTTCCATATCTTGAAGATTTTCTGTTTAATAATTTTTCACAATAAATAATGCAAAATAACAAAATTTATACTGAAATTTCTCTTGAAACCAAACTTAAAATCATGGTGTCAAAAATAATTATGCACGAGGAACTTCCCACATCTTGACTACTAAATTTCTAATAGCCCAAATTATTCTCGTCAATGCAAGTTATTTGTTTGATTCCATAGCCAGAGTCTTGATCAACAGCCATATCCTGTATAAGGTCTATTATTGCTGCTTATAAGTGCCTTTTATTGCATTTCCATCAAAAGAAAAGCACTTGATTAAAAGGAAAAGTAGCAAAACACCATTTGAAATAGACTGAAGTTTCAAATGCATATGCTAGATGAGATGCATAATTGGGGAAATTTCTCAACAGGGCATAATAATTAAAAAAATATTAATGCTAGTAAGTGGGACAAGAATACATATCAGCCATTAAAAATAAAATAAAAGATGAATATCCGTAATAAATCTACTCACCTTTCCTTCTCCTCTTCCAGAATATCCTCAAAATTAGCCTCCATGTCACTATCATCATCATCAACCCCAGCAAATTTATTTGGATTATACCTGCAAAAACCAGACCCAGTGATTTGGTGGTGAAAAAAACATGCAATCAGTTATATCTTTAATTGTCGCACATTTTGATTTTCTAATAGAAAAGGCACAGGGAAAACATCAATATTCTCTTGAGAGTTATCTTTTCAGCTGTAGATATGGTAAACTCTATGTTACATGGACATTTTACACAACCCCAAAGTACCCGTGTCGGCACAACCCGACACGATATGGGTATAGTATGGGATAAGATTCGGATCCTTCGTATGCTCTCTTGGACATGGCAAACCAAGATCAATCAGAAAATAATTAGTAAATAATCAACTTGCAAATAATGAATCAAAAAAGATAATAGTTTTTGCAAAGAGAGAATGAATATTCTCAAACTTAAAATTGCAAGCAAATGACTCAAAAAAAAAAAATAGAGAGGAGGGAGGGGGGGAGCGAAGAACAGAAATATGAAAGCTAAGCTTCTAATTGGCATTATTGACATTTACTTGGAGACTTGTCAGTTGAAACCCAGTATCCTTACCCAAATTTTGAACACTTCTCAACTGAGTCCGCGTATCCTAAGTTTTTTTTTATCCGTAATAAAAAGGATTATATTAAAGCATAAAAAAACAAGGAGTGCAAAAACTAAACAGTACACAATCGGCGTACATGATCAATTCTACAAATCACAAAAGTTCCCACACTCAAGAAGCTCATGATGAACCATCCCTTTACAAGATTCATTACTCAATGCTCAATACATGATCAGTCCGCATATCCTAAGTTTTGAGGGTCAAGTAAATCCGACTCCTAGACACGTACCCACCCTTGACACTCGTATCCGAGTCCATGTAACATAGACTAGATGTGACAACAAATCCTTCGCATATATATTTAATATAAATAGAAGAATGCGCAACATCAAAGGTCCTGAGCACAGCAAATCCAATCACTGCAAACTACCAGAATATTACAAATATGTTCAGTTGCAGCAGCAAAGATCTACTGAAGCAGAAGACTTTTAGGGAAATAAATTCATCAAGTTCATAACTTGATGTTCAAGTGAGATAGATAATTAACATTCCAACTCCCATATACACAAACAGAAGCAGGCACCCACATGCATGCACACAAAAATTTAATTAAAATGGAAAATCAACAGATATTTGAGAATTGTTATGCAATCAGAAAGTTCAGAATAGACTAAACTGCTGCTAGCACAATCTTAATGTTTGATCTAACATTCTTAAATTTGATCACATTATATCCATTCAATTTTATCTAATAAGAGAACAGGAGAAAATCAAAATATAAAAAAGAAATGAATTTCACCTGAACATACTTCTGATCATACTGATAGCCCTCTCACCCTCATCGTCATCATTAGAGTAATGTCTCACAGGCTTCTTTTGGGGACGGTGCACTTGCATGGTCCCACGTGATGCAATTTGTGTTGGAGGTTTAACCTGACAAATTTCCCAGCAATCAATAGTTTTCAAACAGTATCAGATAGTGGTAATGGTAATTAAAACAATTTTTTTCCCAGAGGGCAGGGGGAAGATGTAAACCTGATGTTTCAACGAAGAAACTGGCTGCTTTGACATCAATTTAGCCTTAGGCTCTTGAGGTACCCTTTTCTGTTCCAAATTTTGTTTTGGAACAGATGAGTGCAACTTTGATACAGGGGCTTTGTGCACATTAGGAATAGAGTTCTTCGAACCTCCTGCAGAAATCTTCTTGTCCACTGTAGCGGGCATCTTGGAAGGCAAACCTTTCGGCACCAAAGGCCGCCCAGGTCCGTTTCCAGAATTGCTACCAAGCTGTTTTCTAGGATCTCCATTTCTAGAACTGGTACCAAGCTCTTTTCTAGGATCTGCCTTTGCCAATTTAGTCTTACTTGCGGCAGCCAACTTCTGATGCCCCACTTGAGGTTGCACCTGCCGAATAGAAGAAACAGATCTATTCTCGTCACGACCATTGTGAACCTGCTTAGCAGACTTTGTCACTGGTAATTTGCTCTTCTGTGGCATTTGAGCGGATCGAGCATCTTCCACATCAGCAAAAACCTGTATAAGTTTCCTCAATGAAAATACAATGAATAAGGCCTTGTAGGCCAACTGATGTGTTTTATAAGGCACCAAATACCTGACTTTGGGGCAGAAACATTTCGTGGGGTATGCTCTTTTTGGGCAGAAGGAAGTTCTGCATCATCGGATAATAGAAAGGAGTAATCCCTCGTGTCCTTAAGCTTTTGTGCTTTCAGCTTCAACTGTGCAACGCATTAATAGATTAGGGCATATTATATGAATATGATAGCTACTAAAAAATAAATTAATATGTTGTTCATGTCACCTCATTTATAACTTTACGAGGCTGCTCACGTACAGCAGGCGTTGATCCTGGAGCAGTCCGAGCAGAAATCTTTTTGTCCTGAACAGGCACATACAGACATAAAAGCATATTTATCAGCTAAAAGGAGGTTAAGCATGAGAAATACTTGTAACACAGCTGCACATAATTCTTGCAAACTGTCCCTTGGTATGTGTGGTTCATAGAAGATGGAGATATCAATCCAACTAAAAGAACTCAAGGTCCAAAAATATTGACACAGTAAGATAATCCTAATTCCAAGTCATAACAAAAACCAATTCATGTGGTTAGCTATCAAAGAAAAAAAATCATGTGGTTAATATTATGTGTTTAACCGCAACCAGTTCAATAGTTTGAGTGAGTAGAAGGATTAATTTGGGAAAGAAGAGCTCCAGATTGAAACATCAAATCATGTGTCCCTAAACACAATGTACTTGAACAATATATGTCAGAAATGAGGTCAAACACATGCAAACCAAATTAATGCCCTTAGACTATAAGGTCCAAGATACATACACCACGATGGGAATGTAAGACCCTCGATGCCAAGTGCTGGTTTTCAAGTATGGATCTGCCTTCTTGTATTACTCTCTGAGCAATGACGGGCTGAGAGGGACCAAAAAATGAACCATAACTGCAATTAAGGTACGAAACAGGGTTAGTAACATCGCCTTGAGGCTACACATATTCAGAAATAAGAAATTATAATAACCCTAAAATACAAATCACATATATAACAATTAAATATGCATCTTTGAACAGCAAGAAAGCATAAACCATCGACTGTACTGTGTTTTTCAACTCTTCGACTGGGAAACAAAAATATTAAAACTTAGAGCATAATCATATTTCCTAAGCCCCCACTAAATTAGACTACAAAAAAAACATTAAACTCAGGAAATAGCATCAAGAAGATATTTGACTGCTTAGAAATTCGTCACAAGGTCCTTACAGCAGTCATATTTTCTCATAAATTATTATAAAAGAGAAAGAAACCCAATCTTTTGTAGGTTTTTTGTTTAGTCTTCCCCATCAACCAAATATATGTGTATATTATATAGTAATAAAAAAAGTTTAATATCATACTTCACTATCCTAAAGAGATGTAGAAATAATACAGAAGCTCTGTAGAAGATTTGAGGTAACTGGAAAAACATTGCCCTGCCAGTTACAATTCATGTAAGACTAATAAAGAGGCAATATAAAAGGGGAGAGAAATAAGATCATCCTCCATGAATATAAATAGAAAGGATGCTGACATAAAAAATCCAATAAAAAAATATGGCTTATATAACTTGTAGACAGAAAAAATGACTCACTAACTTGTCATAAGGCAGTTTCTTCTTCTCTTGTGATTGGCTAAGAACTGAACCCGATTCTTTTTTCATCTGTTTCCGAACAGTCTCTTTTAGCCTTTGCCTCAATTCAAGATATTCTAGTTCCTCCTTGGTTGGTTTTGGATCTTCTTCTTCTTCTGCGTCTTCTTCTTCATAACCCTCCTCTGGTTCTTCCTCTTGATCTTCCCCATACTCTTCATACTCATCTAAATCTTCAACACTTTGACGCGGCCCCTGGACAAGCACAATCAAGAGAAAAATATACATTTACCTAATGCACAATGTGATTCAGAAAGAGTTATTTTTTCACAATAGATTCAAAAATTTCTTACAGCTCTATTATGGCCCCGCATCATCATGTCAAATTGTCAGGAAGTTTATTGCACAATCACTATTCACAAACACCTGAAACCTGAAAGTCCAAACAACAAACCAATTTCAACTATGTACGCTAGGAACAAATCAATTCAGCATTACAAAAGTCCCTCTATAATTTCTCCGGACATCATCAAAAGCGGGACCTAAACAATCGGTTTTCTCCCTTGCGGACGGATGGGATACCCATTACACCAGTCATTGTTAGTATTCTCCATAATATGGATGGGAGACTAAATCACAAGAAATGAAATACAGAATAACGAAACGTGCATTTAAGCCACGAATTATGCAGTAGAACAAACAAAAGAAACTGCATAACAGAAAAAGGCAAGAAGCCCTAGATTCCCTGGATAAAAGAAAGACACGAGAAGCCCTAGATACAGGAAAACCACAAGAAGCGCAAGATAACCATTCAAATATAGAATTTTCAGACCTATTCCCTGTGAAAACAAGCAAGAATCAACCAAAACCAAATCAAAGAGATCGCAACCACGATATGCAAACACCAATCACGTAAAATCCCCCAAGAAGAACGAAAATACATAATTGAACCATTTCACACCAGCACCAGAACCAAATCCCACAAAGCTTAAACCGATCTGATACATGCCAATAAATGGCACGAAAGGGGAAGAACAGAAAAAGCACCATTCTTACCATCCAACGAAAATCAGATCGACTTCAAGCGACTATCGACGAAAAAGGTCCCGATCTGGAGCGAGTAAATGCAAACCAAGAAAACTTCACGAACTGCATAGAAGGCAGATCGAGATCTGGAAGCGACAAAGGGAGAGAGAGAAGGCCTTCTCAGAAACCGTAGAAGGGAAGGGGATTGATTCTTCGTCGATATGGATGAAGGTTAATCTGGTCATGGAATCGGAAGCACCTAGCATTAAAGTCAGAGGTGCTAACAGGCGCCTATTGCGCATAACGCACCCTCTTGCTTTGGACAGCCTCGAATGTCTCGTTCGGTCTTCTTACAGCTTCAAAGGCCTGTCGTTGGTCCGACCGGCATCTCCCGATGCGAGTCATGTCTTGGACAAACGCAGTTACGGATGGTTTGAAAAGGGCAGAAACAAATGTGACAGTCATGTTTCCCTCGTTCGCTCCTTGATGTGGCCATGAGATGCTGGCATGTGGAACATCTCATGACCAATGTTTTTTCTATGTGGGATCCACTTAAAATATTTTCAACATTCAAAAAATACTAACAGTGAAATGTTCCACATAACAAAATCTCACAGTCACATCAGGGAGCAAAATAGGGAAACATGGCAGACAATTTCGTTCCGAAATGGGTTGAAAGCATCTGTTGTCATTGCAGCCATTAATGTTGCTTGATTCAGATGTTAACACATGGAGGATCCAACGGTTATAATTTTTTATTTTTTTAATAATAGAGAAATTCTTTTTTTTTACCACGATACTTTATGTGGCAGCATCTCACTTAAACTGTATGGATCGCAGCAATAACTAGTGGTGAAAATATGATCCCTATGGTAGTCAAGAGCCTTACCAATATCTAATCCTACGTGTGGGGGAGGGGGAGGAGGAGGAGGGAGGGAGGGAGGGAGGGATGGCATCACCTACTATTTAACTAAAACTCTAACCATATAATGCTACGCATGATCATAGCGACATGGACCAATACAAGTAAACATAGGAGAAAATTTCATCCTACAAAGAAATGTGTTCAACATATAAGTTAGTATATCTGTGTGAATATGTAAACTGGGGCAAAAATAAAAAATAAGGTTCTAATTGGGTGATTTATCTAAAGATACATACCATACAAAAATAAATTAATGTAACTAGATTAATTATAAATTAATGTAGCTAAATCGTTTGATTAAGGTATCAAATCACCTTTTCCAATACTGTACTAGAATTCGAGATGGGAATGTTTGTGACCTAGAATGTTTAAAACAAAGGCATTTCTTCTTGTGCTTGAAGTATGTTTGGATTGTGGGAGCCCTTGTCGAAATGGGGGATGCAACCGTGTGTTTTATGAATGGTAGCGTGGAATGCATTAGATGAGTCCGTCTTATTTAAAACCGGAGGAGTAGATCTGGCAACGGGTCGGGTTCGGGTCGGGTCGTATCGGGTCAGTGTTAACCGGTTCGGGTTCGAGTTGGCCCGATTACTGGCGGGTTGGGAAAACCCCGAAACGAACACAACCCGCCAACCCGATTATATATTTTTTATTTTTTCAAAAATATTATTAAAATAGGATTATGGGGTCATCGGGTCATAATCGGGTCGGGTTCGAGTCATAATCGGGTCGCGCGGGTCATAATCGGGTTGATTCATGCATTTTTTTTTTTTTACACTTTTTTTTATAATCGGGTCATAATCGGGTTTGACCCGATTACAGGCGGGTTGGGAAAACCCCAACCCGCACCCGACCCAATCAATAAACAGGTCAACCCAACCCGTTTATAATCAGGTTAAACGGGTTGACTCGTCGAGTCGGGTCAATTTTTGCCGGCTCTACGGAGGAGTTCACTTCACGAGAACCCAACTTAGTCAATGCTATATTGGGTATATATCCTTCTAAAGTCCAATACCATTCATTCGATTTCTTACAAATTATTGCGTTTACTTCTCTTTTTATTTTTGGGTAATATGCGTTTACTTCTCTTGCGTATCACTTAAAACCAATGTTTAATTAAAACCCCAAAGAGGGTTGATAACTTGGAAATCTGCCTGTTTGAATAACTATGGTAACTTAGCAAAGTTATCAACCTTGTTTAGGGTTGCTTAACGGGCTGGTGCGTCAAAGAAAACCCAGGCAGTGCCCAGCCTGTGGCATGGCTAGGGCTGGGTCGTGCCGTGCCCAGGGTAATTTTCTACAAAAAAAGAAAAAAAGAAAAAAAAGAGAAAATAGTAAAAAAAAAATTACTTACCTCTTGAACTGTGCCGAGATGAGGAGTTGCAAAAGTGTTACTTGCATCTATTATCACTTGACTATCCAAGCAATAATCGACACAAGTAACACTTTTGCAACTTCCATGTAGACGTGAAGAGGCAAAAATGAAGAAAGAAAAAAATTGATAACTTTATAAGAGCCTTGTTCAGTGATTTGCTAACAGTCGGGCTCAAGTAGCACTATGATTCTACTGGCCATTAGCAAAATCACTAAACATAACTCTAAGAAAAAAATTAAGAAAGAAAAAAAATCATAACTTTTTTAGAATCCTATTAAAAGATTTGCTAATGGTCGGCCCAGGGACACACACCCCCCCATGTAAGTACTCTGCCAAGTCTGCCAGCCATTGGCCAAATGTTTAAACAAGACCCTAAGAAAGTCAAAAGAGAAGAGAAGAGGTGTGGTTTGGAGTAGGAAGGGTTTAAGCCTATTTATAGAAAACTAGAAGTGGTTTTTTACCACCTCTACCTTCAAATATGACTATTATTTGGCTATTGGAAGGGTAGAAATGGTTATTAACTGTCTATTACAACTATACCCTCCAATATAGTTGTTGGGGTAAAATTGTATAAAAAAGTACTGAAGCACTTTGGGGGGGGGGGGGGGGGGGGGGGGAACGGCTAGCCGTTTTTGCGTGCTAGGCAAACTGGCATGATGCGTGCTTGCCGTTGGGCCAACACGCTGGGCTAGCACGCAACACTCCCCAACTGGCCCGCGTCAGGGCCACGGCCAGTTGGGCCGTGCCTTAACGGGCCATGGGCCCAGGCACCTTAAAGCGTGCTGGGCCCTGCCAGGCACGGGCAGACCCAGGTTCGATAAGCAACCCTAATCTTATTATTATTAAAAAAAATTTAATATTTGATGATAGAAGCGAGGAATATATAGTAATTTAATGGGGTTTTTATTTGAAACTTTGTTTATCGGCCAATAACTCATTTAAATTTTAGTATTTACATTATAAAATTACCTAGTTAAAAGATACCTACCACTTACCCAATCAAAGTAACTTGAGCAAGTATTCCAAGTTAATCATGAGTTTTTAAACCGCGCTTAAAACCAAACTGGTTGAGTTGGCTAGTTGGGAAGTTGGGTAGAAATTGATTTCTTTAGTATTGCTTCCAAATGTGCACATTAAAAAAAATATAGTTCTTATCACATCAATACTTTGTCTATAATGAATAATCTCTTTAAGGATTTTTATATGGTTTTGAAGGAATTCTAGTCATGCTTCTTTAGTTGACGATACCAAATATGCACATTAAAAATATCAAACACTATATTATCTCCTACATAGGAACAAAGATAAGGGGCACAAATATATGTGCACATACTTATATGCCCTACATAAGGTAACAACATTACATATATGGTACGGTACAGGAGGTTGGCGGTCAAAGATCCACCGGTAAACGTTGTTTGAAGGGCACTTCAAAGATGCCAACATCATGAATTAACTTTTAAAAGTGCTCAGAAGTACATCACGTGTACATCATTACTAAAATTTCATTTTTACAACATTCAAAGCAAAATTGCCAAAAAGAAGTAGCGGGAGGAAAAAAAAAATAGAAGAAGAAAGACATTTGACACCATTAAGATTCATCGTGCTAATTTCAGCGAGAGCCCCGCATACCGTTTTGGGGGAATTTCTTGGAATTGCTGCTTGTGCTGCCACAAAATTTTTTGTTGTAGAAATATATAAATAATATTTAATATATATGAAATATTATTTATATATGCGTATATGTCTATTTTATATTTTAATATATTTATACATATTTTATTATAAAAATATTTACACAAAATAAAGGTTTTAATTCAAAAGGCCAGTGTTGCTTAAGAGCCCAAAGAAGTATGATTAGATAAACAACAGTATTTTTCTGTAGACTTATGTGGCCCATTTAAATTTTATTGTGACATCTTCTCTTAAAAAAGTTGCTTTTGTATATCTATAATCTATAATCTATAATATTAATAAAGGGAAGAGTAGGGAATATTCACTTAAGATTTTGATTTCCCTTTTTTTTTTCCAACTATTGTCCTCTCCAATTAAAACAATCCTAAACTATAACTACCCACTACTCTTTCTCTTTCATGCTACATTAAGGGTAAGGACGTGCAGTATGCACATGCCTCCCCTTGTGTTAAGAAAGAGACCCATCGTCTGTAGTTTTCCACTACAATATTTACTGTAGTGGCTGTAAGATGCTGTCATATGAAGCATCTCACGACTTGTGTTTTTCATTGTTTGTACGGGACTCACTTGAAAAAAATACAAGCAGTGAGATGCTCCATATCACATCATTTAAACTTTATTCTGCCATTTTCTCTTAAAAAGGTTGCATTTGTATATGTTGAGAAAACGAACATGGGATACGAAGGAAGGTCTGCCGAGGCAGGTACCGCCAATCTCTGCGGACATTATGTTGCGCTGTGTTCGTACAGCGTATTTTAATTAAAAGGCCATCGTACGTTAGACCATGTGCGTACTACGCCACCGAGGAACTCCTGCAACGTACCGCCATTCTATATTCTGAAGAGGGTTTGGCGGAAAATCGAAACCCCCGGGATCTTCGCCGCCGCTCTGTACCCGCGGGTTCGAAGGGAATTCAGACGACCGTAGTAAAGGATGCTTCGTTGAAATTGGAAAGAAGCTAGTTAAAATGGCGGAAATGCAATTTAAGTGCAGAAAGTGATTAGTCAGCGCTTTATACTTTCTCCATCATCACGAGACCGTGCATCCGAATCTCCTTTGTATATGCGGTGAATAAGTTGCTCGATCTCATTACTGAATGCCTGGATTTCTTGTTTATCGATTCTTCGGCTTCTAGGGTTTTGTTCTATTTGTGCAGATTTTCTTTTTCCCATTTGTGCGGTTCTTGTAATTTTCTTTAAAGATCTTTGTATACCTTCCATTTTGTTCGTTCTTTATTAGTTTTGTTTGTTTTTTTCTTTTAATTTTTTATTTTTTTCCCTTTGGAGGGTCCAATAAAGATAGTGGGTTTCAGAGTAGAGAGTCTTATGGAATAGGTAATTTACATTCTATACAATTCGAGAGATGGCATCTATTCGAAGGACACTCTCTCCTGCGTATCGCGATCGATCTTACCAGAATGGAGATAGTTTGTTTTCCGTACCTTCTCCCTCTCCGAAAGTTCTTTCCGGTGCAAGCTATTCGTCTCCATCGCCCTCATTTGCAGTATTGGCCGTTGGATTACGGCAATTCCTGGCCGGAATTTTCTTGCCGAGATACTCGCGGAAGGGAAATCAGCCTTGGAGAAGATCGTTTTATCGTTGCTTTCTATGTTTCCTGATTGGGTTCTTGTTAGGGTTGACACCCTACGGGAATGTTGAGGATATCAGACGACGTGATTTCTCGTTTGAGCCTAAGCCGCCTCCAGTCAATTTACAGCAAGACCTTAGAGGTGTTGTTAGTCAGGGAAACGTTGTCATAGACACAGTGAACCTAGGTATCCAGTCCAAACCGGAGGTTGAAGACGTATCCGGTTATGTTCCTCGGAAGCAGTTAATAGTGGTGACTCCCACATACAATCGAGCACTTCAGGCGTTCTATCTCAACCGGTTGGGCCAGACGTTGAGGTTGGTTCCACAACCCATTTTGTGGATTGTGGTGGAAATGAATTCAGCTTCGGAGGAAACTGCGGATATACTCAGGAAAATTGGCGTGATGTATAGGCATCTTGTCTGCACCATGAATTCTACAAATATAAAGGACAGAGGTGTCCATCAGCGGAACACTGCTCTTGAACATATTGAACACCATAATCTGAATGGAATAGTTTATTTTGCTGATGATGATAACATCTATTCTCTGGAACTGTTCGAAAGCATGAGAGAAATCAGGTATTTAATTTATTTCCTTTTTAATTTCTGACAGTATTCAATCTTCTGTATGTGAACAGTGGCTTCATTGGACTGCAATTATTTCAAATGTATTATGCCCATTACAATTTGGTTTGATGTGTTGCATGGCAGCAAAAGTAGTTCCAAAATAGTTTGTTTGATATTGATAATTTCATTATGTCTCCTGTTACTGTAGGCCATTAGTTTATAGTTGTTACTATTAGTTTCGCATTAGATGATTAGAAATGGACGGAGACCTTGTATTCATCTGCTGGCATGAAAAAATTGTGAAATAAAATTTTTTTTTTTGCTCAACACTGCTTAAAAATCAAGTATCAATTGCACTGCTTCTTCCAAAACCTTTTCTTATATGCTAAATTTGCTATGCTATCTTATCCATACCACCTTTGACCCCGCAGATAATTCTATGTATTCATATTTGTATTATATTTTTTCCATTTGTTTCGTATTTTATAATTCAAAAAAATAGTTTGATTTAAGAGTTGTTTGGTTTAAACTTTGAATTTTGTGAACACTGTTCAAAAAGAGATAATATGGAGGTAAAATAGGTAGAACTGGGCTATTTTCCCCATTTCAACTGTCAATTTGGGGCGAAATGGGCTGGTTCGGGCAGAACCAGCCCATTTCGCTCACTTAGTTTCAATTTTGACAAAAATGTTGGTAGTTTTAATTTTTGATGAAAATTGTTATATAAATTATTGATAATTAATCCATGTGGCCTGGTTTCAATATCTGTTGTGTAAAAAACATCTGATCTGTAGATGTGTGTTTTCCGTTTACATTTTCAATAGAAAAATAAAAATGTTGAACAACTGATAAATAAGTACTAAAAATTATATAAATTGATAAAATCTTGATAATTGTGAATAATATGGTGCGTAACACTTGTTTACGGATTTTGTCTTCTGAAGTGGATTTTTATTTTTTTAAGATTTTCGGAATTAGGGAATTCTCTAAGGTTGGTTGAGTGTTATCCATGATGTGATAGGTTGATGTTGAAAATAGTTTAATGCGATTGACAGGTAATCAAAGGGATGAAAGTCTTCCATGTTTGGGAGTTGACCTCTTTGTTATCTCCTCTCCAGTCAGTTTCCATATCATGAAGTCATGATTCTAGCCAATGGGTGTTAAATGGAGCTTTTCGTTGTGACCCTTTTGTCTGTCTTTTATCTTGGTGTCAGAAAAGTTTGCATTGGATAAAATGATTTTGTACTTTTGTCTATTCTTCCTAAGGTGGCATTTTCCATGTAGCTGATGGCCTTTGATAAGATTTTGACCATTGATAATCTTTGCCATTCGCACCAGCTATGTTTTATACTGGGCCAAAACATAAACAATAGATTATCTTCTGTTGCGCTGCCAGGTTTCAGGGGTGGCTTTATAGTTGTATTACCTTTGTAAATGAAAATTGGTGATGCTTAAGATGTTAAATGTAGCCTTAGACTTTTGGGGTTTGAAGACAGGGAATGATTGGAGATTGATTAATTTGAGCATCTACCAATCTGTTCTATGTTTTTTTTTTTTTGGTGGAAGGAAAGGAATTATAGAGTCTTTAGGTGGGGAGGTTGCTCCTTCCATTAAAAAAAAACCTTTTCTTACACTTCTCTGGGCATTGGCTCTTCCAGTTTTAGAGGATTTCTTTTATTTTATTTCATAAAATACTTGAAGTTTAAGTAATATGGATATACTAGATGCTTTTTATTTTGATAGGCCTTAGCAGTTAGCATAGACCTTTTTGTGTACACAGTGCAAAGACCTTATTTCTATTCTAGACATTAATACAACACTTGATTTTACATGCCTAAAGATTTTTATTTTGGGTGTTGGTTTTTTGGGGTTGGGGGGAGGTTGGTTTGTGTGGGCTCTCTCCTCATGGCTGCTTACATGCACTTCTTCCCTTTAGACTCGGGTATTATTATCTAGTATCTAAATTCAGACACTTCCATTGCATATTCACCTAAATCTAATGTTGTGTGGAGTGGGGGTTGGCTTATTAGAGCTTTCTGTCATTCTTTGAGGTGTTAGGAAAAAGATAGGGGGATGGATCCCCCACTTTTTTGGACTGACTTATGGTTTGAGCTGATCCATTTCATTCTCAAGAACACACATCATTCTGCGGGGGCAGCTTACCTTGGCTGTTTTTAAGGTGAGCATTTGCCATTTAATTTCCACAAAAGCTCACTGCATTTTCACCTCCTTCCAGGTGTTCTACCTACTGATTTACAGGAGTATCTTGAATTAATATCCACCGATTTCCTCTGTTGTTGACCAATGGTTTTGTTGCCTTTTCCTGTGGATCAATATGCTAACAATCAAAATTCCTGCAACTCTTTGGCTTCGGGGTGAGGACTGACTTCCTACTAGAGCAAACCCTCTATTCCAGAGGTTCTCCCTGACCATTGAAATGCCGATGGAGCTGAAATGTTCTTAAAATTTTTCCACCAGTGCCAATATACATCACTTCTTTCTTACTTTCTTGTGGCTCAGTTTCAGCCTCTGGCAACAATTGCCTCGTGCATGGACCTTGTCTCATGAAACATCTCTTCCACACCTTCAACACACCCTGTTAATTAAAATCCTTGTACTCTCTCTGGGAATTTGCTTTTGTCTCTTTGGCTTGATCAAATTGCAAAGATTCATCAGCTAGACCGAATTGCAAAGCTTTTTGATGAATCTGTGATTTATTTCCCTCAAAATCTTCCATAATTCATGGCTCATTATGAATTTTTTTAAAGTGCATGGTCATACAAGGTGACCAAAAACAACACTTCTTACCCATTGGCAATTGCCTATATAAGTTTCTTTGAACATAATGTGGATGGTGCATGTGTATGCCTTGGCGATTGATTAGATATAGAAAGGATCTTGGTAGCTTATAGTGTATATCTTGGTATTACATTGGATTATATGTAAGAAGCTTGGGCTCTGCTTCATAATCTACAAGTAATATCTTCTTTTTAGAGGTGGGTTCCTCCTCTAATACCGGAAAGTGATTCATATATTGTGCTAAATTTAGCCCATCCTCCAGCAAATGCAGCATGTCACCTGTGGACTCAAATTTTTGTTTTCTTTTCAGGACAAAGCACTTATTATTAGTCTCTTGAAGGTGATATCCTGTTGAACCCTGTTCATGGGTAGTCTAATTTTGTTATGTACTGTTTGGCCAAGCTAGCAGCGAAAAACCATTTAGATCTTCCTCGTATGGAAATGTATACTTACCCAGCTTAGATAGTTTTTGAAGATACCGCTGGCAGGGAAATTTCGGGTTTCATGCAAACTTTCTCTTTATAAATAGAATTTAGCTTCTCTCTCCCTCAAATTAATTTTTGCTTCTTTTTCATATATTTTCCCATTTTATTATCTTACGGAAACATGGTTAGCATGACTCACATGAAGATAAATCTTTTGTACCCAAATAATCTTGTCTACAGAAACTATAAAAGTTAGTGTAAACTTTTTGTCCCTTGTGGTAAGCACTGAAGTCAAGTTTGGTCGAGAATATATAAACCAAGCCCTTATCTTTTCCTATTTAATAGAAAACTGTGAAGTATTATTGGAAGAAAGTAACGAGAGATAAGTGCCTAAGGAAAATGAAGGCTACACCAGAACATCATGCCTGTTTGTGCAATAATGTATTTCCTACCCCTACCCTAGCTAATTTCGTTGGCCAAGGATTGGCTGAACTGGAAACCTAAAAGAATGTGGCATTTAATTGAATTGCATTCTATCCGATATTGTCTGAGTAACCCCCCTTGACAATGATATTATATAAACCTAATGTCTTATATTCGTTATGCCTATGAGGCAAATTCAGTTTCTAATCACCGCTTTTCTTTCTCTTTGTACATGTTGGATCTGATCTAAGCACACTTTTTGTGCACTTCAGTCCCATCTGTTTCCTATCTTTTTTGAAAGGAATAAATAAAGTTGCTTACGAATCTGTTTCCTATCTTTTTTGAAAGGAATAAATAAAGTTGCTTACAAATCAAAAGAGAAAAAGAATAATAATAAAGCCATCCATGCCTAAAGTTTCAGGATTGTGGACAAGCTCCCATCATAATTGGGTTTGAGGGGTCCCAAATAGGGACGAGTTCAGCTTACTGAGCAAGAATTAATGGTAGGGCAGGAACTTGCTATAGATCTCCAAATCCTACCTTTGTCTTAAGAAACTCTACAGACCTCCTTAGGAGACTTGAAAAAAAAGAAATGGTGACTCAATTCCTTTTGCGACAAACAAGGAATTTGTCCAGAATGCTTCTCCAGAGTGGTTCAAATAATGGTGGAGGAGTTACCCCACTTCTTCATCTACTAAAGGCATAAGCAGAAACCTGTACCAAGGACCTGACATCTGATGGCAGCACCCAAATATATTTGCCATTGTAAGGAAAGGACACCAAATCCCATCTGTTTCGAATGCAGAAAAAAGTGGTTTGCAGATTCCCAACCAAGCTGACATTTAGAGACGGCTCATCTTATAACTAATTCCACATCTTAGCATGGCATTTAAAATATCAAAGCTTTGTCAGTATGATCCCCTTTGTTTTCACACCTCTGGGCCAACACACAATTGATTATGTTTATTATTCACCAATCACCGTAGTTGATGATGCCCTAATTTCAAGTGAACGGTGTTGTAGCATGAATCCGCCTCTGATGTTCCTGTCTCAAAAATCCGTATCACAATATTGATCCGAATGATGTTTTCAGGCGCTTTGGCACTTGGCCTGTTGCCATGCTCGCGCAAAGCAAAAATAAGGCTATACTGGAAGGTCCAGTGTGCAATGGAAGCCAAGTAATTGGATGGCACACAAATGAGAAGAGTAAGAAGCTTCGAAGGTTTCATGTTGATATGTCAGGTTTTGCATTCAACAGTACCATCCTGTGGGACTCCAAGAGATGGCGGCGCCCAACTTTAGTTCCCATACGGCAATTAGATACGGTGAAGGAGGGATTTCAAGTATATATCTCATCTTCTGGCTTTCTACATCTACTTTGACATCATTGTTGTTATGCTGTCATCTAAATTCATTGTGCAACATTCTAGTTTGTGAATAATTTTTTGTGCTACACAGGAAACTACTTTCATAGAACAGATAGTGGAAGATGAAAGTAACATGGAAGGCATGCCTCATGGTTGTTCAAGGATAATGAGTTGGCATCTTCACTTGGAAGCTAACAATCTTGTTTATCCCAGAGGGTGGCTACTTCAGAAGAATCTTGATGTTGTTATCCCCCTTAAGTGATGGAGTAGGTGGAGACAGTTTACAGGTGTGAATTCTTATTTTCATTCTTTTATGCATTTTAACTGCATTTGAAAAAGAGTTTGGCAATTGAGGAACATATCATAGGAGGGGGAAGAAATTTTTTTTGTACCTCAGTGAGTTCCATTTCAAATTAGCTAACTCATTTGCTTATACAAAAATTGTTGATGTTAGTAATGAAAAAAAAAATGCGACCAAATATTTGGAATATATGTACTTCATTCAATTAATCATTCCTGTTCACTGTTGGCTCAACAGCATGAATACCATCAAAAACTGTTTTCTCAGTTATATCATATATTATAAATCGTCTTTGCCAAACCCAACATTGCAGTAGCTTCTGGCCTCGTCTTTAAAGTTTCTTCCAAGTTTGGGATTGACATTGTTCATTGGCAGATTTTCTCCTGGACTTTATCTTCACACACAACGAAGAACGTGTATTTTCCTTGAGAAAATTGCTTTAGTTTGCTTGCATTAATTGTAGGTTTGGGTAGGGATGATTGGATATTGTTTTGGAGAGTTGCTTTGGGCAACCAAAATTGTTTAAAGTGGAATATTTACCCTGTGTTCGCTTGGTATATCTGTAACAGTGGCAAGAGTTTTCATCCTAGTGGGGGTTGTACCTGTATAAATCTGCTTTGTAAAGCTATAGCCATACTTTTTTTATTCTAATTGATATTCTTTGCTTTATTTTACTTTGTCATGACAGTTATTGGGTGCATTTTAGTGTTTGTGGGATCTCTCTCCCAACATCAGATGGTTATTACCATCTTCTGTGTCGGGTTTCAGCCGGACCAGCGTTTCCATATATGAGCACTGGAAACAAGAGTTGTTGGGGGTCTACAATTGCAACCCTAGATATTCATCTGATTGATACTATTGCGGGAGCGACATTCCATGTTTTGTAGAGGTGGTCTTGTTCTGCAGATTTCTTCTAAAGTTGTTCATGCAACGCATAATGTTCAAATGATATGTTATGGTTGGAATGTTGGATCAACACATTGGCTGCTGAATGTCCTCCTAATCCAAAAACGAGTCTCGTTGCAGCTTCGGGTTTTCTCTTTATTTCTGTTAAAGTGATCGAAAAGAAGTCATGCAATATGTGAATTTTGGAACTTTTCATGTATTTAGCTATATTCTTTAAGCTTACAGTTGAAGACCCTGTAACTTCCGAGTACTGAAGGCTTTTGAGGAAAATCTGTTGTCGTGCTTTGTATTGGGATTGTTTTTACCTTTATCAGTTTATTATACATCTCTGTACAATTTCTGTATACCCTTGGCTGTTATAGTGCTACAAAAGGAAAACAGGCTATTACAAATGGATAAGCCGTTTGGAACTCTCTTCATGTTAAACTGCCCAGAACCGCCTGTGAAATGTTTCGTGTTAACGATGAAATTGCAGTCTTTTGTTACTCTGTGTATACTACAATTGTTATTATATTTTAAAATTAAATTTTTTTTTTTTATAAATAAATATGTTAGGTACAAT
Organism: Buxus sempervirens; assembly: GCA_947561395.2. Lineage (NCBI taxonomy): Eukaryota > Viridiplantae > Streptophyta > Magnoliopsida > Buxales > Buxaceae > Buxus > Buxus sempervirens. The sequence continues at coordinate 11,047,908 of OX387184.1, forward strand.
TACTTTGATAGATCAATTATGAATAAAATTACCAATTCATAAACTCATATACACCAAGCCCATGTCTAACCATGTGATCAAGCGGCGTTGGACCCCATATTTAATCACAATGGAGTGGCATTAGAAAGCTGGCATAGTTCATACTTTGGAATAAGGATGGCAATGGGTAGGGTTTTGGTGAACCTGAACCTATTCCTAAAGGTGGCTATTCCTAAAGGAGTTTAGCCAATACCAAGCCTTGTCTCACTTATATTGGGTTTGTAATGGGTCAGGTTGTGGTTGAACCGGGTGTATAAAAAAATGTAGAAAAAAAGTGTTTTTAAATATATTCATTAAAATTTTTCTTTATATATGATAAAATAATATTTTAAACATATAAAAATATTTTAACACACTTGGCTGGTGCAAAGAGAGTTGAAGAGGGTTGATAAATGTAGGAATCAAGGTTTTCAGTTTCGATGTCGACAGGTGTGTCGTTCCTTGGAAAAAACGGCACGTCGGCGAAAAATCGCCGAAAACAGCTCGTTTGCATTTTGCCTGAGATTTTGTCAGCATGCCAATGATTGCTGCGAAATTTCGAGAAAACATACATTTTGAATGGTGTTTGGCAAAAAAATGGAGTTTTTTTTCAGTTTCGACGAAATTAATTGTTTATGTTTTTTGTTTTGCTAAAAAGCAAACATTATTCATAAATAAGATAGGAAACTCAAACCCTGCATAACTAACCGAATAAAAAAAACATTGATTTGGGTTCTAACTTAAAACAAATGTAAAATGTTTTTCTAAGTGAATCCCACAAAAACATTTCCAAATTACTATTGTTATGCGTGTAATCCTAACAGAAAAATAACATTAGTTAGAATCATTATTTTTAATTTCAGTAAAATAACATTAGTTAGTAACATTTTTTTGAATTTGAGTAAAATAACATTAGTTAGTATCATTTTTTTTTTATTTCTTGAGACCTGGGTGATTGAATCTGAATTACTTTAAAAAAATATCACTAAAACATTTCTTTTACTTTGACTGAGCGCAAGAGAAAGCCTGCAGCTTTCGGCGTTCTCCTCTTTGTTTCCCCCCAGATTGGGGCAGAGTGACGCTTCTCCATCAAACAGCAATGAACCAAGAACAAACAACAACTGCTCCGTCGACACCATGATTTTCCGCTTTGAAACGGCCAAATCTATACTCTCTTCTTCTTTATTTCTATGCTCTGGGCCCCACGAAGGTTCTTGGTAACAGAGATCGCTTGAATCGGACTCCAGTCGTTTTCCTCTACGAGGAAAACCTGTTTGGATTCCTCTTGGGAAGCGCCTGGGACGACACGCGTTCCAGGCGCTTTCTCTCCTCTTCAGCCCCAGCTAACATCACCAAGCCGACTCCGGTTTTTTGAGCCAACATTCGTAGATTGGAGCTGCCTTTAGTTTTATGTGATACTCTATTAAAATAATTAAGAAAAAAGTACAGAGTTTTTAAGTAACTAAAAATTACTGATATTTTTAAAATCTATTTAAAAAGCCGAATAATTATTTAGGCTATACCAAAGGATCATTAGTGGGGCGAGTTCAGGGTGCCTCCAATATGTTATATTAAAAAAAGTTTAATATAAGTCCTCTCAAGTCTAGTTACAAGTCCTCACAAGCCCAATTACAAGTCTAGTTACAAGTCCTCTCAACCCCTGTTACAAGTCCTCTTAAGCCCTATTACAAGTCCTCTCAACCCCAGTTACAAGTCCTCACAAGCCCAATTACAAGTCCTCTCAGCCCTGTTACAAGTCCTCTCAAGCCCGGTTACAAGTCCTCACAACCCCAGTTACAAGTCCTCTCAGCCCTGTTTCAAATCCTCTCAACCCCAGTTACAAGTCCTCTTAACCCCAGTTACAAGTCCTCACAACCCCAATTACAAATCCTCTCAAGCCCTGTTACAAGTCCTCTCAACCCCTGTTACAAGTCCTCACAAGCCCTGTTACAAGTCCTGTCAAGTCCTTTTACAAGTCCTCCGAAGCCCACAACCCCAGTTACAAGTCCTCACAACCCCAGTTACAAGTCCTCTCAGCCCTGCTTCAAGTCCTCTCAACCTCAGTTACAAATCTTCTCAAGCCCGGTTACAAGTCCTCACAACTTCAGTTACAAGTCCTGTTACAAGTCCTTTCAAGCCCAGTTACAAGTCCTCACAAGCCCTGTTACAAGTCCTCACAACCCCACTTACAAGTCCTGTCAAGCCCTGTTACAAGTCCTGTCAAGCTCTGTTACAAGTCCTCTCAACCCCAGTTACAAGTCCTCTCATCCCCAGTTACAAGTCCTCGCATGTGTAAGGATTTTGGAAAAATTAAGTAGACGTTTTTTGTGCGAATTCCGCTCTCTCGAGCGTCAAGGGTTTAATAATACTACCTCAGAAAAGCCCAGGGTGGCGGTTTGGGTACGATTTACCCTCGCTCGAGCGTCAATGCTCAAGACTACAATCTGAGAAAACCCGAGAGTGGCGGTTTTGGGCCGATTTGGGGTCGCTCGAGCGTCAAGCCGTAAGACTACAATCTCAGAAAACCCGAGAGTGGCGGTTTGGGGGCGATTTGCGCTCGCTCGAGCGTCAAGGGGTTGAGAGGACTTGTAACTGGGGTTGAGTGGACTTGTAACAGGGCTTTACAGGACTTGTAACAGGGCTTGAGAGGACTTGTAACAGGGCTTGCGAGGACTTGTAACTGGGCTTGACAGGACTTGTAACTGGGGTTGTGAGGACTTGTAACCGGGCTTGAGAGGACTTGTAACTGGGGTTGAGAGGACTTGAAATAGGGCTGAGAGGACTTGTAACTGGGGTTGTGAGGACTTGTAACTGGGGTTGTGGGCTTCGGAGGACTTGTAACAGGGTTTGTGAGGACTTGTAACTGGGGTTGAGAGGACTTGTAAAAGAGCTTGACAGGACTTGTAACTGGGGTTGTGAGGACTTGTAACAGGGCTTGTGAGGACTTATAACTAGGGTTGAGAGGACTTGTAACAGGGCTTGACAGGACTTGTAACAGGGCTTGAGAGGATTTGTAACTGGGGTTGTGAGGACTTGTAACTGGGGTTGAGAGGACTTGTAACTGGGGTTGTGGGCTTCGGAGGACTTGTAACAGAATTTGTGAGGACTTGTAACTGGGGTTGAGAGGACTTGTAAAAGGGCTTGACAGGACTTATAACTGGGGTTGTGAGGACTTGTAACAGGGCTTGTGAGGACTTGAAACTGGGGTTGAGAGGACTTGTAATAGGGTTTGAGAGGACTTGTAACAGGGGTTGAGAGGACTTGTAACTTGACTTATAATTGAGCTTGTGAGGACTTATAACTGGGCTTGAGAGGACTTATATTAAACTTTTTTAAATATAACATATTGGAGGCACCCTGAACTCGCCCCACTAATGATCCTTTGGAGTTTAGGACGGGGTTTGGTATAACCTAAATAATTATTCGGCTTTTTAAATAGATTTTAAAAATATCAGTAATTTTTAGTTACTTAAAAACTTTTTACTTTTTTTTTAATTATTTTAATAGAGTATCACATAAAACTAAGAGCCTTTGAGATTTTGAAGGCGGCTCCAATTCACGAATGTTGGTTAAAAAACCGGAGTCGGCTTGGTGATGTAGCTGGGGCTGAAGAAGAGAGAAAGCGCCTGGGTCGTCCCCGGCGCTTCCCAAGAGGAATCCAATTTATTGTACGGATTATTGTACGGATCTCTAACTCGAGCTTGGCGTGCCAATTTATTTCTTCTGAGAAAATTTTGCTTTCTGTTATTTGTGTTCTTCGTTTGTTATGTGTTGTTTAGAGATCTCCGTGAATAAGCGGGGATTGGTAGATCGAGATGTCTTTTAGGTTTTATTTCTGAATTTCTTGAGTTGTTTTGTGATGCTCTTGTGATGAGATTCCTCTTGAGAAACAGTATTTGCGACGCAGATTTAAAATCGATTTTTTCCTGGCGAAACAGATGATGCGGCATCTGGCTAGCAAAACACCATTAGAGTTAAAAGTTACAAATGGGAGTGGGTTCCCACCGTTGCTTCTAATTTTTTTAGAAGTTTATAGTTGTTTTTGTAATTTAGATGTCTTTTAAAACGTAAATTCTGAGCCTGTAAACCGTTTCTTTGGAGCTCGCCGGAAAACTTAGGACGGTGGGTCAGGTACCCTCCCTCCCCCTTCTTTTCCTCTCTCCTTTTCTCTTGTTTTGTTTTTTGTTTTTTTCCTTTTTTTCTTTTTTTTTCATTTTATGTTTGCGTTCGGCACGGGACAAACAGTGTGCTGTGCGGAGGTCGGGCGAAAGGGGCACACCGCAGCGAAGCGACTGCGATGCCGATGCCGACCGGGTATTCTTCTCTTCTCTCTTTTATTTTCTCTCCTCCCCTCTCTCACTTTCAGGGTTTTTCTTTTTTTCGTTTTGGAGAATGAGCACGCGTATGCGGAATCATTGCGAAATTGACGACATACCTATGTGCTGTCGATTTCACAGCTGACAGAAGGTTATGGAAACTCCCAACGGAATCCGGTGGGTTCCGATTTCTGTACCCATTGAAACCGGCGAAATTTCGTCGGAACGGCAAGTACAGGGGCACCGATTTTTGTTTCTCTCTCCTTCTCCGACCGTATTCCGAAGTCACATCACACCATCTACTCGGAGTTCACCGGACCTACCAAGATTTCATAAGTGTCGAAGAGATAAACAAATAACGTTACCAAAATGCCATCAACATCGAAAAAAAAAACACGATTCATCGTTTTTTAAAACTGGAATTTTCGGTTTTTAAGATCGACCATGTTTTTTCAATCGTTTTTCCCAGAAACGATTTGAAAATGGTTCTTACCAAACACGATTTTGTGTTTTTTGTTTTCAGAAAGGGTGAAATCAGATTTGAAAACGTTACCAAACACCCTATTACTTGATTCCGTTTCGGAAGCCACCGTAGCGAGTGAAATTTCGCCAGCATTGCATACCATATAATCATGAATCCATGATTTTGTTCTTTATTAAAGAACAAAATCAACATTTCTAGCGTATACAGTGGTTATTGGGGAATCAGCTTGTGCTGGAATTTCTCAGTGACCCATCAATTACAGATATAGGTTACGTTGGGGAAAAAAAACTGGAGAATCCAGGAATGTCAACAAGCTGTTTGGTGAAACGCTGGAGGAATTCCAATTTGAGTAGAACAAGCTCCTTTTTCTCAAAAAGAGAGGAAAAAAAAAAACAGTTAAAATCACCATTTCGGGTTTAGGTTTCCTTCCATTGGTGTTTAGTAAACATATTTAAACATATTAAAGATAAAAAAGGAGGAAGAAAAGGCTTTTGTCCATTTGCTTCTTTAACCTTGTCAATGTTCTGCAGGATGGAAGGCGAAGAGAAAAAGGTGCCGTTACCATTGGAGGAGAAGGTTTTCAGCCTTTTCGCTGAGTTCATGACCAGGTTAATCCCATCCGTAATTAATATATTCACGCTCTTAGAATATTTTATTTTTTCAAAATTACTTTATTAGTTGCTGTTGTAATCTTGTTCCTCTGACAGTATTTCTATATCGTTATTAAAAAATATTTTGCATTGTTAAATCATTCATTTTGAAATATTTATTAATTGATATCATTATATAATTTAACTGCTTAATTTTTATGCACATGCTACCATGACATACACATGGTGTAACTGAAGCTCTCTTGATATTGGATAATGTTCAACAAGAGCCATTGCATTGTTCATCCAGTTATTGTTTTTCAATAGTTTGTTAAATTTTACTGTATTTGTTTTTGTTGCACTGCTTCTGATACACAGTATTTGAAATACATGGAGTATTAGATTCTACTGTTATTACATGTTTGCAACATTGTTGCCCAGAGTTCAAAATATCAGTCCAATGGTCTTACAAGTGACCAGCTAACTTATCAATCAATAATGCCCTTTCTCACCCAAGTTGGTTTAGGCTCTTGGATCTTTTTCACCATTCCCACACATAATATATATATATATATATATAATCAGTTTGCTTTTAAATATTTCCTCACAAGTCCTGTGAACTTTTTTTTTTTATTGGTAATAAGAAGAATATATTAAAAGAAGGCAAATGACCAGGGAAAGAACAGTACATGTACACAAGTCCTATGATCTTGTCTTGTAAATGAGGTTTCACTTGTTCAAATTCCTATCTTCTCCTGTGTACCAAATTTGGGTGAGTGATAATAATAAAGTTTACGGGTAATACGAGGATGGGGTTAATATGTAATTATGTTTCAACTAGACTGTTTTGTGAACTGGTGAGGTTCACTCCCTATATTGTTTTCTATTCTAACAATATCTTCACTTCAATTGCCAAAAAAAAAAAAAAGGAAAAAAAAGACATACGAGTATGGGTTAATAGTTTTGCCAGTCAAGCAGCAACAGTGGATATCAAACATTGGGTATTATGACTACTTGTATTCCACCCTTTATGGTCACTTGCTTCCAATTTCCTTATCTGAGCTGGTTTAATCCTACCTGCCTTACTGTTGCATCTTTCTGCATGATGAACCTTTGGGGGTGCAGTAGAGTTTTTCCCTGTCCTTCTAGATCAGACTATTATTTCTTTTTCCATTGATGGGGATATATTAGTTCTATTATTTAAGCTGGAGTCGTTTTTCCCCTTGAATGTCCATTGCTTGTACACGCACACATCATAATCATCGTCATCATCTAATTGAACTCTTTATGTTTCAGAGTTGCAAAGTTTGAGGAGTTGGTGACTGTAGGAGGTGAGATGCTTGTTGGTTTTCATCAAGGGTTAGGTGAGTGCTTCACAAATGTATCTGATTTGCTACAAGTGATAGGATAAGGTTTGACAATTTTATTTGTGGTATAATTTTGTCTAAATAGAGTTGCTTCGACGGCCTCCAATAAACAAGACATCTGAACTGGTTGACAGCATAATTAAAGCTAATGACACTAAGAGGGTAAAAGCATATATTGAAGCTGGATGTATCAGTGTTCATGATGGTGTAAAAAATTTAAGCAAGTGTAAGTACATAATTTTGTTGTTAAGCTTTGCTGCATAATTTAGAATTGGAGCTCAATGTTCATAGAAACGGTGCTTTTTTCTTCCTTTTTTAAATTTCAATGTTGGAGGGCTTTTTTTCTTAATGGCTATTATTGACATCATGTGCTTGAAGATGCTTGGCTTCATTTAAAGGCTTCAAATCGTGTAAAGTGTTTTGGAACAAGTCATTATAGTTCATTACTTTTTGGTAGTTGCAGTTAGATGATTGAGCATGTAACAAATGTGAAATTAACTATCTATACTATATATAACGGGAGGCTCCCCATTGGGAATCCCGCCAACTAAAATGTGTAAGTTTCCAAAACAGCCCTTATACATTGTTGTGAAGATTCATTAACAAAAGGGCATAATAGTCACTATCTTAATTTTTTAAAAACTAAATAATAACTGTTCCTCCCTTTCTTAATGCGTGCAGTACTACACGTGCACCCAACTAGTAGAATATTGATGGATGTCTATAGATACTGGTTTTCAGTAAGATGACCTTTTGATTTGGAAGAAGACAATGTAATCATATAATTAACCTACAGGTTTAGATATTTTCAGCTACTCAAAAAGTACAGCAGTATGACTATATAATTAATTTACAAGTTTGGTAAAGTACAGCAAGATAACCATATAATTAACTTATGGGTTTATATAGTTTTGACCATAAAAAAGTACAGTTATAGAATTGATTTTGATTTACAGGTTTAGATACTTTCAACAATTCGGAAATGTACAGAAGTCATATAATTAGTGTACAGGATTTGATAGTTTCAACAGTTAAGAAAATAACAGTAAATTATAAGTTTGGATACTTTCAACTTTTTCAAAAAATTACAACAGACGTGTATGTACCATATATCTTCCTGTTCTTCTTTTTTTCTGTTATATCTTGCTAGTTTGACTACCTCATTTTTTTTTGTTTTGTTTTGGTAAATATGCAAATGGAAGTACATACATGCCAAGTGGGACTTCGGGACTGTTTAAGTAAAGGTATCATGTATTCCATATTATTGCTACTTATTTTTTGCTTTTTCTCAATGATTATAGAAGTTATATTGAAGAAAATAATTCAGGTTTTCCCGGTGGTGTTTTTGGTGTAATCTTATTATGTTTATCCACTAATAACTTGAATTTTGCAATTTTTCACTATCATCTTCTTGATATATATATATATATATATATAGCTTTAATGTTTTAACTTTTTGTTTGCTTATCTTACTGTTTCAGATTATTTGTTTACTTGGAGCGTTGGTACTTTTTCTTTTTAACAAGTAGTTAAACAGCTTAATTTAAGAGGCCTATAAATTTAATGTTTTTACACCCTAGTTGATAGCTATCCAGTAATTGAAATAACAGTAATAAACTAACAGAGAACTATTGTTTGTCTATTTATGGATAATGTATGGGGTGCTTTTTGTTTAAGAAGAAATTAAATGCTCATCTTAAAAAAAATTTCAACTTGTTTTACTAATAATAAATCATCATCATCATCATTATAAGTTAGTTCCTGCCAAAGTGGGGTTGGTGACCATAGAAGAAAAGGAGAGGAATAGAACACTTTAAAAGGCACTGTTATGCTGGGATTTTGCTTCTCCATATATTATTAGTAAATGAATGGTGCGCTACGGGATTTAACTTCTTACCCAAGCTAGAGATACTTCATCGTGGAGATTTTAATAATGGTTGTGCCGTTCATGGCTTTCAAGATAAGATGGTGTTGTTTCTTGTTTCCTTTTTATATTTCATTTTATTTATTTTATTTTTCTTTTATGATGCTGAAAAAGCTCACTCAAACTTAGCAAGGATCTAATCCTATCAATTATAGATATTGAAAATAAACAATTAAAAGCAATGGTGAACAAATCACTGGAGTCTTGTGGCAATGAATAAGAAGGTCTTCTTTCTTCAAAGTTAAAGTTAATATCACCATCTCTTTTGGAGGCTCAAGGGATTAGGTAGGAGGGGTCGTATTTGGTATGGGTTCCTATTTGATGCGATGATTTGGCACATTTGGATGGAGAGTGACCACATTAATTTTTCATGATATACTTTGGACTAGTGAGTTGGTGATTGAGTTTGTACTGGTGGCTGTAGTATCGTGTCTCTTTTCTGTCAGAGTTTCGGTGTATAAGTATCTCTGAGGTGGTTAGGGAGGGGTAGGTTGTTGCTTCTCATGCCCGCTTCAGGAGGTTGGAGTGACTTGGTGGAGCGGTTGATGGAAGTACCATGAAGGTCAGTGTTGACGGGTGTTCTTTTTGCAACCCTGGACCTTTAGGTATTGGAGGTGTGTTATGTGACCACTTAGATGGTATTTGTATTATTTTTAATAGCCCAGTGGGTGTCGGGGATTCTGTACAGTAGAGCTTTTAGCCCTTGTGGAGGCTCAACATTTTGGTATTAGGGATTTAGTGGTGGAGGGCGATGTAGTTACCATCCTTAGATGGATGGCCAGAGGTGACATTGGTTCTTGGAGGCTCTCACATCTCATCAGTAGAGCTATATTTCTGGCACCTAACATGAATACTTTGGTCAGTCGTGCTTAAAGAGGCTAACTCTATAGTCAGTCATGTGCCTAGAGAGGCTAACTCTGTAGCATATTGATTAGCCAAGCATGGGGCAGATTGGGAGCAGACTTACTCATACAGGTTCCATCTGTGGAGCTTGTGGAGTTGTTGGGGGCTCAGGTGATTTTTGTCAGGCATGCTTCCTTGCTTTTTACAGGTGTATATAGCTTATTAGGCTGCTGATGTTTGTTAGTTTCCACTTTTTTTTGGGTTAGGTTAGGTATGGGTAGTGTGGATACATGCTACATACCCATATTGCAGCAATACATTCCACCTTGACTTAATCTATACTTCATTATTTATCAGAAAAAGAAAATTCTCCATTTCATCTAAAAACACTGATTACAAACTCCAAGACTAAACATATATCTAGCCAATCCTAATAACAGTACGTCTCAACCCTCGAAAACTTCTAATCTCAACTCTAGATTGTGATTTAAGTAAAGATAAAGAATAAAGACTAAAAAACCTCATAATTAAAGGACATAGTTGCTCTTGCATCAATTCCCCCGGGTTTGGAGAGAACTCAGCTCCAACAAGAAAAGCTTTGACATATTGAGCATAAATCACTGGATCAAGTCTCAACAATATTCTCCTTATATCCAAGTACTTCCACTCGGAGGCTTGCTTGAACATTCGACGAGGAATCTTAGGTATTGATGACCTCTCCGTGAATGAGCTTCTTTCATGTCCAATTCTTCTTCAGTTATCTCCACTGGCTTCTTTGGCATTTTAAGAGCTCACTCTTGAGTAATTGATTGATCATCAATATCATGGAATCTATGAAATCTTATAAATCTGATACATAAAAGATGGGATAATCTGTAAATCATTAGGTGACTCCACCACTGGCACTTAAGCGTTAGAACTAATCTTATTTAGTACCTTGCATGCCACAATCTTCCTTGACTTCAGCTTAGGATAGGCTCTCGTAGGAAATATCTCCTCTCTTAGATAGACCAGAACTTGATCATCTTGAGCAAACTCCTTGAATCTTTGATGTTGGTTTTCCATTTCCATATAATGCTCATTGCTGGTTTTGGTGGCAGCATGCACTTTTTATGAATCTGCTTAATGTGATCGGCTTAAGCTTCTCCATCTTCACTAACTCTTGCATCTGGTGGCAAAGAAACAAGGTCCAATACATTCTGTGGGTTGTGCCCATAAGCAGCTTCAAATGGGGGTTCTTTGTGGTGCAATTAACTGAGGGTATTATAAGCAAACTCAGCTTGGGCTGGAAATTTATCCCACATCTTCATATGATCACCAACTATGCATGGTAACAAATTTCCAAGACGAGATGACATTTCTCAGATGAATGGCTAATTAGTGACATTATTATGGATTGCAATTGTTACACCATCATTACAGGCTATATAATAAGTGCCTTAAACCACTTATAAATAATAGATACAATTTTATTAGCCGTGGTTAGTTTTCGTATATTTAATTTTGCATTAACGGAACACATTCTGCCAGATCCAGGATAAGTGTTAAATTTGGTGAAGGGAATCCATTTCCATAATAGAACATATTATTTTATCCTTTATTTGTGATTATATGACCTGAAATTTACTTCTGAATACGATGTGCTGTGATAAGCATATCAAAATATAAGTTATTAAATATCTTCATGCTATTCATACAAGCAAACATAAGAAATTAGAGATTCATTTATGCATTAGATGATCTAATGGCATGAAAATCTGTCAAAGTGCTTCCCCCACCCCTCTTCCTCTTCTCCTCAGTAAGCTTTTGTCTCGTGTATTTGACTTGGTTACAGACACATGCAATCACAGGAGAGCATCCATGTTGTAAATTTACTTGTCTGGAGTTATAGATTATTACTTTCCGGAGGACCTTGTGATTTGTATTTTTCTGTATGATATGTGCATTCCATCTAAGTTATTAGAACTTCTGTTATGTGAGTTGCAGAAAAGTACCTGCTCAATGAACTTGAATGTCTGATGGGTGATGCAGCTTCTGTAATTAGACATGCATATGAAAAGGCATCTTACTGGGGTAACTTTGCCACTGATGAGTTGGAATATCAAGAAACTGGCTATGAAAAGGTTAGTATGTTGTTTTTCATTGGCTGAGTTGTTTATGTTTCCATATTGTTCTTTGCCTGCTTTTCTACTGGCTTGTGCTCAAGTTCACCCAATTACATTTTTGTATTGACCGAGGGCATTACAGAAGACTGAATGAACTTTGAAGATTATATTTTCGGTATATTATTTTTTACACTTGAAAAATATGTGTACATGTTCTTTCATTGGAGAAGTTAAAGCTGTACTTGGTCCTTGCCTCATGTCCATCTACCCATTCTGAAAACAAGGCAGATGAAGTGGAAAGCATTCCACTTTTAAAGGGTTTAGAAGTTCCAGATGGGTCATTAAGAGGATATTTATCAGAGAATTCAGGATGATTCAGACCAATAACATTGAATGTTGAATTCTTATCAACATGAGTTTTGGAAACCTGCATCCAAATACTCATGATGCAATAGTACAATTCAACATTTTGGTTTGAGGCTAGGGAGCAAGGATCTAAGGTAATGGTAATCCAGTGATGATGGAACCTTTTTATTTTTTTCATGTTGTAGATATTTCTTACTTGCCTATGAGCCTTTGGTATGATCTGGTGAATATCTGCATTTGAGCTCTCAATGTAATGATTGGCAGATTGTTAACCTGCATAGCCTTCTTGATATTTCTCGGCAGATGATATATATGACGGAATATGGGATTGTGATTTGCCTAGAAAAGCTGGGGGGAAAAATTGGAACTAGTTTTAGATGGGCTTGGTCATGAAATGGTTGACCATAGGGTCGGGCTGGGATTGATTTTTAAAATCCCGAAAAATTTTGGACGGGCTTGGTCAAAAATAAGAAATGGCGGGCTGACCTGGCCCTGCCCGAAAATTAGCTATTTAATTAGTTTTTATTTTTACTATTTAATTAATACTTTCTCTTTTAATCTTAAACTACTTATTTCTACTCCACAAGTCTTCATTCTTTCGTCTCTTCCTCTAAATGGTGATAACTTTTTGTTGGTAGGTGAAATTTCTCCCTAACATTTTTTTTGAATTATCATAAAAAGAAAAGATTAGTATTATTGCCTTCGTTAAAAATATAAAATTAAATCTCTAAGTGATTATTATTGGTTTGGCTTGATCGGACTTGGACATTTAAGTTTGCTACTTGAATAGGCTTGGTCATTAATCACAAGCCCGATCATCGGGCTAGGCGGGCTCGGACATAGACAATATCACTTATGTATGACCTCTGACCCAGCCCGAACCTGCCCAATGATCAGCCCTAATTGGAACCTGACTTTTAATATGAAAATGGAGACACAAGTTGATAGGGTTCATCCAAACCAGTTCCTTTAAGTTGGCTTTCTACAAGCGCTTAGGAAAATGCCAGGCATGAATGAGGCATTTCACTTGCTTAAAACACGTGTCCAAGTCTTGATAGACAAGGAGCAAGGATCATTAGCATACCTTTCATTAATAAATAAGTAAATAAATAATATAAGATGTACTTGTGTAAAACAATCTAAAATATCAAGTGGAATTCATGTCATTATTAAGAATCTTGTCTTTCGTTCTTTTTTTATTTGGATTAAATAGTGGTTGTCCATGGTTGAATCTAGCTTGTTCTTCTTTACTGGATTAATGAAGCTCATGCCTTAGTCTTGTGCCATTTAACCTTGTTAAGGCGCACACCTCATGAGCAAGGTTAGCCTCTTGGTTGCACCCAAGGGTAATTTTGTGAAACCTTGCCTGCTTGCACCTTAAATGCCTTATTTTATTGTGTTCTATGATTTCTGTCCAGCATTGTTTGACTAATTTGCCATGTGAGAACAGCAATAAACTTGGGATCCTTATGTTTGAGAATGCTGGGCTTACTGAGCCCCTGAGTTGATTTTTTTTTATGATTTAGAATATTTATTCCTTTTATTGTCAGGAAGAAATGGAATCATGCTGTTATCAAAATTCTGCTGTCACAGATTATGCTGCCATGATGGGCATTGTTTACAGTATGACGAGGGAAGACAACAGGATGCAGGCATGTTTTTCTTAATTAATTCTTTTACACTACAACCTTCATTTTAGACTCTAAAGATCATTCACGAGACCTTTTAAGTAATTTATACCAACGCTGCTTTGCAGGAAAAGATTGTTTCTTCTCTAAACCTGAACTTGCCATCAGGAGAAATGGAGAGTTACTGCATGATGTGGTCTCTAAGGCCCTTTATAAACGATGAAACCATGCATAGAGCTTGGAAACTTATCCCATGAATGCTGCAGATATCTTCCATTTTTTTTTATGGAAAGTTGCAGAATAGAAAGTTACCTTGTTCAATATGGAGTTGCTCTGCACTCTGCTGCTATTCTGCTCTCTGATTCGTGGAGGCTACGGAGCTACATGATTCTAACTATAAAGAGGAAGCAGCTGTATTTTCAGTTTAGAAGGCCTTTGGTGTTGTTGCTCATTTGGTGTAGGACTCTTATTAGTGGGGATGAGCTGCTGATGATAGGATCGTTGCGAAATCTACAGCATGATAATCGTTTGAAAATAAGGATGGTGGATAGAATTGTCTGGAAAATTTGTGCCAGCATCAGTCAACCATCTATCCTTTTGTCATCAAAATCATTAGTGGGAAGGCAATAACATGGCTGTCTATATATATATATATATATGTATTTTATTTTTGAAGGTAGAATAACAGGGTTATATGATCTTAGATTAATATCATCAGGTATTTTACAACAATGTTAAAGTTAGATGAAGTAAAATAGAGTATAGAATAATATAAGTATGTAAATCTTATCAGTGGATAAATCAAATGGGATAGCATGAAGAAACTGAGCGGTTGAAGAAGATGCCGTTAGAGGTGTCAGCGTGAGTTAATGAATAAATCTTTTTTAAAACTCTAAAAAGAACAAAAATTGGGTCGTATTCACCCTTAGAGGTACATGTCGTTTATTCCTAATTATTATCTTTTTTCTTGTTTTTTATCCCATCTAATTAAATAATTTGTCTCTAACGTCCTTTATTCCTAATTATTATCCTTTTTCCTACTTTTTATGCTATCTAAATTATTTTTTTCTAACAATATTTTCAGTCTCATTTCCTTATTTATATTTATTCTGATCTTATCAATAGTAATTCTCATTGATATAATTTTGACAATTGATTTTAGGAATATTTTTTACAAAGTCTTGGGGACGTGGATATCATTAAGCATTCAAATTCGGTTTTTTTTCCTTTTATGTTATTCGTAATTATTCTCCTTTTTTCAATATTTTCTTGTATTTAAATATTTCCTTCACAGCAAAACCTACCCACAATGATCCGATGGTCGGAGGTTGATTGGATTAAATATTTTCTCATGACTGACTTTCTTGGAGATTATACCCCTAAAAGCGAATGTTATAGTTGTTTGGTAGGGTTTTTGAAAATTGGATTCTAAAATCTAATTAAAAAACACAAGTATTAAGGGGTATTAACAGTAGTGGGTTTTAAACAATGAGTTAAAATCCTAAGTATCCAAACAAAGTTATGGATTCTAATAATTAGCATTGACAATTTTGATTTTCAAAATTTATATTATAATCTGAAATCCACAATCCAAAACCTATACCAAACTTTAACATCGTCGTACCCTGATAACACGTATAATTTCCTTGGGCGCAAAGAGAGGGCTCAGTTTGTCGGCACCACGATGAATGCACCTACAATCAGTGGCGGAACCATGTTATGGTTAGGGGGGCAATTGCCTCCCTCCCCCTAACTTTTATTTTTTAATTAAAAATGTATATATTTTATATATTTTTTAATTAAAATTTATGTTTTGTACCCCTAAAATTTTTGGTTCCCCCCCCCCCCCCCCCCCCCCCAACCCATTGAAATTTTTATATTTCATGAGAACTCCCTCAAAAATTTCTGGTTTGGCCTCCCCCCCCCCCCCCCCCCCAACTCATTGAAATTTTTATATTTCATGAGAACTCCCTCAAAAATTTCTGGTTTGGCCCCCCCCCCCCCAACTCATTGAAATTTTTATATTTCATGAGAACCCCCTCTAAAATTTCTGGTTTGCGCCCCCTCAACTCATTAAAATTTCTATATTTCATGAGAAGTGTTAATTGAAATATTTTTTGCCCCCCCCCCCCCCCAAATTTGGAGTCCTGGTTCCGCCACTGCCTACAATAACATGGGAATAGGTGTACAGCTACTTACGTCGTCTAACACTAGCACGACTTCCATCTCATTAACCTTTTTTGTTTTTTGCTTTCAACGAGCTCAAAACAGAGCGAAACCGTTCAACAAAAACCCATCCGATGATTTTCCCACCATTTTCATTGTCACTAAAAACACACCCCCAACATGATGAAGTTTCATAGTCTTTAAATATATCTCTTTTTTTGAGAGAAACCCAAGTTAGAATTCTCCTTTCTTCATTTCTTCTTAGTTGCTAAATCTCTTCAAACACATTATCCAAAATTTGATCAACATTCATCGAAGGAAAGGTTTGGTTGATTGATCGTTTGGTGTAATTTTATTTAAACATTAAGGAAGATCTTTCACAACTGCTCCAAGTTATTACAAAAAAACATGGAATTAATATGTAACTGTGACAATGGGATCTACTAGACATATGTTTCAGAATGAGTTGTGTATAGTTAAGAGTTTCCAAAAAATCTTTGAAAAAGACTCAAATTTAAAAAATGAATAGAAGAGAAATAGGGAGGAAGTAGGGAGTTGAGGAGTAAATACAAAGAAATGGAGTGAAATCATCTATCATGTTTGCCTGCAACATTGCCTCTGGTTTGGCCATGAGACGCTGCCATGTAAAGCATCTCACGGTCATTGTTTTTTCACTTCAAACATTTACAAGCAATGAAAAAAAATGGCTGTGAGATGTTTCACATAGAAGCATTTTACGACTAAAAGCAAGGGATGTTACAAGCAAACATGACAGTTGAAAGACGAGACGGAAACCTTGCCATTGTGGGGATGAAATCGTCTGCTGCAGTGATCCTGCAGCAGGCCCTCTAGTATAGGGTTGGCAATGGGTAGGATATATATCCGAATTCAACCCGAATCCGATTCGAAAATCCCGAATTCGGATATGAGATATAGATCCACGGTTTGAATACGGATTTCGGATCTGGTCGAATTCGAATCTGTCCATATCCGATCAGAATAGGATCCGAACCGAAATCAACATAAACTTTTCATTAAAACAATTGGTAAAATGGTTGAAGTATCATTACTCATGTTTTGCTTTAATATTTATATGACTCATTATTTTTGATAATTAAAATTTACTTTAATAGTTAAACTTGATTTTTGAGTTTTAAGTTCAAATTGAATCTAATTCGGATCGAATTTGGATTTCAGTTATTTATTCAATCGAATTTCGAATTCGGATACAGTATATAAATTCGGATTCACATATAAAAGATCAGTCAAATTTCGGATCGAATTCGGATATCGGATTTTTATTTTCGATTCGGATCATGATGGATCCATACCTTATTCGACCTGTTGCCAGCCCTATTCTAGTATCGCCGAAAATGCTGTATTTTTCACATTAACAAGTGACATTTCACATTTTAAAATGTGAGTTTAACAGCATCCAATACATGATGGTGGCATCCCACGGATGCTCCAGACGATCTTAACCCACCATCGTGTTAGATCACGTAAGCATCTGGACAGCTGTCATCATATCATTGTCGATGCATTGAGGGGTGCAGGAACCGTGGTGCAGACGATACAGGGCCCAGCCGAGGGTTTCTCAAATTTTCTGGTTCTATCGTATAAAGGGCACGTAGTTGTGTTCTTCAGCTGGGTAATCTATTCGGTCTGAAATCCTCTCGAGAGACGAAAAAGGCTCATCGAAGCTATCCTATCGAAACCTACTTTGAGCTCTCCTATCGAAACCTTAACTTTTCTTTCTTTCGAAACCCTACTCTCTCAGAACGGGTTGAATCTCTCTTCTCGAATCGAGTTGAATTGATCTTTATTTTTCTCAGCCAGTAACCCTAATCTTGTCTGCGTTTGGGTGACGGGTTGAATCTCCCTTCTCGAATCGAGGGGAATTGATCTTTATTTTTCTCTGCCAGTAACCCTAATCTTGTGTGTTTCGTATCTTTCGAAGCCCCAATCGGACAGAGAAGTTATATTTTATCTGCTACAGCGCTTGTTTTGTGATTTGGGTTTGGTTTGATCAGGTCTCTGGTTCTGTGCCTTTTCATATTGCTATATTTATCGTCTACCTGTTGTCTCTAGGTAAAGAAGGGGTTGAATTAGGTTGGTTGCCGGCATAAATCTTTGACTAAATTTCTTATTATCATGTTTGAGCCATAGTGATCTAAGCAGAGATCGTTTATTCAGATTTATTGTGCTTCTTGTTATATTCAAGCCCTCTTACGATTCTGGAAATGCTAGTTTTGCATGCGCAGCAGTATGAAAACTAGTCGTTTTTGAACTCTCTATGTTTGCTTGCTATTACATTCACCCTCTCCCTCTCTTCTAATGCTAGATTTGATGTGCAAGATCATGGACGGGAGAGCGTGAAAAAGAAAAGTTGAAAATAGTGGTTGCGAAGAGAATCTCATCTTAAGCATGACGGAGGTCAGTTCTTAAAAGCATTTTCAATTACTGGATATACTTATCCGAGCAATTTGATCTGTATACAAAAAAGATTAACATATATTGATTAATGTTTTATTCTCTTTGCTAGGGATTACTTGTATGATTCTTGGATCATACCATTTCATCTCTTGTAATTTATTCAAGACATGCTGCCCTAACATTGCAATTTGCATAATATTAACTTGTATGTTCAATCAATTATTTATTATTTTTTTAACCCCTTGCCATTGATGTGCTTGCATCTATACTAATATATAAAGGGAACTGTGGAGATTTGGGCCTAACATTGCCTACTTGAAATACCCCCGAACTTTCAGTTCAGCTAACTTTTTATTTCTCGGTTGGTTAGTTATTTGAAAATATCAATTAGTTACAAATTAATAAGACAGTTTTAACTGAATATTCAAATGAAGTTTATAAGCATACAACAGGTTGGACAAGATAGACTATAATTCTTTTCCAGTGGGCATCGTGCGTGCCTTCCCTTAGTATAGACGAAAAAAGGAAGTTTAGTTTCCTAACCAAACATACCAGAGTTTGAGATCAAGTGATGAGTTTTTTAAACAAGTTAGCTTATTTTGTATATGCTAAAAAAAAAGGGCTTTGGACCAAAGGACGTTGAAGGAAAAAGCATTGTACTAAAGGCTGGCAGCAAAAAAAAACCATTTAGTTTATAAATTGAAATAATTACACTTATTCCCCTTGCAGCGTGAGACTTATGCACAAACCTCATAGGATGTGGTGGGAAAAAAAAAGGAGAAATGCCAAAGCCTTCACATAGGCGCAAATGGTCGCAAAGTACCCTTCTTGGAATAAAAGTTGCTTTTGTGAGCCCAAAAAAATATGATTTTATAGCTAAGCTAAGATGTCCTTTGAGTTTTAGCAAATTAATTTTTACCTAATGTACAAAATGGCAAATTTATCCTTATTTATACATTTGTAAGGAAACTTGACAAAATAGCTAAACTTATACAAAGTAGCTAACGGAGGAAGTTCGAAGTTTATTTTTGTTAAAAGGTGTTTAGTTGCATTAACTATTCAATTTAAGTTAGATATTTTCTGGGTTATATTGTCTTCTAAATGAATTTAATATCAAGAGGTATCTCGGTCTTTCAACATTTTTGTTTAGACAAAAGGAGTTCTGTGACAATCTACACATATGTGAAGGGAGATCTTTTATATTTCTAGATGTGAGGAGGCCTATATGTGTAAGTAACAAATCTCAAGGGGTGTTAGTGTAAGTATACCTTGTAAATTATACAAGTGAATATTTTTTTAGGTCTAATTATATATTATGTTTTTTTGTGAAAATATTTTTTGAGACTATCTAATTTAAATAATAGGGTAATTTTGGTATTTATAAATTTCACCTAAATTTTATTGGTTCTGGCAAGTACAGCATTTAGAAACCCATCTTCCTTTGCATTGACAAAATGCACGTTTAAAATAAGTGTCTTTTTTTAGTCGAGGTACCATTATTTGAAAACTCGAAATCTTGATTTGGCTTCATACGTTCCGAAATGAGTTAACACTTGAAAGTTCGTCTCGTGCACACCATCGCCGACATTGAGGGTGAAACGTAAACGCAAAATGACCTCAGATTCGACACTCGAAGCTTTTCAATCCATGAAGATTCATTTGTTTATATTAAAACGAACAAAATAAGTTTATAGCATTAGCCTTTTGTTTGGTAAGGCATCATTTGTCTTTCATTTTTGGATCAAGTAGAAATAGAAAAAAAATTGTGGGAAAAAAAGGTCAAGACATAAACTCTATCCTTCTTGTTGTACTTGATTTCTTAAGGATGCTAATGTTGGGTTCATTAGTCTCGGGCCCTAGAAGTTCCAACTCATCATTAGCTCATTTCTAACATCCATGCTCTAAAAAAGCCATTAGATGTCAAGCTCCGAAGCCAAAGCGTCTCGCTTGCCGCGATCAGCACGATCGTATTGCATTCCTCTCTCATTTTTGGCATACCCAAGTAATAGAATTGCTTTCTTGTCCTTATTTCTGTTTTGATTCATCAATTTCCTCTTGAAGAAAGCCCTTTGTTCATGAATATTTTTGTAACCCTCGATGGATTAAAAAATTCTAATCTCATTTGAATTTTTATATGATGAGATTATATCTTTTGAATCCTTCTATACTCAAATCCGGTTTTAAAAAAATTTCTTCATTATTTCTATTGTGTTTCTATTGTTTTGTCCATTATCTTGAGAGATCCTCAGGACCATTAATTTGGATGTTGTTCATACACTTTCCCTCTTTCTTCAGTGAGGTTTTGAGATGTTTATTGGGGCTTTAATTGGTTACATGCGTTGCTGAAGAATAATTTGTTCTTTTTTATTAGATCGAAAGGAAAATTAGTGTACCGTGGTTGAGTAAAAGTGGCAGTTAAGTTTTTGAATCATTTTCTTTTTCTTGCATCATATATGTTTATTGGGTTCTTTTTTGTTAAGATATCTGAATTTTATAACGGCAATGTTATCTTTAAATGGGATTGAGTGGGCGGCAATTGAAATTGCATATTTGATGACATTATCGGCTGGAAGCTAAGAATTTTGTGGTGTATCAAGTTTCAAATTTCCAAAATTTTGAAAGATATATGCTCGGCTTTACTGGGAGTTCAGTATAAACATATTCTCTATTGTTTGCGATAAAACTGTGTGTGTGTGTGTTTTTTTTTTTAATTTTAAATTGTACTTGCTAGTTCACTAGCTTTTATCACACAGGATATTTAATTGTAGACATTATAACATAACCTTCAAGACAGGTATGTAATGTTTTCATTATGAAGATTTAGTGTTCATAGTCAACCTTTTTTCATCAGTGGAGAAAAATTATCTCAAATTTGATCTTTAGATGTTAGGATTCGTTTTTAAGTGAGAACCAAAGGCACAAATTAAGGTTGGGAATTAAGAACTCATTTGGAGTCTTGGGAACTTTGTAAACAAAAGGCGCAAATTAAGTGAGAAACAAATGTGCAAATTAAGGTTGGTAGTTAAAAAACTCAAAGAACTGGTCACTAAGCAAAAAACGAAAATTAATTCTTTAATCAGATGCTTAATCCTATTGAAAAGCAAGCGAAAGCACTAATGACAAAGTCCAAGAGACCATGGAACATCTTTCGTCATACGTAAAGCAGGCACATCACTGTCTACCAGCAATGCCCTGAATTTTCCACTCATTGTAATGAGGGATTTGTCGAACCTTTGGTTTTTTGGAGGTAAGATGAGTTATTTCAGGTAATTCATATTCGATATATGCAGAATGGAGATATATTTCTCTGATTTAGTTTTTAAGGTAGAATAGTACCCAATCTCTATCATGGGGAGATTGTCTTTATCTATGTAATTTTTGACTCGTTAAGGAGGATGTCTTTATCTATTTGGATTAAACTTGGAGTATGAATAATTCAATGAATTGGCAAGCAAAGTTCTAAAATCCAGTATGGGCTACAGTACCACCCATGGCTGGTATTGATCAACTTCTTGGTACTAGATGGTATGGTGGCATCACCACCGATTGATTAATTTTATAATTTTCATTTGCTTTATAATCCTATAGCATTTATGTCAAAGCACATCTCTTTTTGCAGCTTCCATTTCTTTATAAACCCCAACACAGAATCAACACGTGATTTTTGAAATCTCTGTTTGCAAATCTCTCCCTCTCTTTCTGAGAACACATCAAATCTCCTCATGGATATTCTTCTTCACTTGTGGTGTCTGCTTTGATACTTGTGGGCCTTCAATTTGGAAGTTTCGAGATACAAGCTGGAATATGATTGAGATTGTGTCCAGTTGATCTGGAGAATATGGAGGAAGCTCTCGGATGTCGGAAGCCTACCCAGATTGTGACAAGTAGATTACTACTGGCATGCTGTGTTTCTTTCGAAGATTAAGGAGAGAGATAACTTGAATTAGATGAAGAGGAAGCAAGAATTGAGGGAATTTCATCAAGATCATGACTTTAAGGAGTTGTTTGAATTTGCTTCCCCGGTGGAGATTTAAATGGGCTTGGGGAATTGGAGGTACTAGATTTTGTCAAAGTTTTCAGCACATCATAGATGATACCTGAATTTAAGAAGAATAGCTGAGGAAGTTCTTGTTGGGAATAGCATGGGTGTCGCAGAGAAAACGAAGGTTGTTATCTCTCCAATGATCAGGAGGCCAAAAATGTGCTCATTTAGTAGTCTTTGCATATTTTAAGTGGCAGGTGATGAGGTCTCGCGCGGTACTAAGTTTGTACCGCCTTAGTCAACTTAGACTGGATTCGGTACAAACTTCTTACCGCCTGTTTCTGGTTTTCAATTGGCTCTTGTGATACAATAATATTGTATATCAAACTTGTCTTGGTCAAGGTTGGGACTGAGTATGAGAACTACATTGGGAAGAGACACTTCGACTACTATAGATACTATTTATGCTCTGATTTAAGAGGAACCTAGAAAGAAAATGGTGCAATAACCTATTATATTTTTTGGAGAGGTGTCTCCATTATTCTTCGAATGGATTGAAAAGATGGATATAGAAGGCTAGACAAGCATGACCCGAAGTGCACTCATTGAGGGAGGACTCAACACACAAAAGAGAAGAGTTATGAACTCCATGGGAGGTTTACTTGATACAGTAGCAGTAATACTTAAAAATGTCCTAGTGAGAATTATGCGTCCATGATATCTGTCTGAGTTCAACGCCTAGAAGTTACTCATCCTCATCTTTTGATAGCTTGTCATAGATTGAGTCTATATGGTCTCATTCTAAAATTGGAAGCTTATCCTTCCAAACGTAAGATAATTAGGGTAAATAGGAAATTACTAAACTACTCTTATGCAAATTTGTAGGATATTACATGTTGTACTTGGATTACTGATTGAAGGGGCTTCTCTGCTATCTTAAAATATTGAAATCTGCTTTCTAGTCTGGATCAAGTGAGGATGGCTGATGGCTCTTTATTCGCTATATATAGAAAAGAAGACATGAGACTAAATGACCATTAATCCTTGTCAGTAGTTCATGTTCTAAAACTACTCATTAGTTTGTTGTTCTTGAGCAGCATTACAAACAATCTGGCTTGTCAGTATAAACTTTGCCCTGATCAGGGTATTTTCAGGACTCTGTGTAACGCCCCATTGAAAAAGTGCCTATATGCAAGGCGGAGGTCCCAGATCTCTTTGGGTTCTAATAAGAAAAGTAGAATCAAAATTAAAAGGGAGCAGAAGACACAATATAACGAGGAAACCTAGTAATCCAACTAGGTAAAACCTCGGGTTTCTTAAGGCGATCACCCCTGGAAATCAATCTACTATATAAAAATGTGAATACAAGAGTTACCAAATTACAGACCTCCTATCCCACAAATTCACTCTTGCTCGCTTCCCATGATAAATCACTCCCAAGTGAATCAATCTTGTCCTCGCTTGGAGTCCATCTCATGATCACGAACGGCACCTTGGAATCCACCAAAGTGTTCTTCATACTCTTGAGAATCCACCCAAGAGCCAATTTGGAATCCACCAATGAAATCCCCAGTCCATTTGAACAAGAATGAAAGATCTTGTAGGTTTCTCAACGAAACTCTTCTTGAAGCATGAGGGCTAAGCCGTCTTCAATCTCCTTCCTCAATCTCAATGAAACCCAAAACAAGGTCTTAGAGAGGTTCTCTACACCTCAAAACCCTAAAAACAAAGTCTAGAAAGGAAGAATTACAAAGAAAAACCCTAAAACCCAATTTATAGTGCAAATCTTTTGTTGGGTGCAGGTTGTGCAAGGGTGCGCCGAGGGTGCAGCCACAGACTTTCTTTTGTAGGTTCATAATAGTGACCACCCAGCAGTTGCGCGCAGGTTGTGCGGAGGGTGCGCGTGGGTTGCGCATATAAACCCAGGTTGCGTAAGGGTACGGGAGGCTTTATGTAGGCTGCAACAGGATTTGTGCAGGCGCGGGAAGGCTGCGGTAGGCTTTGTGTAGGCTGCGGCAAGCTCTGTGCAGGAGCTTGAAGGGTGCTCAGACAATGCTCCAAGACGAAACGTGCTCCAAATATGATTTCTTTCATTTGGAACATTTGTATTTGATTTTCCAACTTATTTTCTACACACTTGAATTGAAACATTAATACCAAAAGGTATTTGTCATGCATTTGTTACTTCGGTGCAATTTTTGCACTGACACCCACTCCCACCCGCAATGATGTTGTCCGCTTTTGTCTATTAGGCCTCACGGTTTTTGCTCTTGGGTTTTAACCCAAAAGGTCTTGTTGCTTGAGGTAGTTATAAGCTGACATATATGGACCTTCACTTTCTCCTCCCTGAGTAATATGAGATTTTCGGATCTTGCACTTGGTGACGAAGAAAATGTTTGGGAGTGGTCATGTGGCGGAGGGTCTCTACATGAGTTCTTATACTCCTTCATGGTCTAGTAGCAGCAGTAGTAGTGTTATGATGACAACATTATACTCTGTCACATCAGTTTTTGTCACTTGCCTTTGAATTTGAATCTTTTTTTCTTTTTTAATAATTGCTTGTTTTAGCATGTATTTATTCTATAGTTTAAGTTTGTGAGTTGGCCCGACACTGAAGAAGATCTTTTCCTTTGGGAGATAATGCAAGTAATTATGTTCAACTTGTTCAATCTATTGTTATAGGTTTCCCTTGCTCGTGGCTTCTTTGGATAGGTATTTTTATTTTATAATATCTATGGATGATTCCACTTTATTTATGTGGTTATATTTAATAAATTGTATGCAAAATGTGAAAAGATTCTGACAGATGATTTAGGATCAGTATGCAGTCCTAAGAGAATATCTGACTGGACCTAACACCAATAACAGATTCCTCAATTCTCTAAGAGGAATCTGTTAGAGATCTTCTTTAATGTTGGGCAACTCGGCCACTATTGTCCTGGCTTAAGTCTGTCCAACCCCCTCCTTGGCGGCTGTCTCATTCGGTGGGTTTGGCTCGTTTCTTGGCACATGAGGTGAACGTCTCATTCAACCATATACGTAGATCGGCCAACTCACTTGCAGACAGCTTAGCTAAGGCGGGAGCTGACATGTCATCATTATGGGAGGGGTCTGATGTATCTTCTTTCCTTGGGCAGTCTTAGGGTCATTTTTCTTCTTACGTGATTTCTCTGGTGCTATCCTATCTTTGGGATCTGCTGCCATGTGTCTTTGAACCTCTCTTTGCCTTAATATATCTTCATTATCTTTGCAAAAAAAAAAGAAAAAACAGATTCCTCAATTCTCTAAGAAATTTGTAAGTACCATGGAGGGTGAATTTTGTAGAGACTATTCAGCGACAAACCCTGCTCAACCCAAAAATTTGTAAACCCAAGACGGTTGGATTCCTTTGATCTGTCCTTCCCCATGATGCATTCTGCTGTAGAGATTATGTCATGCCTGCATAGACCTGTTGTGGTGCAATGTGGCATATGGTGTGCATTACATTGCAACGGAGCTTTGTGGATTGATACAAAAAACCAATTTTCAGACCATGTATATAGTCTAGGATATAGGTTTGGATGGCAAACATCACGTATTGACATGAGCTGCTAGCCTGCTACCCACAAGGCTGCAGGTTGGCCTATAAACTACTTTTATCCCATGACATGGAAGGCATTGATGATGGGCTTTTTGACTTGGCTTAGGCTGTGGGCTTGATGAGCCCGCAAGGGTAGCCTAGGACAGCTTTTGCTTGCTAAGAAAATGGTCTGGCAACTTGACTACTCTCTCTGTATGTCTTTCAGCCCAAGTTGTGAGATTAGAAGGCAAACCACATGAATGACAAGGATAACATGGTACTCCTCTACTTGGGGAAGTCTTAAAAAGAATTTAATTGAAGAATGGTCATCATCAAAGCAATGGGATTCACTTATCAACATTCTATTTCTTGTCAAGATCTTGGTTTTAAGATAAAACCTAAATATCTAATGAAAGATCAACATCTTTCTCCTTTGAAAGGACATAGATTTTAATTTAAAATTGTTTCCTTAACAAAAATGACGTTCATCATGAAAATATATTCTCCTCTATGTATTGTAAGACATCTTTCTCCTTTAGCAAGACTTGTCCCTCTGGACCAGGAAACATAAATAATCTTAAGTCTTTGGTTTATATAACCATATTAACCTAATTTTCTTTATCTTATCTCTTATTTGGGTAGCATCTAGACACTTTTGGATACATTCTATACTTCATCTTCCCTATTCTTCCCATGCATATATCTCAATGTTGTCGTCCATAATATTTTTTTGTCCTATATTCCCATCCATAATATTGCATATGTTAATATTATTTTTTGCCCTATATTCTGAACCATACTTCACAGTAGGCCCACTTGTTTTCCTATGAAATTTTCCTTTTAGTTTGAGTGGAACACATTAATCTCATAATACTCTTGAAGCATATCTCCACTTAAGCTTTCAAGCTCTAATTTATTGTATAACATATACATCAATATATATATATTATATTTTGATAAGTAATGATATATATTAATATAAAATATATAGAGTAAGTACAAGTATGTATGATAGTATCCTTTGCCTCTTGCCCAAGAGGCAAAAAAACACTCCACAAAACTCATACACAAGTCTACTCAGAAAGCTACCCCACTATGGACAATATCCCCATCATATACAATAACAACGAAGCTCCCATGGATATTGTAACATATACAATATCCACCTAATGGATATAATTGATCCAAGATAATGAAATGATTGCTTTTAGGAATCTCTTGATTTTCATTTCTTACCTTTGCTCTACCTTTACCATAATTTGTGTAAAATTTACATTCTAGATACTTGGTCTTGGTTCAATTTATTTTACAATCTTTTTATTTCATGATATCCCATCAAACCTGTGTTTTTGCATTTTGTACCAACCTGGTTTGATCTACCGATGCTCCAATTTCTGCTATAGCTTTGGTTCAAGGCACCTCCTCTTGGATATGTGTGATCATGTGATCCATAATGTGTACTTCAGGGGAAAAATGGAAAAAAACAGAAAGTAGTAACTTGTTAATTCTCTACCCAATCTAGCAGATTCATGATCTTTCGCTAACAGATGCAAAAAGATCATTTTTTGAGTGGTCAATTGATATGTAATGTGTACTTCAGGGAAAAAATGGAAAAGCAGAAAGTAATAAATTGTCAAATCTCTATTGAAGGCAGCAGATTCATGATATTTCACTCAAGTGCATAAGATCTTCTTTCTGAGCGAATCTTTAAGAAAAGAAAAATCTGTTGGCGTGTTGCTCTTCCGTCATCTTATTTTGTTTCATCTTCTTCATCTGGACTCAAAAGGCATGCAAGCATTCATTTCTTCAACTTCTTTTTGCAGAGAGGAGAATAATAATATAATTTAAGTTGATAGATTTAAAGGCTTAAAGCCCATACTTATTTTCTGTAGAATTTCAATTAGTTAGTCCAAGTTTGACTTTGGTCCTATATGCGTGATTAATGGTTTATTGGATTTTATTTATTAAGATTCCTTGTCTCCACATGCATAATGGATGGTTAATTAGAGCTTGTTATGGGCCTTTAGTTCTTAAATGCAAGGTTAATTGAATCCTATTTACTGTGATTCCCTATTTTCCTCATCCATAATTAATTAGAATTTATTTGTGATTTTTTTAGGTGTTTGAGTTGTTGGACTCTAACCTTTTAGCTTTTCAATATCCTTGGTAAATTTGGTTTTAGTGTTGCAGCTTCGTAACTCAGTTACTTCGATACTGGTAGAACAGTAATGACTTATGTTTGACTTTTCAAGTTCTGGTTATAGGAAATGGATTTCTGTTTGAATTGAAGATGATCTTCACCTTCAATTTTTATGTTGCTTCCATGTATGCCATTTTCTTTAAAATTTTCAAGAAACCAAGAATTCCCGTGTTAGCTTCAGTGACTTGAAAGTCAAGTTGGCACTGGAGCATCCAAAGTAAATCCAAATATCGGGATCTGTGAGTTATGGCTTTATATCTTTAGAGTGAATATGAGGAGTTATAATTACATGATTCTAGCAGATTTTCCCATGTGGAGTTATAATTACATGATTATAACACGCAATTCTGTTTACCCAGAAGCTTTTGCCTTCATTTCGTAAATGTAGGAAAATATGTTTTAATAAGACTTTTCCCATCTCAAGGGAATACATTAAACCGTAAGATTTTTTGAATAAGCATTTTGATTCCTGTGGGAAGGCAGTGGCTTCAAGAGAAATGTTATCAACTGGAGCTGTTTCTCTTGATATTATCTTGATACTTAAAAGAGTTTTAAATATATTTAGGTTAAATAGTTTTGAAACTTCCATAAGAGTTTGATATTATTGAAACTTAAATGGGTATAGTCAACACCAACACTAACACCCTGTAATTATCATTGCCAGCCTTTTGAGGATAATTGGAGGAACTCCAGGACAATTTATTGTCATTACCGTTATTGCATTGATATCATCGAGGACCTCGTATCCTAATTGGACGATCTCATGTGTCATTGGACGATTGATCCCAGAATTTATTTTAATTACGTCAAATTAAAGACCTAAAATTGAAATAAGAACAGATTTTGGTTCACCCCCTACAGTAATCATAAAATCCTGTCTTCAAGAAAAGCAACTTAAAAGTATATATCTGACTCCTTATATCCGGTAACTGTGCCTTGTCAAGACTGGCACCTCACATGTGTCTAATACTGGCACTTGCACTTTTGCTACTCTGGTGAGCAGAAGTTAAGGTTAAGGTTCGAGAAGGATATATGTTTGAATGGTTAGGTTACTTAAGGGTAACTTTTGGATAAGATGGGCTGGGAGTTGGGCTTTTCACTATTTAGAGTTTCAGTTATGTTAGGGAGACTCGAAGTAAAAAGATGAAGTATTTGCTTAAGTGTTATTAAATTTGTATTGCTGACTGCAACTAATTGGATAAGCCATTATTAGTTGTTTCATTGGTAGTCTATAGTCTTAGACTTTTAATAAACTCATAGGTTCTTGACCTTTGCTGTTGGTTATGTTCTGGGCTGCTTTTTCTTTAGAATGGTGGCGTTAGATTGGTTCTGCTTAACCAAAGTAGTTGGTTAAGGCATTGTGATTGATTGGAACTGTATGAATGATAGTGATGAATTTTTAGTTAAGTTCAAATTTGTTTATATTTTTATTAACCTTCGCCTATTTCTTGCAGTAGCATATCAGGCCGCAGGGAAAGTTTTATATATCAATTTCGGTGTTCGGCAAAGTAGTCTTCAACATTATAATCATTTCTTTTGAGATAGTAAGTATGTTTAGAGCCCTTTTAATGTTTTTGGTGCTAATTTATGGCTTCTGTTTTGCTTGTATTTTCTGTCCTTTCAGTCATCGTGCATTATTATTTACTTGATGTTTATGTTTATTTAATCTTTAGTTAGGATACTATATATTTTGTTGTTATTTTTAATGCCTGAATATTCGTGTGTATAATTTTCTCTCACCTTCTCTTCTTCAGGGGTTTTGTGTGTACATGTGTCGATAGCATGATATTCAGATAAGATTGAAGTGATCTCTGTACCAATAAATCCATACATCCGTCAGGTTGGTGCATAATTATTCAAATCAGTGATATTCAACAAGTGAAGCCCATATATGGAACCTTTTTTGTAAAATAAAAAAATTAAAAAATCTCAATTGGACAATGATAACTTTTAGATAAATGGACCTTTTCTGAGGACTATTTCTCCTGTGTTTCTAGCTGTCATATAGTATCCAAAAGTGCATATAAATCTTCTACGATAGAAGCTATAGATCTACCAATTTTATGGTAGTATGAGGATTATATAATATTTGTGCGTAAGATAATAAGTTGTTTATTTGGGAGTGAACATTCTTTTGTTTCTTTTCTCATTCAAATACTGTTGGCCTATATTGATACTTGGTAGGTTTGAAGCTTCTGAGGTATAATTTCTGTGAATCTACTGGTTTGCATATGGCATGATCTTTAAAAAAGGAATAAAATGTTCTCCTATTAAGTATTCATAATCCAACTTGTTTAAAGATTAATGTTGTTATGATTTTAGTGTTTTTGTCTCCTTCAGTATATCTCCCAAACTTATTTTAGCTGTGCTAGTCTCTTCAGCAGCCAGAGTTGGATTTAAAATTATTATCTGGTGGGCCGATACATATCGTTAGATCCTCATGATTTTCGAATTCCTAATTGAGTAAATAATAGCAATTTTCTTTAGAGATGCAAGAGCATCTGTATCTGCTTAGAGATCACTTCTCAGTATTGGCATGTATAAAATAACCTCAATCCTTTTCACGGTATTCTGCTAATACTGTTGTTTTTTAGTAATGATTTTCACCTCAATTCTTTTCACTGTATTCTGCTAATACTGTTGTATAGTAGTGATTTTCATTCTTTCATGGTGTTACTTGCCATTTAATAGCAACTTTGGTGCTTAATTTTTCGCTCCTATTTAATTAGATATTGCTGAAGCCATTCTAATATTCTTTCCATAACAATTGATTTTAGGATGAGTACATGAATAGGCTTAGCCGCATTGTTGACGATATACAATGGGTGCAGATTTGGCTTCTTGCTAGCATACAATTGAACGAGTACTGATGTCTTTTTATTGATATTCCAAGGAATATTGATTATTAGGTATCTGCTCTGGGAAAAGATTTCTTATTGTTGAGGTTTGCCTTTATGTTCTAGTGATTGGTGTAGTTAAGACTAAAGATGGATTCTTGCTGACTAAAGAATTTTTTGTGGAATTGCCACCCAAAAAATTAGTATTGCATGATTGATGCATATGAAACAGGAAATTTTGTTTTCGCAATACCTCCAACAAATTAGTATTGTGTGATCGATAAGCAGGATTTTTTTTTTCCATTTTTTTGTGGCTAAGCTCCCATATGCTTGGTCAATATTGAAGTACCAATCAAGTAGAGCAATTTACTCAGTAATTCAAATCATCTGGTGAATGCTAGACACTGAGAGTTGCCCCTCAGTCAAGAAGTTAAAACTTCTGCTGCATGTTTGATTGATTGGTTTATGAGGGAACTTCTTGAGTATGTTGAGTGGGTGATTATGTCAGAAAGGCTCCTATGCAGATGTTTTGGATTCTTCCATTGTATGAATTTAAGTACTGCTCGAAACAGCAAGGCTCAAGATTTTTCTTTTCTAATTCCTGTATTCTTTTTCTGTTCAGAATGACTAGGATGATTATATGTCCATGAAATTCAGTGGTGGATCTGAGATTTTTCATCACGAGGCAGGACTGCTCTTGACTGTTGGCAAAATATGGCATGTGAAATGAAACTTGTATGAGCAGCAATAGGATAACAGACGGCCCCTCTAAATAGAACAATTGTATTCTTCATTTTATGTTTGACAGAATGGCACGGACAGTTTGGTTCCAAATCAAATATAAGCTTGATTGGCACACTGGTTGGTGTGGACTAGGTATTCTGGGCATCTGTGAAATTAAGAAAGATAAGCGGGTATTAGGAAGCCTGATTTTTCTGATTAGTATATTTTGTCAGACCAGAAAATGTAATTAGCTGTTTTTCCCATTATTTTATTCGTTACTTTTTTGGCAACTATATAGTAATGATTATCTGTACTTGTTCTTTTCTAATTTTCATTGTAATCATGGTAAAAAATCGCCTGCTTCATAGAGTTCCTGTTTTTTGACATTTACATCGGATTTTACTATATTTATCATGCCATTTTGCAAGCATGGAAATTCTTTTATATCGACAGTAAATGGATTTGTGACGTTCTTACTCTGATGCTATCCTTTGACCCTTGTTGCAGGTTTGACGCCAGTGTCATTATCAACCACCATAAAATGGAGTTGAATACCATAAAAGATGCATTTGACCGTGTTGCCAAGAAGCAAAAGCTGTCTTCTTCCAAGTCCCGGGAAGTAATTGACCAGATTGGCCAAGAAATTGAACATGGGTTGACAAAGATCCGGTCAGCCCTGGATACTGGTTCCGAAATTGATCAAAAGTCAGTCCTTAATGAACTGAAAACCAAGCTAAATGAGCTTGGTCCGCTGAATGAACTGGAAGGGTCACAAAAAGAGCTGAATGTAGCATTGAGCAAGTATGCGAAACTCCTTGAAAAGTATTTCAATCCGGACATATCCAAGGCTTACAGGAATGTTGACTTTGACAACCACATTGTGAACCAGATCATTGCTGGCCATCTTTATAGGCAGGGCCTGTTTGATCTCGGAGACTGCTTTGTAAATGAGGCCATGCAACCAGAGGCAAATGCTATGAAATCCCCATTCTTGATGATGTATCAAATACTTGAGGCCATGAGAGTTAAGAACCTTCGTCCTGCCCTGGATTGGGCTGCCACCAACAGTGATAGGCTTATGCAGAATGGATCAAGTCTTGAGCTGAAACTTCACCGATTGCAATTTGTGGAGATTCTACAGTCAGGAACCAGAGCTGATGCACTTAATTATGCCAGAACACATTTTGCTCCTTTTGCTTCGCGGCACATGGCTGAGATCCAGAAGCTCATGGCTTGCCTCTTATGGACAGGAAGGCTTGACAGCTCCCCATATGCAGAGTTCCTGTCACCTTCCCATTGGGATAAGTTAGCTGAGGAGCTGACCCAGCAGTACTGCAGTCTCCTGGGGCAGTCATATGAGAGCCCGTTGAGTGTGGCGATTGCAGCCGGGGTTGAAGGATTACCTACACTGCTGAAGCTGGCGAATGTGATGGCTGTGAAGAAGCAAGAATGGCAAGCGATGAAGCAGTTGCCAGTGCCTGTGGATTTGGGGAAGGGGTTTCAGTTCCACTCGATATTTGTTTGTCCGGTTAGCAGGGATCAAGTGAGCGAAGAGAATCCACCATTGATGATGCCTTGCGGGCATGTACTGTGCAAGCAATCGATCGTGAAACTGTCCAAGAACAGTACACGCACGTTCAAGTGTCCATACTGTCCGCTTGATGCCACAGTAGCGCAGTGTAGGCAGCTCTATTTCTGATACACACTAAGTGGATTCTCTCTCTCTCTCTCTCTCGACTCTCTCTCTCCCTTCTTGCTTAATCGACTGCAATTAGGTTGTGTAGCCACGGTGTGGTGGTGGTGGTGGTGGGGATGAGCTAAAGTGCTTCAATGTATGAGTTCGTTCATTGTACATAGACATTCTTTTCAGATTCATGGAGAAGATGAGGAGTATCAGTACTACAAAGTGGGTAAGCCTTTGTTTCTTTGTTTTATTTGGCTGCTAAAAAGTGCTAAAAAGAGTCAACAAAAGCATCCAATGATGCATTCTGCTGTAAACCCAATTTGGTGTCCATCAATTTTAGTCTCTCTTACCATGATCCCTTATCTTGCGTGTGTTTTGTGGCTAATATAGCTTAAGCGAGGAGGTTGTTATGTCGAGAGGAGGACAAAACAGTGCCAAAGACTTCAACGGAATGGTGTATATCATTATCCTTTTGACCACTTAATTTACTCGCACTTCACACAACATTCTTCCTCTTACTTAACAACCACCTACGGCCACGATTGAACGCAGCTAGTTTTAAGGACAAGCAGAAAGCTCTCTGCCCCTGTGCAGAATGATCGTTGGCCCCATTCTGGCAGCCAAATAGAAGGTAAAACAACGGCTTACCCACACCGTAAACCCGGAACATCAAAGCACCTTACTAGATCTCCACTGCTACCA
Organism: Buxus sempervirens; assembly: GCA_947561395.2. Taxonomy (NCBI): domain Eukaryota; kingdom Viridiplantae; phylum Streptophyta; class Magnoliopsida; order Buxales; family Buxaceae; genus Buxus; species Buxus sempervirens. The sequence continues at coordinate 11,081,838 of OX387184.1, forward strand.
CCACCACACCGTGGCTACACAACGTGTTATGGGCCTGGGTTTGAGGAGGAGTTAATGGATGAGGAAGCCCTATTTGTTTTATGTTTTTGAGGAGTTAATGGTTTTATGTTTTCTTACCATATGGACCACCTTTTTATAGCCTACGGTTGGGAAAGAGAAGTCCTTCCCAACCGATGTGGGACTAAAGAGAGACTAATCTCTTTAGTCTGACATCCCAACCGAAGGCTATAAACGTAATTCAATAAATATAATTAGCTGATATGAACAGTCCGGTTGGTTCAGACTTCTTCTGAAGTCTTAACAAACCCACGACCAAGCCCAGGAGAAGCACCCATGGTATTGCAAGTGCCACTTCACTTATGAGTATATATTTATATAAAAATAAATAAAAAACCCTATTTTACTCATATATTGTCACCTCAAAAAAAAGAAAAAAAAGAAGGGGGTAAGAAATCTATAACCCTCTGTCCTGTTTGGCTTCACTTTCTTTTTAACTCCCCATCCGAGATTATCAGAACCTCGCGTTTTCGAAGCCGTGCAACTCGCTCGCTCGATTCAACGACTTCCTCATAATCGCTAGCTTAGCTAGCCGTTCAGCCGCTTTCCAAGCTGACGTCGGTGTAATCGGCTCAACATGAGCCGGTTCTCTCTCGCTTGTCCTCCTTCTCTGCATCTGTTCCTGTTGCTGTTGCTGCTGCCGACGACAATGCAGTTCGGCTAACTCGGTTTCCAAACTCCTCAGATGTTCGTCTGCCGATATCGAGCTCGATTGCATTAGCAGCGCCCGAGCTGACGACAGCAACTGGTGTGCGCTCGATAACTCCTCATGCTCCGTTAACCGCCGGGACTCCGCTATCGCCCGAATAGTAACGAAGAGGTTTCTCAGCCCTTCTGTTGAACGGACGGCCTGTGGACGCGGTACCAGCACGCGTTGTTCGTTGCAGCAGATCATCTCCTGTGTCGCCGGATCCTTGTAGCACCACCGAACAGACAACACATGTCGGTCCCCCACTACCGACGCCGGAACTCTCAACTCAACCAGCAACTCTCTCTCCTCCGCTGCGTAGAGATCGCCTAGCCGAACCGAGTCTGCGGCGAACACGGTTGGTCGTCCGGTGCTGGTGGTGTAGACGGAGGAGATCTCAGCCGGAGCAGAGCCAGACGCGACGACGAGCTGGAGCCTAAGATCTCGAACCACGACGCTCAATAACGCTCCGACGCATTTGGCGAAGGCGTCCTCGACGGGTATGTGGATGTGACCGCCATTTTCGCCGAAGCAGGAAGCGTGGACGGGGATCTCGAGGTGAGCGAACCGGGTCGCCTGAACGTTTTCCGAGAAACCGCTTCGACTCGCTGCATTGTTGGGAACTCGGTCATTCTGGCAGTCCGATAGAAGCATAATGCTAGCGATGGAGTTTCTCTCGCGACGATCCTCCAGAACCTTGGCGGCTTTCCTCAGCGCGGCGGCGGTGCTGGTGCCATGGCCGCAGATGAGCCGATCGATGATCAGCCGCGCCAAGCGTTGGCCGTGAGCAGTCATCCTCCTCAGCGGCAGCAATCTCTTGGGACTCGCAGAGAAGGCGACAATGGAGAGCCGATCAGCGGGCCCCAGAGAGGAGATTACGAGACGCATGGCACGCTTCAGCATCTGTAATTTGGCGCCGCTCATGCTGCTGCTTACGTCAAGCACCGTCACTAAGTCGATTGGCGCGCGACGTGTTGGATCGAGAAGCGGCGCGGTCGTGCTGCAACTTGTCGCCGCCAGCGGAGGAGGAGGAGCCTTCACCTTCAATGCCACCACATAGGTTTCGTGGCTCCGGCCGACAGATACGACGGCAGCTTCTGGTAGTATTGTTACTTGAACTTTATTCAGATTTCGAACTTTCACCGCTTCACTGTTTGGACAAGTTGGATTGACAAAGAATCCTTGAAACTCTTCAGAATCATCGTTTTCATCGGCTTCTGGTATGGGATTAAACCGGGAGCCGGCGGTGGTAGACGGCAATGGTTCGTCATCGTTGTAGATGCTCGGACCAGATGGTGAGGATCGCTGGGTGGTTTTGACGTCTCTTGGAGGAGATTCTCTCTTGGTGTCTTCACTCTTTTTGTTTTTGGGTCTGTTGCTTTTGTACTGTTCTTCAGGCTCTGATGGTGGTGGTGGGTGGTGCTTGTAGATTGCCAGTAACGGTACTTCACTCCGGTTGGCACTGCAGACAGGACAGTCGAGGCTTCCGTGCTTTCTAACGTGCGCTGCTATGCACGGGAAATGGAAGGTATGAGAGCACTCTGCAGTGAAAATGGCGGTGCCCTGTCCCGTCTTCACGCTTTGTAAGCAGATTCCACAGCTACTCTGCAAAAAGGCCAAGTAAAGAAGGGCAAATTCCTTCATCATTCTCGTAATCAAATCCGATTCAGATTTAAAAGAGTGCTAACCAACTTCAACTGTGCGTACGGCACGGAGAACAAAAAGAAAAACAAGGTATGAAGCAGGAGTTCTTACTCGAGAGAGACGCAAACTGTTCTTGAAAAGCAAAAATCTTGAAGGGGATCGAGGAGACGACGTGTTCGAAGCCTGCAACAGTCTAGGGCTCTTGGTTGATGGAGTGGTAGCAGTGGAGGGAGTCTTGTATTGGATTCTGGGGCTATCATCATTTGCCATCGTCGTCTGGCAGCGCAAGCTCGGGGTAGCGACGGTTTGAGACTGCAGGCGAGGGCTTGATGGGTTGCTTCCACAGGAGATGCTGAATCCGAATTTGGTACAACTAGCTTGGCTGCTGTGACTTGGGCTGCTGCTCTGTTGTATCTTTTCTAGGATTATGGTCTCTCGATCTCGGTCGATCGATGTGCAGAAAGCTCTCCGCCAACCGGTACCCATTCTCAGAGAAAGAGGTAATTAAAACAACTAGAGATTAGAGACGTTTTCCTCTTCCTCCAGTATCTAAATCTCTCTTTTTACGCTCTTTAATTTTTTCTCTTTAGAAGAGAAGATGATAGAGTGAAGGGGATTTGTCTGCGCCCACAAAAATAAAAAGAATAGAATCGGGATTCAGACGGAGAAGATCACGTATTTGAATTAAAAAGCAAGGAACAAGGAGGAGGCGTTTATACTTTACATTGAAGAAGACCCTTTCTTATCTTCCTCTGCTACTTCCTTCTCTTTATCTTTTTCCACTCTCTATCACTTCCTCTGTCGATAGCCCCAGAAGATCTCTGCAACGAAAAAGCTTCACCTCTGCAAATGAAATACATTAATTTTAAAACTCTCTACTTCCATAATTCTCATCTTCATGTCCATGTGAAACAGAAACCTTCCAAAAGAAGGAATATTTTTAGTCATTTGAATTTTGAAGAGACCACCTGGAAGTAAATAACCCAATTGGGTGACCGGCAGCTGTAGGGTTAGTTCTTGGACACTTACCGCAGGGAGCCAACGTGCGTTACATTTTTTAGCTCCAGGACACTCGTCAGTACTAAGTTTACTAACCGCAGGGAGCCATGCATTTCGTATCAATCTTCACCGTTCAATTTCTGGTTCCGAATGGGGCCGGTAAGGAGTGTATTAAATATATAAAGTTCATTATTTATTTACTATCAGTTTAAAAATGGATTTGAGTTCGGCACACACATGAGGGGAGTGTTAAAAAATATATTAAATATATAAAGTCACTGTTACTATTAAAAAATATATTAAATATATAAAGTCACTGTTACTATTAAAAAATATATTAAATATATAAAGTCACCGTTACTAAAAGCTTAAGTTGATAGATAGTAAGGATGAAGTTTATATATTAGGAAAATTATAGAAAAGGATTACTTTTCATTGATATTTATAAAAACATGTCACTAAGATCTCAAATTACAGAAAATGGTCACTTTTTGTTGATATTTATAAAATATCCGTCGAAATTAAGTTATAGGATACTTTTCAAAAATAATTAAATTTGAAAATCATTTTCTTAGGACACAGGCTCATTATATATAGGACTCAAACTTATTATATGGGACACGAGCTCATTTTACATGGGACATGTGCGTATTCTACATGGGATGCAAGCGCATCATACGTGGACTCAAGCGTGGTCTGTATATAATAAAATGACACTATTTTTTAATTATGTTTTAGAAATGACCCTTCAAGTTAATTATGCTTAAAAAGTGATCATTTTCTGTAATTTGACATCTTAATGACATGTTTTTATAAATATCAATGAAATATAACCCTTTTTCGTAATTTTCCCATATATTTAATATATTCGGGAGGTCAGTCCCACAAACTTGGTGGGCCAAACTCGGCGATCTGGCGATCTTGCAACCCCGGTAAAAGGTAAAAGCGCCTTTTAAGTGCAATAGAGACTTAGAGAGAGCATGCATGGATACCACCAAAATAAGTCAACGTTTATGAGGTGTATTAATTTGTGGGGAAGAGTAAGCCAGCCCTTAAACCTTTTAAAAAGTTTAAAATAGAAGACTTTTCTAGATGTCGAAAAGGAGCTTCTTCGAATCCTTAAATTTTTCGGTGACAGAGGCCTTTTAAGGTGCGATATGATCAATACAAATCTATATTATTCCAGGAATATTCCTCCCAGATTTTAGTTTTTTCTTTTCTTTCAAAAGGTTGTTCTTCACAAACAAAATAATATCTAACTATAAGTCTATAATGACCGGTTACAACTTGCTATTTACCGATTTGTTATACCACATTAGTATAATCGAATCGTATGAGATTTGAACTCTTATTGAAGTTGTTTCTAAGTAGACAATCATGCTATTTGCTACAACACATGTAGTCTCCTAGTGTAAATAAATAATAAATATGGGTGCTATGATTAGTCCATCCAATTTAAAAAAAATTATTTCAAAAGAAGAGAAGTTGGGTCTTTAAATTGAATGAACCAATTACAATGCCGTGCACATAATTATTTCATAGGTATAAATAAATAGCACTTCTTAATAATTAATAATGTTATGATCATTTATAAGTTAGCTGCCACTTATTGCAATACATAACATGAATACAATAGTTTAGTGCCAATTTTTCTTATAAATAACTTCGAAACTCTAGCTTTTTTTAATCTTTAAATGAATATACCACTATGTTGACTAGGGGTATTTGTATTTAAACATTTAAAATTAGGGTAAATTACACTTACCTCCCTTGAGGTTTTTGAAATAACACTTTCCCCCCTTGAGATTTGTGTATGGGTCAAAATAACATTCTTTCATTAAAGTTTCTGTCAAAACAGTAGTGATAGTTAGTAAAATAATTTGAACTGGACAAGATTACCCTCATTTAAGTTAAATGATAGTTATGCCTTAGGCTATTAAAATTTTTGTTCTCATCTTTATGAAAGGGTAATCTTGTCCAGTTTAAATTATTTTACTAACTATCACTACTGTTTTGACGGAAACTTTAATGAAAGAGTGTTATTTTGACCCATACAAAAATCTCGAGGGGGGGGGGAGTGTTATTTCAGAAACCTCAAGGGAGGTAAGTGTAATTATAGCATACCTCAAGGGAGGTAAGTGTAAGTTACCCTTAAAATTAAAAAGCATCTATTCCCCCTTTTACGATGGTTTGCACAGTGATCTTTTTGGAAACATAAGGTGGCACAATGCTTCATGAACACATAATTCTTATGATTTTATAAATAATTGAGTAATATTGGGTTGTGGTAAATTATTTATAAATATAGTTTAAGTGACTTATCCTAATTATTGTTTTATTCTTATTCATAATGGATGTAAAAATTAGACACTTCAGTTATGATGGAATTAGTCCTAATTTAGTATTAATAGTTAAGAAGCCTATATACATCTAGTTTAGAACTAAATTTCCCAATTCTACAAATAATTCTTAATCCCTATGATTGGAGGCACATAGATTATTTTTGATATTAGTACTAACTGATATTATTGCTTACACCAAACCTTTGACTATGTGACTATGTCTTTGAAGGTCACGAGCCTATTGGAGTTAAAATGATGTGAAGTTGTACAATTTACCCTCTCAATTCAAGGCTGCCTGCTTAATTTCAAACATTTAGTCCAAAGCTATATATGTCGAGGAAAATGAACTCGCTAAAGGTTGACGAGGTTAATGACAAATTAATCATTTGCGAATGACGAGCCCCCCAAGTGCAGACATACCACTTGAGAGGATGATAATATTATACCCTTGATGATATTCCTGTGAAATAATAATATCTGCTGCAATGGCTCAGAGGATGATGAGATCGGTCACGTGAATATCACGTGAAATAATTAGGAAATTATCTATCTATTATATTAAGCCGGGCCGGAGTGGCATCTTAGGTGGCAGGCTCGGAGGGCTTTGGAGGGTTGCTTTGGGTTGAAAAAAAAAACAGAAAATTAATTTTTCGTGATATTTTTTAAAATAATTCAGATTTTAGAGAGGAGTCTTGAGGTATTTGGAGATAGGCTTTGGGATACAAACACAAACAAGAGGCTTATTCTACAAAAAAGAGAAAAGAACAGATCATAGGATTCTATTATAAGGATCCACTTGTTCCCCTTTCCCCTAGCTCTCTCTTCACGTTTTATGGCTAGAGAGGAGTCTTGAGGTACTTGGAGGCAGGTTTGGGGATGCAAGTATAAACTAGGCCTTATTCTACAGCAATTGAGAAGATTAGACTATTTCTAGAATTAAAAATAGAAAATAAAAGAGAAAAGAGACTTACCTGGATTGAGAAAGCAGAGAAGCAGGGGTTCCCTTCTTTACTTGGAGCTCTTCAAGCTTCAGATTCTTGGCTCTTTGCTTGAGGAGAGGCCTTCTATTTATAGGCAAACCCAGGGGCATGGTTGGTATAAGAAATATGCCAAGATAGGGTTCCAGATTGAGTTAAAAAAGGATTTAATGTAAATCCATTAAACCACAGATGATAAACAAGAGGATTCGAATCTCCCAGAGAGAGATTTGAGTATAGATAAGGCTCAGAAATCGAAAAATGATGAATTCGCTGAAAAAAGCCCGTGCCCGTATATATAATGCGGTCCTGCCTCGCCTGCATTGTTAATACGGTCACGGCATGCCCGTATATCAATTGCGGGCACGACCAGACCGTAGATAAAATGCGGGCATAGCATGTTTGACCAAATTTTACACTTTTTTGACCTGTTTCTGCACAGGCAATACTTATTTACATGTAATATCATTTAAGTAAATGTCATCGTATTTTTTAATCTCCATTTACTTAAGATATTACATGTAAATAAGCAAACACCCCCCATTTGAATCCATTAAAAATAGTTCCAGATCCAAATTCTAAGTGAATAAAAAGTCAACTTTTCAGTTCAAGGTTAAATTCCGATTTTTCAGGTCTGATAAAAAGATTCAACATGTTCATACCAAGGTATTCGTCAAGATTTAAAATCTCAAAAAATTCATTTATGCAATAACATGGCTAAAAACTTGATTACCAGGAAAAATTATCTTGAAATCTTGCTTTAAAAAATATTTCATTTTTGGGATCAAAAGTCAACAAAATTCAACCGGAAAAAGTTTGATTTTATGCAAAAAATTGAATTTGGGCCTTTTACTTTGTGGCTTTGGATTCAAATGGGTTAAGGATCTCAAACCCAATGCTAAGAATTGAAAATTCCAAAAAAATATTTTTCTCATTCAAGATTTATCAAAATCGTGCAATTTTGAGGTATCTACAGTCACCCTATTCCACACGTCCCCCATTTAATTCTCCTTATCAGTATGAGTCCATATTAGAAAGAGAAGAAAAAACGACATATATTTTAAGCAATGCGTATTTGGTACAGATGGGCCCCACAAACCTACAAGCTGAAAGAAACGAGGAGCTCTGTTAATGTTTAGTGTGTCATTATCATAATCTAGTGGAGGTGCACCTAACTAGAAGGGAATTGAGGCGTGTGTCATTTGTATTTCATGTTCGTATTAGCGGCCCCACCCACGCTCCTTCTCTCCTTGTAGAGAGTTTTTAAAAAATAATCTAGATTCAATTATTTAGTTTTTGGTAATTAGAAAATAGTGACACTTTTTAATATAATTGAAAATTAGTATCATTTTAATGTTTACAAAAATTTCTTCAAAAATGGCCCTCAAAAGACTTATCACTTACTATATATATATATATATATATATATATATATATATATATATAATAAAGGAAATGGAAATTTAAAATTTATCTAGATTCGATCGTTTGAGCTTAAGGAGATGCATTGTTTATAGTGACGTTTTGCCTAACAAAGAGGGAGAGCTCCAATATCCCGAATTGACTTCCCTTTCTCCCAACTAATCACCTACTCTTTTGAGTGACCGCCATAAAAACCAGTGCACCATGGCTTGAGACTGGCAAAATCCCATCGACTCCATCTCCTTTTTGAAAGAGGGAGGGAGTATTTAATTTATTTTTTTAATCACTCTCGAATCTTTTTCTCCTTTTTCCTGTTGTCTCCTTCCTCCTCTTTTTGTTAAAGTGAAAATTTTCTTCTTCATCATTACGCTAATTCGAACTAAAGTAGATATTTTTGCTGATTTTCTTAAATAATCACCCAATACAATTTGTAGCTATCAGAACAAGTTTCTTCAAGTACTAATAAAATAAAATTAAAAACCAAATTAACCTTTATAATTTCTAATTCATTTGTTACCCACACAGTATTTGATGCCTAATAATAACAAATTAATTGCATGCATTACTGCAAATTCATCTTTAGCGGCTTCTTTCATTGACTGTTTGTATTGTTTAATCACGAAAACCGAGCTGATCATTATCGTAATGTGCTATATGTAATTGATTTCACTTTCTCTATTGCAGCGAAGAGTGAGGAGGTTTGAGTTATGTTATCGAGGAGTCGTCTCTTACAATTTATTATTAATAAATATTAAATAGTAATAATATTATTAACAACCAGGAATATTATTATCTAATTAATATATTGTATATTTAGTAAAATGAGACATAACTTATGAGAAAAGCAAAAACGAAAGGTGCTATATACATTTAAAATAAAATTTATATTCTTCCTTTTCTTCACAGAAGCAAAAATAATTGAACCCTTAAAAAGGGAAAAAATAATAACTTAACAAACATTATACTACATTTAATTCTACGTATGATGCCCGTCCATTGCACGGGCTGTCTGCTAGTTCATATTTACACATTACAACCGCATTAGTCACGTGATGACGCGTGTAGGGCCAATTGGACTTCTAAAAGACATTGTCACGGACTCATTTACTTGTTTTGGAAAAATATCACGAGTTGTATAAAAAGGGAAATTTGCTTGTTTGTCTTTCATAATACAAACAAGCACGTGCTTGTTTGCTTGAGCCTTGAGTTACATTCCATAATAATTCAGTGATGCCGACAGTCACGTGTCCCGTTGAGCTTCAGACGAAGTTAGGCGTGTCGATATGTCGTGTCGCATCCTAGGGAACTGACTTGCTGGGACCCGCTCCGTCGATTCTTTCTTCCTCATTCTATTTAATCATTTCCCAATAATTTTTAAATAATCGTGCGTGAAGCAAAAAATGAGAGCGGTTATATTTGATGGGAAATGTACATTTACCTCAACCCTAATATTCCATTATCACTTTTGAAAATACATGTTTTTGTTGTGTGAAACGGCTTCTAAAGGTGTGATTGATGAAACGACGAGAAAAAATATATGTTGAAAACTTTGTTCCTTTTGTTGACATGAAAATATATATATATATTAACAATTTTACCCCTCTAAATACCAAGTTTATTTTTTAATGGATTATAATATATTAGTGGTGGCATATGTATACTGTACGTCTAATCTAATAACTATAACATAGAAGTAGGGATGGGTTTTTAATTTGAAAGTGGAAAGAACGATAAACATGGAGGTTATTGATTGAGATTCTTTTAACTGTGACGGGCAACTTTTGGGGGAAAAAAAAGAAGAAAAGGCCAGAATCTGAAGAATATATTCCCCATTTGGCTTTACTAGTAGCATAGATTAATAGATATTGACACCCCATTGTTAGATTCCTTGAACGGAGAAATTGTTACATGGATCCGGCTCCTTACACGGCCAATTTGTTTACACTATGAGTGTGACTTAGTGGGTAACATGTACGTACATGGCACGCTTGAGGTTGAACAAATTAATGACTAGACGTGTCTATGGCTAACCACTTTTATTTATCTTTGTTGCATGTATGAAGGGGACATATGCATCTCCCTTGGGCCACCGTACCCTTTTGACCAGTGGGAATAGAAAATCAGCATCTTTTATGAAAATGATTAAGTAGCACAGGTATGCCCTCATTGCACAAGACATAATTGAACACTCCATATGATCTAGAGATCTCATGTTCCAAACCTAAGACATGCAATTTACAAATATCAAGTTGAGGCAATTTGGTGGCTTTGGTCTCTCATTAAGATGTATAAAATTAAGTTGGTTAAATTCAGAGAGAATCAATGACCTAGTCAAGTCAAGGAGGTTGGCATTATGTCGAATAAACAAAATCAATGAGAGAGAGAGAGAGAGAGAGAGGGGGGGCGGCAATTTTAGGGTTCCTAATACGTTGTACCTAAAAGCTTAAGTTGATAGGTGAAAGCACAATAACGTATTTATGAGGGCCCAAATATGATATTTCAAGACTCCCTTGTACGCGTGACATTGTACAGGAACACGCATGGGGAGGACATCACAGGGAATGAATTCTTCCGGCTCTGATACCATGTTAAACAACTGTTGCACTTAAAAACTTAAACTGATAGGTGAAGGCGCAACTACGTATTTATTAGGGCACAAATATGATATTTCAAAAGATACGACTAGTCAGATGCATAGACCGAGAAGAAGAGTTATACATTCTTAAACATGGTTTTGAAAAGGTCTTAAATGTTATGGATAGCGAAAGCTCTTGCTCTGTGGAGGTGGTTGAGGCGTCGTCATTATTGTTGCGCATGCGTTTGAACTTTGAACTAATATCTGATACGATCCAACTGAAAAGAGAGGACATCTGCTTGATAACGAGAACACTTATTAATGCAATCGATTATCACACTTTGTGTTTGAGTAATGGACGCAAAGAAATGGATGGCAAGGACGGCATGGTATGACTAGTTAGCTAGGCTGTCTCTCTCACTTTCTTCAGAGACTTCCGAAACTGCAAAACCTACCTTTCCCGAAGAGTCATATCAAATTCTAGCCTGTTACTGTTAGGTTAATATGTAAAGAGTAGTACCAGACACAGTTTATGGTTTTTCAAGTAGGCTTCACACGAAAGAATGAAAAACGGCAGTGACCAAATGCAATATAACAATCCAGCATGGAGAGCATTTCATCTAATGCCACTCACCGGAAACGGTGTAAAACGCACGGATAGATCCCATGTCAGTGGAGTCAGAGTCTAGTGGTTTCTGACTCCAAAGAAAATAATTTTTACTGCAGCAGGGGGCCCAGCGTGAAATACTTTCTAAAGCAGCGGGACCAGCGTGAAACGCACGGATAGATCTCATGTCAATAACAGGCCCCACACATCCGTACTCTATCCTGTGGTTTTATTGAACGACCGAATTGTGGCTCCCGAGGAAATACTTTCCACAGCAGCAGATGTCATCCCGGAAAACAGACGGAGGAGGTTTCACCGATAAGGTAATGTCAAATCAAATAATTTGAGAGCATCGGATATGGGGTTGTGGTGCGTACGCATGCCACGGAAAGCTCCTCCGTTGACGACACAATGTCGATCGAGAAAGCAATATCTGTACCTTTGTTGCAATGGCATGCCCAAACCTTGGTCAGAGAATTGTAATGGGGTTGGTATCAGAAAACGTCTGTTGACAGACTCCGCTCAAGAGGACGTCGACGACTCATTCATGGCTTGCAATGAGAACATGTGGAACACTCACTGGCAAACACGCGATACCTGAAGAACAATTAAAAAAAACCAAAGAAAAACTATTCGGACTTGATCCTTACAGTGACTTTCGTCCTGCTCCAAGGGGATAATTAAATACACACTGCAATGCAATCATCTTGAGGGGAGGCATCGCGAGTGAAACGGCGGACCTCCGCCAGGAGCAACCGTTTACTGCCAAGTCCGACACCGCCACCGTACAAGTTCAGGCTAGCTTTTGAAGTCGCTCGATCGGAACCAAATCTGACATTCTTTCATATCTGAATAAATATTAATATATTAATGGGAAATTTAATTTTTAGTGGTACTTTATCAAACTATTTAAGATTTAGTTGGCAAAGTTTTGAGTTTTAACTTTTAATACACCTTTATCAAAATAGTTAATTTTTAGTGTCATTTCACTATTATGGATAAATTCTTCCAAAAATACCCTTATACAATTTACTTCCAAGACTTGTACAAACAATAAATTGATTTGTACAAGCCATTTTAGACTTGTACAAGTAATAAAATGACTTGTACAAGTCAAAAATTAATTTGTACAAGTCAATAAAGTGACTTGTACAAGTCATTTGGATAAGTGACGTAAGGGTATTTTTGGAATAGTTGATTTGTAACAGTGAAATGACATTAAAAATTAATTATTTTGATAAAGATGTATTAAAAGTTAAAGCTCAAAACTTTGCCGATTAAATCTTAAATAGTTTGATAAAATACCACTAAAAATTAAATTTCCCAATATTAATTGAATGGGCCTCCGTCTGTTGTTCAGCCGTCCACTGCAAATCTTATATTCATAAAAGGGGGATCTGTTGAGTTTTCAATCACGAGGACTTATTGACGCTTAGGATCCTCTGTGAAGCAGGAAGGTACCGCTGTTTATGGGGGTACCTCAAACAAACAATCGCCCAGGATGGGGTACCTAAGGCAAACATGGGGGTACCCGATAATCTTCATGTTTGCCTAAGGTACCCCATGTTTGCCTGAAGTACCCTCATAAAGATGATCGGGTATCCTCATGTTTGAGTGAGGTACCCCATTATTTGCCTGAGGTACCCTCATAAATCGAGGGTACCCCATGCAAAATAAATAGGGGTACCTTCCCCTATAAATAGGGGTACCTTCTTGCTTCACAGAGGATCCTGAGCCACTTACCGATGATGATGATGACTGCACTCTACAATCTACATGGTCCAGGGGTGGGTCATAACCACCTCTGTGTGACATTAGATATGGGCCTGATGGGCTTCTGGTCTCTCAAATGAGCTTTGCTCTATAGTGCCTCGGCTTATATATATGCAATTAATATTGGGAGTCAAAATGATTTGTTATCATTGGGCCTAAAGCTTAGTTCAGAACCTCCAGGCACAGCTTTCGGATCAGAACCTTTTTCAACAAACTTTGTTGATCTTTTTTTTTTATTTTTTATTTTTATTTTTATTTTAGTAGGAAAAAAGGGAGGAAGGGGCTATCAGCGTGACCAACTCCCTGGGCGTTACCATAATGACTTCTTCTCTGTTGTGAAATGTTTGGATTGAACCATAGCTACCAACCAATTTCGCCTTAGTTGGAGAAATTGGACTGTCACCACAGCACACGAGAGGATTTGATCTATAGTGCCTTGGGACTAACCCTTGCATACAAGGGAATTTGATTCGAGGACCTCCAGCTCACACAAACCTACAAGACTACTGGACCACCACTTCCGTGGTAACTTTGTCGATCTTTCTTAGGTGGAACGTGACATTTTGTTTCTCATTGAAGAAATCTTTATTAAAAATGTGCCATAATCGCGAGGCTTATCTATCTGAAGCGTAATCTTCACACGCAATTCCTAGGTTTTCTCAACAACCAAAAGCGACTTTTTTTATAAATGCAAGGTATTGTTAAGCGGTTGAGAGTTGCCTAGCTCAGTGACGTGATAGACTTTACTGGGCATGAGCTATATCCAAATTAATACGTCTCAAAAACTTTTTTTTTTTTTTTTTTTTCACTACCAAAAAAAAAGTTTTGAGACGTATTAATTTGGATATAGCTCATGCCCAGTAAAGTCTATCACGTCACTGAGCCTAGGCTGCCTAGCTAGCTTTATCCAGATGCTATAAAGCAATAGGTTGGGCCAACTTGTTCAGACCAGATTTACTTTGGCACTTGTTATGCTAACAAGTGTCTAACCCAATCTAAGTGCACAGGTTGGGTGAATTGGCTGGACTGCAGGATTTGAAGCCGAATCCATATCTTTTATTATTACTCAAAAAAAAAAAAAAATTCCAAATCTTTTATTAGGGGTACTGTGACTCACCCCAATAGGTTAAAACATGATATATCTATATTATATTATATAAAGTCAAGACCCTAAATCTTTTATTAGGGGTCCTGTGACTCACCCCAACAGGTTAAAACATGATATACCTATATTATTATATAAAGTCAAGATCCTCTTTTCTGGTTAATATTTTATACTCAAAACATTTTTCAAATTTTTTTTTTTAAAATTAACTCTTATGTCGTTTGTTGGGATCATCTGTATGACTTACTAACCACCTAATAATAGGTAAAACGAGCTCTTTTTTTTAACAATACCGCATGCACTCCCCTAGTGTTTAAAAGGAAGAAAAAAAAATCTGTAATACTTGCAAGTTGCAATTGCAAAAAATTTTGGAATTCTCTGCTTAGTCATTGACAATTTGACACGACATTCGGCAGGTTGATATTTTTCAGATAAGACGAGCAAAGGAAGCTGCCAAGAAAGAGCTGTCTGTCGATCATCGATCCCCTTTGTGCAGAAAAAACCAGTACGGTGACCCAAGAGCGTAGATCGGATAAGACTGTGTGCCATGCCCTTGAAAAGGGATCTGAAAGTGATCAACACTGATATCAACATCTTACCATAAACCCTACAACAACATGAAATCGACCTAAACCTACACTAAGGGGACCATCACTCTGTGTGGGGAATATGCTGTCCAGTTCACATATTATCCATAGCTACAAGAATTTTTACCATTTGTAGTTAGGGGTGGTTATTGGTCGAATATGGTACGGATCTGTTAAGATCCGAATCCGATCCGAAAAAAATTTACTGATATTTGAATTCGATCCGATATCCGACGAATCTTTAATACTTAAATCCGAATTCGAAATTCAATGAATATCCGAAATCCGAATTCGATTCGATATCCGATCCTAAATCCGAATTCAAAACAGAAATCCGAATTCGAGCCTGTTTGAACCTGAAACTTTAAAAAACAATTTTAACAATTAAAGTAAATTTAACTATAAATTTTAACACAAATCCAAGTGTCTAATGATCAAATGATGATTTAACCCTTTTAACTTATGGTTGAACCATGGTCTGGGCTAAGTTTATATATATTATAAGTATGTTTTCGGTTCGGATCTTTTTTGTATCGGATACATGTATATCCGAATCCAAATCCGAATCCGAAAAAATTCGGATCCGAAATTCGAGATCCGTATCCGAACCGTGGATATAAATCCTATATCCGAATTCGGTAATTTCAGATCGGATTCGGATATATATCCGACCCATTGCCAGTCCTATTTGTAGTCATGCCTTTCAAATGTACATCAAAGGCGTCACAAGTGAGGTCATTCACACCTTAAGGAAAAAGAGTACTTTTGAGGCAATGTACATGAGCCTTAAATCTGGACAACCCCATCTCCTCAGACTCCAAGCTTCAACAACAAGTACATAGGGATCTTAAGAGTTGAATTCCGCATAAAAAGAGAAACAAGTCAAAAAAGGGAGTGAAAGTAGGTGAAAAAAGAATCTAATTTAAAAACCCCCAACCTTTTCCAAGTTTTTCAAATTTGAATTCCACACGACATTTCTTCCTTACACAATAACATCATGATAATCCCATGGATCTGAAGCCTCCAAAGAATAAAAAGACTGGAACGGTGATGCCTAGCTACTCTTTCAACATCTCATAATAAAAGAAAAATAGAAAAAAAATAGGAAACAGGAGAGGTCACGTTTTGGGTCATGAATGGTGGCCTTTCTGGGTGGTGAAGGCCATCTTTCCTTTTTAACTTCCTTTTTAACTTCCTAACATGGGATCTTTTGCCTCGTCGGTCACTCACTTTCTTTTCTTTATTGCTGTTCCTGTAACAGTACAACTTCCTTCGTAACGCTGGTAATGGTGGCACCGTGCATGCGGGACCCACTCCGCTCCGTACAACGATGTCCCGGACAGAATGCGCGTACGTTCATACGTACGCGCCCCGTGCTCTCCATAAATTGACACCCCCACCCACCTTCTTCTTCTCAGAGTTCTAAGAGAAGGAGACACACCAGTGGGCAGTGGCAGTCATCTCCTCTGTCTCTGTCTCGATCCCTTTGTATTCATGAAGGAAGAAAGGAAGAAGACGACATGGAAAATCAGGATTTCGCCCCGTCTCACATCGACGAATCTCGGCCGTCCATAGGGTTTCCTCTGGGAACGGCTCTGCTCTTGATCATCGTCTTCTGCTTGAGCGGCTTCTTCTCTTGTTGCTACCACTGGGACAAGCTTCGGTCCCTCAGAAGCTCTTCTTCACAAGAAGACACTATGGATCCCGACGCTGATACTACCCCCCAATCACCCTCTAAATCTAAAGCTTCACACTCGGTAATGTTTCCCCCCCATTTTTTTTCTTTGAATTCCCTCTAAACTACATTTACTAAAGCAGAGCTTGCTCATCTTCTTCGTTGTTGAAATTGAATTTGAGTTGAAACTGATTTTGTTTTCATTTAAACAGAATTCGAAACAACTTGAAAGCCAGAGCTTGCCAGTATTAATGCCAGGCGACGAGATACCCAGATTCATTGCATTGCCGTGTCCCCGTGAACCTCTCAGACCGGAGAAGCTTGTCGTGAAAGTGGAGAAGCCACCGCGTCTGCCAGTCCCTCTATATTAGCCTTCTTTTTCCTTTTTTTTTTATTTTTATTTTTTGCAAATCATCTGTCTATAATGAATTCAAGAAATTGAATTATATTTAATTTTTAGGTTTTTCCTTTTGAATACATTCTAACAGTTTGTATGTCAAAAATTTTCATGCTAATTATTCACTTTAGCTGAGTATGGATGTCAATGAATAAAAGAGAATGCTGCAAAAGTACTCTTTCGGTAAAATCGTCAAACATTTGGCAGGCATTTTAAGCTTTTAGGTTTATTGGTTGATTTAAGAAACACATGGCTGCAAGAACACTTGGGATTTGGCTCACTTTAATTCAGATCCAGTTCCAAGTGAAGCCACATTTCTGGGTTTCTTCTCAATCCTTGCCTACTCTCTGTGACTGTTACGATTCTCTCAAACAAGCCTGTAGAGAAGGTGGAAGAAGAAAAATCCACCGAGTCAATACCACTTTATTATGTGGTCTGCCATGTCCACAGTCCACACCACCATGGATCCTACCATCCCATCCCACCCCAGAAGACAGACAAGACAGGCCATCAAAACCTTTTTCGATCATGGATAATTTTGGGATCAGTTCCAACCATGGAGGGTTGATTTAGCAAGAGTTTGATTATGAAGCTCCGGATTAATACTAATCACATTTTGCTCCAGTAAGTCCCACTTCTTGGTGGGTTTTCATTGCAAATTAGACTAATAGATGCCACTAGAATGAAAAGTCAGGGCTTGTGAAGTACGGATGATAAGCAGGCCAACCTTTATGAGAGAGAAGTGACCTCCCAGCAACCAAAATTAGATAAGGACAAAGGTACATTGCCGACAAGAGCATGCGGGTTCTTAGTGGATTTCCCACTTTATCTCGTTAGCATTTGAATTGACAAAATTCCACTCAAAAAAAGAAAAAGCATCACCGGATTATTTAGTTGCTTAATTAAGCATTTAATTTCAACTTATGACTTCTTTGACCATATTTTATATTCTTAAATATAACCCTAGCATTTGAACGGATTTTTTCATAGCCTTCTTTGTACAAGATTAAACAGGTAATATTACTCCCATATGGTTTGGACTTGAAATCTGCTGGAGCCCTTGGCTGGAAGATCGGCTGGTCCAATGGTGAAATGTGTGTCCACATAGATGCATGAAGCTTATGTGTACACACCCTCCACTGTGGTTTGAGGGACTAGCGGATATGGCCTCTATGGTTTGGACATCGGAGGTCTAAAGATTAAATCCCTACTTGCACAGTTAGTCAAAGGAATAAGGCAATTATCTTCACCTCTAGAAACGATGCACTTTGGTGGTGTTGTGATGACTAGAGGTGTAAGTAGGGCGGGTTATGAGAGTTCAAGCTCAACCCAATCTAGGATTTACTAGCCCAAATTCGTCGTTGACCCGTCCTAATCCAAACTCACTAAACCCAAACCCAACCCAAACATTATTGTTTGAGTTCGGTTTGGCCCAAACAAAATATAAGATTTTGAATTTTTTTACAATTTTTGTTATAATTACAAAATGTTGGAATAACATTCATTAATTCGTCTATCAACATGCTTTTATGTTTGTTTGTTATAAATGCAAATATTACAAATTATTCTTGATTTGTTCCTTGAATTTGGGAAAAACACACTTAATTTATTTATTTCTTTAAAAATTTTAAAATATAATACTAAATCACTATATTTGTGGTTTTGCACAATTTTTCTTGTAGAGTATGTGCTCCCAAATATCACATTCATTGTAACATATATGTATATTTATGTGAGTATAAAATTATTTATTTGACAAAAAATCATAAACTTATTATCACATGTTAATAATTTATGTTTAATAGTTGATCGCATAAATACAATGACAATATAAAAGGAAAAGAAAACAATGATACATATATATACAAATAAATATTCACTTATATATATATATATTTGGTGGAGTTTTATACATATATCTATATGAAAGCATGTACATAAAGTCAACATTAACTTCGGGCTTTTCGGGTTGTATAGCTTGAACCTAAGCCCAACCCAAACTCAACTTCGGACTCGAAATGAAACCCAACCCAAATCCAAACCCAAACTCAGTGCTCACTTCGGGATCTTATTCGGGTTGGGTTGGGCAGGCTTTGGATAGTCTAGGCTAGATTTAAAGCTCTAGTGATGGCGGTCCAATTCTTCTGATTAAGGCGAGATCGATTTGATAACTATGACTCAACCCAAACATTCCATTCCACAACGAGGAGAGAGCCCCTATGATCATGCCCAGGGACAACCATGCTGGTGGGCCCCTTCCTCGAAGGTAATATTAGCTTTACCCTCAAAATGTACAAAATAATACTATAGAAAATCAAATAAAGCAAAGTAAAATGTCGAGTTAAAAACTTCCATCATCAATAATAATAGTCTACAGTATTCTTCTAGAATAATCTTTAGAAGCTACAAACACATCAAGGGGGCATTTGGTGGGCATTATAGAATCTAGATTCTAGTAGAATCCGATTCCATAAACTAAAAGCTGGGTTTGGTTGGTATTTTAAGGCCAGATTCTACTATCCAATTGTATAATCAAGCCCATAATCACTATCTATTTTTTTGGTGATTATAGGGATTATGGACATTGTTGCTTAAATTTTCAAAATCTATGATTCTAGAGATTATGTATAACATATTATAATAAATAATAACATTATAAGTATTATAATGTAATATATTATAATATTATACTATTATAATAAACATATTATTATATTATAATATATATATATATATATTATAATAAATTTAATATATTAAAATATAATAATATATTAGTATATTATATTTAATATCGTAATATTAATATTTCATATTATATTAACTTATTAATATTAATATAATAATATATTATATATTAATAATATTAAATATTATTATTATAATATATAATATTTTTTAAATTTAATATTGTAATAAATTTATTATAATATTGTAATAAAAATATTTTATAATCACAATATTATATTAATATATTAAATATTATTTAATATTTAATATTTAATATAATATTAATTTATTAAAATATAACAATATATTAGTATATTATATTTAATATTGTAATATTAATATTTCATATTATATTGATTTATTAATATTAATATAATATGTAATAATAATATATTATATATTAATAATATTATAATTATATGAAATATTAATATTATAATATATAATATTTTTAAAATTTCATATTGTAGTACATTTATTATAATAATATAATAAACATAAATTATATTATTGTAATATGATTTATATTATAATATAATATAATATTATAATGTAATATATATTATATTGTATAATACTATAGTATTATGTAATGTTATTATATATTTATATAATAATATATATGATTTTAAATAAGACTTATTTTTCTATGTACATTATATTATTTTTTATGCAATTTTTAATACAAAAACTTCAAATTCAATCTCAATAATCAATGTCAACCAAACAAGATTCTAGATTATGGTTTAAAAATCTAAGTTCATAATCATACTTAACCAAATAGGGTTTTTAAGATACTAAAATCAAGGAAATATAATCTGGAATATAGAATCTAGATTCTATAATGCTCACCAAACGCCACCCAAGTATGCATATATTCTTTGATTACCGTATATATTCATCACTCTTAGATGGATTTCAATTTCATAAAAAACAAGAATATATCCACTACAAAAACGAGGGGAATTAGCGACAGGCTTTTAGCGGCAGTAAGCAAATTCCGCTACTAAAAGCATTATTACTGGCGGTAATTACACTTTCCGCCCCTGAAACTTAATATATCATTTTTTTCGCGCGAAAACATATGGCGCGAGTTTTTTGAGCTCGAAATAGCCTTTAGCGGCGGTATCTATCGCCCGTTATATTATTTTTTTCCAGCGGTAATCTGCTTATCGCCGGTAACAAGTTGGCATGAAGATCTCGCCAAATTAAAACTTGTTTCCGGTGGTAAGAGGCCGTCGGTAATAATACTCTTATTACTGCCCCTAAAAGACCATTTCTTAAAAAACGAAAAGGACTTTTAGGGGCGGTAAAAGACCATTTCTTAAAAAATGAAAATAAATTTTAGGGGCGGTAATTCTGTTACCGCCCCTAAAAGACCATTTCTTAAAAAATGAAAATGACTTTTTGGGGTGGTAAGATCTTTACTGCCCCTAAAAGACCATTTCTTAAAAAAATTAAAATGGTTTTTAGGGGCGGTAAGGCAATTACCGCCCCTAAAAGTGACTTTCAGGGGCCCATAACCGCCCTAAAAAAATTTGTTTATGGAAAAAAAGCCGAAATTTTTACCGGCGGTCGATAATAACCAGATAAGGCAGTATTTTCCTTTGAAAAAAAAAACCTAAAAGAAAAAAATTTAAGAAAGAGAAGCTGACTTTTAGGGGCGGTAAGTTACCGTCGGTAAAAGCAAAACAAGAATCTTCCCACGTCCCTAATGAAATGAATTTTGGCTTGACTTTTAGGGGCGGTAAGCTACCGCCGCTAAAAGTTAAAGCGTCAATTTTCAATTTTTATTCGACTTTTAGGGGCGGTAACCTACCGCTAGTAAAAGTCTCGTTTATATATACGAACCGAACATCTTCTTCTTCTTCAACTTGTTTCTTTCTTCTTGTCTTTCTTCTTGCAATATAACTAAAGGTATGCATTTCTTTTTACCCCATCATCTATATCTACTTTTCTTTTTTAAAAATTTTACTCGCTCACTAACATGTTGGTCTTTCTCTTTCTACAGATTTCTTCCCTTATATTTTATTTGTCTTAAAGAGGATAGCCTCCAAGGTCTCACTCTGTCTCTTTCTCTCTCTATCTCTACCTCTACCTCTCTCTCTCTATCTCTCTCTCTCTCTCTCTCTCTCTCTCTCTCGCTCTTTCTCTTTCCCTCTCTCTCTAAATATCTCTGCTGCCGAACAAAGGTAGCAAATTTTTTTATTTTTTAATATAGTTTTTAGCGGCGGTAATTCCTGCCGGTAAAAGTTGTTAATTTATTTTTTTAAATATTATTTTTAGCGGCAGTAATTACCGCTGCTAAAAGTCGTTATGTGATTTTTTTTTGTTTTTTAATATTTTTTTTTATTGTCGGTAATAACCTACAAATAGCGGCGGTAAAAAAATTACCACCGCTATAACCTTTACCGTCAACATGTTTTGAGGCGGGAGTCCTTATTGCAGGTAAAAGTATTACCGACGGTAATTGTATGTTTATACCGCCAATAAAAACTTGTTTTTTTGTAGTGATCTCACAAAGTGGATGTAAATATCCAATCAACTGGAAAAAGATTTCAACAATTAACGCCAGCATATTGAAGAGCATATTGAAGATTTCAACAAAATCAGACCTCGAATAATCTTAAAATCCATGTGGGAAATATTATGTTTACGATTGCTCTCTTTTTGTTTCCTTGTATTTTCCTAATAAAGTCACATCAGCTACGTAGCTCACGCAACTGATTGCTGTGCGTTTCCCCACATGTGCAGGACCACGCAACAAGATATATGATATATCTAAGCAGATTTCATGGGAGCTTAGAACCCAAGGTCGTAATCAAGAATCGGCGCCGAAATACATTAATTATAGGCGGTGATATCATGTACTATAGGATTTTAATCGTCTACCGTAAAAGCGTGTGGCAAATGCTACTTGAGTGAGATGTTGACATGCATGTCATGGTTACTATATTTTCACATTTTTCAATATAAAAAGATACTTCTTGTTGAAAAAAAACCAATAGCCGCCATCTCACTCAAGTAGCACCAATAGCCGCCATCTCACTCAAGTGGCAGCATCTACCGCAAGCTCTTGCGACGGACGATTTATTCCGATACCATATGCTAGGATTGTGTTTTGGAATGTCATTAGCCGAAACAATCTCCGAAGATTTTCCTTCTTTCTCCTCCCCACAACAAACCATAATTTAAAAAAGCTCATGCAGAGGAGAGATTAGACATGGTTAATGAAAAAGAAAAAAAAAAGAGGATAAAAAGAGAAAAGTACAATAATATTGAATCTCTTTTATCTTAGCTTTACAAGAATGGATAAATTAGTTTAATTAGTCCTACTAGCTTTGTTGGTTTTTTACCCTATTATTATTCAAAAATAACTAGTTGTGGAAACAATAAAGAAAGCGATAAAGATCCTAAGATACCGAAGCTATGGATGGTTTATTAGAAACTAGAAAGTGATTTATTCTTACGCCATGCCATGTTTAAAGAGGAAAAGGAGGTTCTCTCAATTGAATCGTTTCAACCATATATTATTAGTAGATTTTAAAAATATAAAAAAGAAAAAAAAAAAAAAAGAGGCTGGAATTAAGAAAATCTGGATCCACCCTGCTCCATATCTAACATTTTATTTTCTTAATTATTATAAACACCAACGTCAATGTCATAGATTAGGGATGTGATTGCTCTAAAAATAAAATCTTCTGCGATGTTTACTTGAATTGACGCTTACTTTGGCTGTGAGATGCTATCATGTAAAGAAACTTACGATCATTGCTTTTTCATTGTAATAAAATGTTTCAAGTGGGATCCACATAAAAAGAACATTAATAATGAGATGCTCTACATAACATCATCTCACTTCCAAAGCAGATCGAATTCATGTAAAAATAGCGGAGATTTCATCTCAATATTGGGCAGGATTGAACTTTAGGTTGCAGATGGCTTATGATGAAGCCCACCTATCAAAAGCTTATAAAAGCCCATGGCTACCCAGCTCGCACATTCAAGGAAAAGTTTTATTTATTTTATCAATAGTAAAATATAATGATTGGAAAACATATATATAAATAAGAGAGTCCAAACTATGCAAAGAAGATTAAATATACTATAGTACTGAAACACAAGCTTTTGGCCTTTAAAATCCAGGTCAAGAGCTTTATACATACGTAATATGAATAATAAATATCATTACGATAGTATTTATAACGTATAATATGAACATAAGATCATGCCGGGCTGACCCAAGAATTTCTATGCATACCCAAGCCTTCACAATAATTTATTAGGCTTCCAAAAGTCTTGCCCGGCTTAACCCTATACACAGTCAATGGTTAGCAAGGCCACCCTGCCATGAACACCCCTATTTGGGGGCTGTATCACCTAAATAAAGATTCATAATACAGCCTGACAGTAAGATACATTGGTGTGACGCTCAGAATATTCACTCCGTGAGCTCCTCACCAATGTGTCTTCGTGTAGGGTTGTATTGTGAATCCTTGTTGTAGGTGATACAGACCACCAATTAGATATGGGTGGATCCTTCAGGCTCACACTTTTTGTCACTTTTAAAAATAAAAAAAAATTGGAGAGAAGAGAATTGGGTAGGAGATAAAAAAAAATGAGGGGAAAAACCCATGCATGGGTTATCTTGGTGTTTAATTTGAAACTTATTGTAACCCAAAAAGATTCTGATGAGTGTTTCGAACGGTTGACATTCTTGGTAAATTCATTCTATCCAATCTATATCACAACTGTTTATTTTCTAATTTTAATAATGAAATCAACCAGTTTACCTAAAAAAACTGATAAATTTGCCCTTGATTTCAAGACGAATAACCTTTTATAAACCTTGGAAAATATGAACTGACTAGCTAGTTACTTGGATGGAGTTTTTTTAGGACATCCAGGTTAGCCGACTCCTATTTTATTCAAGTTACCTGATCTGAGTAAGATAATGAAGGCTCAAAATAATTGAATTTTACGCGTTATTTTTCCTGTAAATTTTTATTTTTATTGGTATCCTACTATCAATGAAATAAAATAAGCGAAAACAGGATAAATTATAGAAAACACTCTTGAGGTTTCTACTAATTATATATACCTTGGTTCATGTCTCACTCATGGGTGTGAATCGTCCACGCACTGATCATTTTGATTGGTGCATTCAACTTAAAAAAGCACTTTAGGAGAGAGAAATTATTATTATTTTTAAGTTGAATGCACTAATCACAATGGTTCAGTGCATGGTTGCACGAGATTTTGGGTCTAGACGATTTCTCCCCACTGTCCACTGCCTTTCCGTTAAGTTGTCATCCAAGTTTTTGACAGAAATGGCTAGTGTCAAAAATCTGCTAATGTAAAAAGATAAATTTACCTTTCAAATTAATTTTCAGAGAAGAGCTAGAAAGTCAAGTAAAGAAAGCGAAAAGGCAATTTTTCTAAAGAAATGGAGGTAAAGAAAAGGTTTAAGTAAAAGAGAAAAACAAATAAAACTTTGAGTTTAATAACAGTTGTCATCTTATAAGGCGGAAAGTATTAATTTAGAATTCTCGAGAGGGGTTTTTTAGTTTGAAACGGAGCTGGAATGGTTTTAGTTTTTTTACAGGCAATTAAATGTTCAGTGACCGTTTGCAAGGGCTAAAACCATGAAACTGGAACGCCACAGCACTGGCGATTTGTGTTAATTAAAACATTTTTCCCGGCATGGCGCCTTTTACAAAGATGAGTTGGCTATTTTCATCATCAACCATCGTATTAATAATTGCTAGAGAGAGATACAGTTCGAATTTGATGTTCAAAATCGAAGCATTTCCTTCTCGTCGCACCGTGTGACGACCGAATTCCGGGTATTACTGGAAATGCCAAAGCATAATTCCAACATCTGTGATGAGGCCACAACTCTCAGAAGATCCCCCAGATTACTTCATTATCGAAAGCCGCCAGACATGGCGAAAATCTCGAAATCGATGACGAGGAAGAACCGGGTATGCCATTCTCCTATCTCTTCTAACGAAAACACCCAGTTGGGTTTTTCTCCGAGCTCAGTAGAACACGTTTTTCTGAACGAACCCCATGTAGATTACTCGAAATCGGTTAATGGGTCGAGAGAATCTGCGAGGTCGCTCAATGGTGCGGTGGTTTCTCGAGGTCTTAGACGATCTCCGAGGTTTTCAAATGCAGTAAAAACCCTAAACTCGAATACCGTGGAGAGGGAACCTTTTGAATCTGTTCTGCTAAATGAAGAGGTTTCGTTGGATATGACCCAGGAAGCGTACTTGGGGTTAGTTCGAAAATGTTCCCCTACGAATAACCATGAACACGATATCCAGAAGAAGGGTCATAGCATGTATCGAGGTCTTAGACGTTCTCCGAGGTTTTCAAATTGCGGAAAATCCCTCGATACCAACTTAGGAGAGAAAGAATCCGTTCAAATTGTTCGTTTAAATGAAGAGGTTTCATCAGATTTGTCCCTGAATGGGAACTTGGGCAAAAAAAGAAGAAGGTTCCACACGAAATCCCATGGACGTGGTGTCCAGAAGAAAGTTCATGACCAATCCAACCAATTAGTGGATCGTAACTGTTCAGGTAAGAGGGTTTTCTCGAAGTTAATTCAGAATGCAGACGCTGCAGAGAGGCAAACATGGTCACTCGGAGCTACAGACGATATAGACAAAGCTGACGTAAAAGTTGGTTCTGAGAGACAATGTACCAGGAAGATGAACGAGGGCTGCAGAGGGAGTAGTTATGTAAGTCCTCTAGTGGTTAAACAGAAGCAGGGAAAGGAGAAGAATACGGGAGATGTTGGTGAAGGAAATGATAAGAGTGGGATTAAGAGGGAAAGAAAGCAAGGCAAGGAAAGTTGTGGTCTTGTAGGGTGGACAATGGAGCAAGAAGTGGCACTGCAGAGAGCTTACTTTGCTGCAAAGCCTTCACCGCATTTCTGGAAGAAGGTTTCTAAGCTGGTATTTTGCTACTCCAGTTCAATTGATAGTTCATGTGCTTGTTTGTATATCTTTTTGCTTGATTTATTTTTAGTTTCTAAGATGCAATCAAAGAATAGGAATTATTGTGCTTGTGTGACCAGTTGTGGATTCCACACACGCGAAGCAAATATGTCCTTCATTTTTTCCTTTTCTATATTTTTCGTGGGTGGGTGCTGCGCTTATGCGAATGAGAAGTTATATAGTGTTTTTCATTCCCAATACATGGTCCATATGAATAATGGCCATCATGTGCTTAGGCATGAGAAGAGTAGGCTAAGCATGAATTGATCTTTGGCTACAGACCTCTATGCAACATGGTGTAAGAACAGGTCACTATGAATGGATTGATGACTCATATTCAAGAAATTTTTTTTGTCTTAGTACGTATTATATGTAGAAGATGTGGTTGGTGGAGCAGCCTATAGAGGGGTAAATGCAAATTTAGAACCATGGAGGGGTGGAATTAATAGGTTTCAAGTTGGGTTTGAGATTGAATTTATGAAGTACAATTTTGTACAAATGGAGATTTGGGTGAAGCACTTGTAACAATTGGAACAAGGAGATTCCCAAAAGTGATAATGTCCATTGTTGTCTAGAATCAATCATATAAGGCCTGAGACGTTGAGGGGGATGTTGCACAAGGAATTGGAGCTGGGTGGCTCACAAATCGATGCTTTTGAACTGATGTATGACTGATGTGCTTCTCTTTGATATGGATTTACATTTTTGTACAACTCTTGCATGGGCGCTAAAAACCATTTGATAGCAGTAGAAGAGCAAGAAGTAGTTATTATATGATATAGGCTGCAAATAGTGACTGGACACAAAATCAGCTTTACTATATTTCTTGGTATTTACAAAAATTCATTGCTTCAATGAAAGGTCTCCCTGTTGAATCTCAAAAGCCCGCAGAACATGTTGTTTGATTATGGCACACACACATAAGTACATTTTTTTTTGATAAGAAAAATATAATTCTATTATTCATAACTAAGTTCTTACAAAGCAACAGCCTCTAGCATCATCAAACAAAGGAGAAGATAGAAATGCTGGAGGTCTATGAAGCCACACACATTGAAAATTGTCTATTGTAAAGTTGGCTAAGGCATCTGCAACTTGGTTTCCTTCCCGAAACGTATGTGAAAAGGTAACAGATAAAAAAGTAAAGCAGATCATTCTTATTTCACTTAGGATCACACTTATTTTCCATGGCCATCTTGACTCGGGAGCTGAAAGAAGAGTAATTAAAGGCAAGGAATCACCTTCCAGAATCGCCTGATTTTTTCCCAGAGCCTTTGCCAGTTTTATACCTTCTAATGCCCCATACGCCTCTGCTTGAATAGTCGATGATACTTGCACTTGTATTGAGACTCCCCCCAAAAAATGACCCATTTCATCTCTACAAACCGCACCAGCAGCCGCCTTGTTGGATGCACTTCTTAGAGCTCCGTCAAAATTAACCTTTATATATGGTGCAGTGGGATGTATCCATCTCACTTCTAGGTATGAACAGCCCCTAGGGATGATGTTAGTATCATGCTGTAATAAACTTGAATCTTGTTGAAGCTTTTTAAATAGTCGACAAGTGTCTTCAATCAAGGGCCGTTTGTGATCAAAGATGGCAGCATTTCTTGTCTTCCAAATAGCCCAAACCATGAAGAAAATGAGTCTTGGGGTCCAACCTGTTGTAGGGAACCTCCAATTTCCTTAAACCAAACTGCACGGGAGAATGGATAGTGCAACCATAAATGTTTCAGGCTTTCCGTTTGTTCTCTGCATAAAACACAAAGGTCATCAATATAACCAAGCCTCATATGTAATAATTCTGCAGTAGGCAATCCACCATTGAGGGCTTTCCATAAGAATAATCTGATACGATTTGGACATTTGATTTTCCATATTTGAAGCCAGGGAGGCCGAGAATACTGAACATGACTTTCCATAAGGAGTTTATAAGCTGGTGCAACTGTAAACTGTCCAGATGATGTAGCAGCCCAATTTCTGCAATCCTTTCCCAAAGATTGACTTACCTGTGTTGACATTATGGCTTGAATAGTGTCTTCATTCCAGAACTTCTTGAGAATTTCTAAGTTCCATTCATTTGAATCCGATAGCAGTAGTTGTTGGACTGTGGAGAGATTAAATTGCTGCTGATTTTTCTGCACTTGTAATTTCTTGTAATATGGTGTCACCCATTTGTCCTTAAGAATGTCAATTTGCTGCCCTGTGGCTATTGTCCAAGCACTTCCATGTTGAATCCAATTTTTGGGTCTTTGCACCTGTTTCCAAGCATACGAATGGGATTTATTAGCATGCGCTTCAAGAAAGGAAGTACTTGGAAAGTATCTATCTTTCATAATTTTTGCCCACAGTCCTTTAGCATCTGTAGTTAACTGCCATGCAGCTTTAAGTATTAAAGCTTGATTAACAATTGAAGGTCTTTTAACATTGAGTCCACCCCACTTCCATGGAAGTGTGATTTTTTCCCAGAAAATAGTATGCATGGACTTAGACTCCTTGCCATTATACCAAAAGAAATTTCTGGCAGCCGCATCAATCTTGTGAAGCACCCCCTGTGGAAGAAGAAAGCAATTCATAAAATGCAATGGCTGGGCATTTAAGACTGAATTTATTAAGGTTACCCTCCCCATCTGTGATAGCAATTTTGATTTCCAACCAGCCAATCTTGGACCCATCTTGGTTAAGAGATTTGAGCAATCACTTGCTTTTATTCTACTTTGTATCACAGGGAGTCCCAAGTACTTATCAAGAGCAATCGAATTAGGAATCTCAAAAAGTTTCCTAATCTGAATTTGCCTTTGTTTAGCAGTGTTTTTGCTGAACTGAAGGGAAGACTTTAATTTATTTATACTTTGGCCCGACTCTAAACAGTATTTATGAAGAATTCACATGATGGAGTGAGCTTCCCTTTCATCTGTAAAACTGTATATATTGACATCGTTTGCATACATCAAATGTGATAAGGACATAGCTCCCCTTTTGAGCTTAATCCCTGTTATCGGCCATCCAATTCTGCTCTAGTGATAGCTAATGACAATATCTGCTGGTAAAGAATAAAGAGATAAGGTGATAACGGATCACCTTGGCAAAGTCCACGACTAGCTTGAATATGTCCAATTGGCTTGCCATTAAAAAGTATACTATAAGAAACAGTTGAAACACAGATCATGATGAGATTAGTAAATGATTGACTGAAACCATAAGCCAATAAAACCGATTGTAAGAAGTTCCAATTCAACCTGTCATATGCTTTGACAAAATCCAATTTCATTGCCTACATGCCTTTGTTAAGGACCTTTTCAGCCTTGGATTTAGATGGCTTCTTCTTTCTGTTAAACATATGGACAACCTTATGATGAATCAATATATTGTCTCGAATAGATCTCTTTGGCAGAAAAGCTGATTGGTTTGGGACAATGAGCTCTTGTAGAATAGGCCTCATTCTTTTAATTGGGATTTTTGATATAATTTTGTATATGAAATTGCACAAGCTTATCGGCCTAAAGTCCTTCAATTTCCGAGGATGAGGGCCTTTGGGAATTAGGGAGATGAAGGTATGATTAAGTCCATTAGGCATTTGGGCAGAATTGAAAAATGCTTGGACTATAGAAATGACATCTTGGCCTACTATGTCCCAGAAGGTCTGATAAAAAATGCCTTGGAACCCGTCAGGCCCCGAACATTTGAGAGGTCCCATTTCCTTAACTGTATTCCAAATCTCTACAGGAGTAGGTGTGAGGACTAACCTTTGGTTTTGTTCCTTTGAGACTATCTGGACCTGGCAGATCCAAAGAAACCCAAGATGGGCTGGCTTCGAAGGCCTCTGTGAAGTGTGATATGACCATTTTCTCTAATGCTTTAGATGATGTAACTTCTTGATTATTTGCATCCTTGAGTGATTGGAAGAAATTCTTTTGCCTTCTGATGAGAGTTGTCTTATGGAAAAAAACTTGTATTTTGGTCTCCTTCTTTCAGCCAGGTAATTCTAGACTTCTGCATCCATAAAATTTCTTGTTGAAGTAACACCCGAGACAGTTCCTTTTGAAGGCGTTTTTCTTCTTGTATTTGCTTTGGCACTGGGAACTAAGATAGCCATGTTGTATTTGACCTTGCAACGTGCGTTTCTTTTCATGAAGATCACCAACTACCTCTTTGTTCCACTTTTGCAGATCTTTTGCTAAGGAAGATAGCTTTGATATAAAAGTGAACTGAGATTCTAGACGGGGGGAATTCCACGAATTGTAAATGGTCTGATGGCAGCTTTCTTCCCGAATCTAGAATGTTTCGAACCGAAATGGTTTTTTCTTGATCCTGTTTTCATAAGACAGATTGATTAACAGAGGACAGTGGTTAGATGCAATGATTGGATGAGAGAATATAATTGGATGAGGGAATAATTCAAATAAGTCCATAGAAATGAAAGCACGATCAATTTTTTCAGATATACGCCCTGTGCCTTGTTGTCCATTGCACCACCTGAATTTGGGTCCTCGCATCGGTATTTCTGTCGTGTTGCAATCATTGATCATCCGTTGGAAGCATTCCGATTGCTTACTGTTAAGAGGTGACCCTCCCCTTTTCTCGCTTTCTTGCAATATTGCATGGAAGTCTCCACAAAGGACCCATGGAAGGGTGAAGGAATCTGCCATTTCAACCACTTGTTGCCATTGAATCATCTGGACTTCTAATTTGTAACTAGCATGTATAAACAAAACTAACCATGTCTTTCCCCTATTAGAAATTTGGATCAATATGAACCATTGAGAGTGTAATAGAA
The DNA here is from genome assembly GCA_947561395.2 of Buxus sempervirens. Lineage (NCBI taxonomy): Eukaryota > Viridiplantae > Streptophyta > Magnoliopsida > Buxales > Buxaceae > Buxus > Buxus sempervirens. The sequence goes on from OX387184.1 coordinate 11,113,197, forward strand.
TTGAGACAGAATACTCCTTTAACCACAATGCCAAAAACCTTCTTGGCGGTTAACCGCAGGAATATCAAAATAATTGAGAAAGCCTAATTTCCTGACCATGCGTTTAGCCAAGGAAGTGTTTGCCAAGGTCTCAGATAGCAAAATTAACCCCGGCTTATGAGTCAAAAACAGGTCTTTGAGATGATTCTGCATCACGGTTTGACCAAGACCGTGGCAGTTCCAAAATAGTATCTTCATTACTTGGGAATCCTAGAGGAGTTAGTAGAAAAAGGAAGCAGTAGTGATGACTGCTCAATTGGAGAGAAATTCCTTTTTTTGAAAAATGCTAATTCCTCTCTAAGTGAACTGGATTGTGAGTCTTGATCCTTGGAGTGAGCATCTTGAATCTTCACAGACTTGGATGATGATTGTATGTTCCTTCGCAAGCGATTACGAGAAGGTAAAGGATCTTTAGTTGAAATTGCCAAGTGTGGGGTGGCCGAAAGGTGTATGCCATTATGATTCATCTGTTCTTGATCAGTTGAAGGAAAAAGGTTAGTCAAGAGTAGATTAATAATTGGGCCAGCCATGTTACCTAGAGCTGTAAGTTTTGCCTCGACCGCCCGAAGCCCGCCCAACCCAGCCCGAATAACAACTCAATTTAAGAAATAAGTTTGGGTTTGGGTTTGGGCCGGGCTCAATCTTGAGCCTGAAGTTGAGTTTGGGCTGGGCTTGGGCTCGCAAGGTACAACCTGAAAAACCCCGAACTATATATACAACTAAAAACCTAACCTTTATATCCTGCAACCTCTATACGACTTTGTGTTTGTTTCTTGTCTTCTCCCATCTCTCTACCACAACAGAACAACTCGCCCCCCTCGTTGCCCCTCTCTTCTAGCCTCAGTGCCTCACAACTCAAAGATAAACCTAGCTAGAGAAATCCCCCAACAAAGGAGCTCAATCGGCAATAGCTAGCAAGCTTGATTTCACCTTCTCCATTCTTCTGCTAAGCACTCTTCTTGTTCGCCTTGTCCATTCGTCTTGCATACCAGTTGCCACTTGATTGCTCCAGCATCAAGTTCCAAATCTTACCCTAGCAAGGACAGGTATATGGAAACTTTCAACGATGATTTCTGATATCTCCTTCAATCTGTTTGGCACTGAGCTAAGGTTCTGTTTTCATTGATAAGAATGCACTCACCACATACTAGAAAAGATGGAGGATTTTTCATATACCTTATCGTTTTGGAGTTTTAGCCATTTAGCTAACAAGGGGGAGGGGTCTGTTTGCTTGCAAGAAGAAATAACGATGCTTTAGCCAATTAACAAGCTAATACTGGAATGTTTGCTTGCAAGAAAGAGGAGATAGCATCATATCCAACTCAAAACTCAACTTTACACATTTATTGTTACATAACAAGAAAAACATCAAGTGGGACCCCATGAATGATCTTTACTAGAAAATTTGAACAAAGACGCAAAGACTTGGGACCCTTAGATCAGAACCAAAATGTGAAGCAGCAAAGAACGAGTGGCCATTAATTTAGTTAATTTGTTTGAGATAAGGTTCTGTTTACACATTTTCACGCATTTGGATTCTTTTAGTTTTTTAATTTTCTTTCTACTTCTTTGAAACTATCAATCATATGAACACTCTTTGAGTTGAATTACCTTGCTTTAATATGTTCTAAAATTTCTATTTGTTTGAAAGTTGTTATTATGTTTCAATATCCATGTTTTATTGTGCTACTTAGTTTCATAAGCTAGTTTATCTGATACCACAGGTCCACAACAAGCTCAAAAGTTTGGTGGACTTGTAGGAATCATTTTTTAACCTAATACACAAACAAATCAATGTATGTAAATAAACTTTATTATATATATCAAAATTTTGTAGTCTTATATATGTGAATGTATCATTGTATCAAGTAGAAAAAAAAGTTTGGGTTGGCCTAAACCCAACCCGAACTCAAGAAATAATTTTAGGGTTGGGTTTGGGCTCAAAGAGTTTGGGTTTAGGGCGGGCCGAGGAGAGTTTGGGTTCACTAATTTTAGTTAGGGTTGAGCCCGAATTCATTGAAACCCAGCCCAGCCCGCCCTACTTACAGCTCTAATGTTACTCGTACATTTTGAGGGAAAGCATTGGGCTGAAAAAAACAAAAGGCTTAGATTTCCCTTCATTTGAGCCTAAAATAAGGTGGGAGCCCATAGAACTATTCTCTGGAGCTGAAACAGAAGGCCCAAAATCCATCTTAAGCCCATCAGATAATGAGTCTGAATGTCTACTCAACTCATCCGAGTCGGGACTCAGACGATTAGGCTCAACACTTAGAGAGTTTCCAATTGAGTTTTGCTCCGCTCTTTCCGCCTGTTTGAATTGTCGCCGCCGACGAATAGCTCCCTTATTCTTCATAGAGTATTTTGGCATGGACTCCGGTGAATGGATCATCATATAGTCAGCAGATGAAAGCTTTGAATAGAAAGTTAAGGTGTGCCCAAAGAGACCACTGGAGAAACAAAAATCAGGAATACCTTCAAAACCATAGGAAACCCAAACCTTTTCCTCTTGTAGGTCTTCAACAAAAATTCCTGCTGGTAATGGTTGGGATAAAGGGAGCTTCCAATGTAAGCACACATAAGGGAAGTCCGATTCTTGTGGCAACTCAATCTGCAGGGTTTCTCCAAAAGTAGCTCCCAACCTTAGTAAAAATTCTTTATCCATGAGCGATCGCAGAAGATCATGAAGTTGAGCCCACACACTCATAAGTACTAATTCTACAATTTCTAGGTCTTCTATTTAACATACCACTGACCTGTAATCATATCCAAAGCACCAGTATATAGAAAAGTAAATTGCATATGCTAAAACAAAACAATCTAGTAATCATTCATATCTATGCATAACTACAGGTTTTGTGTTAAACAAAACAGAGCTTAGAGCTTGAATGAATCCCCACATTCTCTCTTGACTGATAGCAGAATCTTGTTTGTATTAGATTGATGAGCTGGAGCTTTTAAGTTCATTGGTTTTGTTAAAGAAGAAGGAAAGATCAGTCAGATACAGGTAATAGATCTGAATTTTTACGTAATATTATAATGAAAATATGATAATATAAGAATGGGTATGATGCAAGAGTTTCAAATTTTGTATATTACCTGCATCCAGTATTATTTCTAAACATTTACCAGCATGAGAATGAGGGTTGAGCACAGGTACCTTGCATAAAAATTTCAAACATTAGGTATGTTGCTAGTTCACCCCTCCTGAGACCCAGCTTTACTATATTTGTGGTAGTTAGTAAAATCCTTTCTCCTTTCCCATCAGTGTAAATCAGCAAAGATTGTTTATCATGATCATTGTCACACCATATATCCCCTTAAAAAACTTTTCTTCTTCACCATAACCATTGACTGAAGTCTACCTTGATGACTTGATAATGGGGATCCATTGTACCCTTGTTAACTCAGGTGCCATAACTTCCCAGAACATTAGGTTCTTATCATCCTAGTGCCATTCCTGTGCGCCTGTTTTTCTGCCATAGTCTTTATGGTGATTTCCAATGTTTCTCTTCATATACTTTTCCAATGAACGAAAGGGGTTTAAAAGCTAACCTTCTTATTACATCTACAAATTAACTTCCATTCCATTTCAAATAAAAAGTTTTCCCAATTCGAGCTATGTACTGTTTGGACCAGTGGAGAAATAGAAAAAAATTAACAGGCATGTCGGGCGGGGGGGGATTGTTTTATTTTATTTTGAGATTGCCTTCTTTTTATGTGCTATTCATCTTACTGCCTTTTAGACCTGTAACCATGTCCCAAACAGGTTTACCTGCTACGTTCGAGTACATGATAATATGCTATGTAGAAGACTCGACTTTTAGCTCACTATTCAGACAAAATCTTTCAGATCTTCCACACCTCATTTTTATTCTATCAAAGCAATAAATGTGTACATAGGGATTGTACTGGTTCTTTTTAATTTGGAAATCTTCGCACTTTGAGGTAGAAGTTGAGCTTCGAGATGATATTGAACAATCACAAATTGGTATGGTGTCAAGGAGAATATAGGTTAGGTAAAAGATGAACAAGCATTCAAGTCTACTAAGATTTCACTGCCAGAACATTGATTTAGAATAGTGTCTTTCCAATATTGATGGATGTTAGTAATGAGATTCTCCACACTTCCAGGAGAAGGAATCTTACCTTAATACAAGTTTCATAAATCTTAATCTTCCGTTTGTTCTGAAATTAATGTGCTGCAGGACTTAAATAGCAAAAATGTTATCCTTTTAGTGCATCTTTATTTTAGGATTTGGATCTGTTTTTTGTAGCTAGGGTTAGACTCAAAAATCAGTTTCCAAAATCATTTCAGATGCTGCAACAAATTGTCTGGATCACCTCCTATCTTTAGGAAACTGTTCAACATGATAACTGATTAAGCTGATAGAATTCAGACCTATAGATTTTTTTTCGTTCATTTTTATTTTGAATTGAAGTTATCTAGTTCATCAGTTTAGTTCTGAAATTTGGAAGGAGAAAAAGCAGAATGAACAGAAGAAATTGGTGAGTTAAATTTCTAGTCTTATTTGTACATTTCAGCAAATTGATTGTGTATGAAGTGTTTATTATGACAAAAAAGTTTTAGAGAACTATGTAATATGCTTCACCCATTTTTGGCTTAGATCATTGTGTTTGGCTGGATGAGGTTCTTTGAGATGGGTGGTGGTTTAGGTTTGTGGATTTGGATTCGAGTGGTAATTTTCTGATCTATAAATTCTATGATGGAGGATTAGAATTTACGTTGTGGTGTAGAGTTATTTGATGAGATGGTGAGTGGGTTTAAACCTCATTGGAGCACATTTGGGTCTATTCTTGCTTCTTGTACTCATGGAGGATTGTGGAGTCTAGACAGCTTTGTGCACTGAGATGTTTTCAAAGGGTTATAAGGATATTGGCATCTATTAGTATACTTTTACATGATCTTTGTAAAAGAGAGCTTAAAATTGGCTGTGAATAATGTTGGAGAATGGGCTACTGTCATGAACTATAGTACTGTGATTGATTGGTGCTCCTGGCTAGAATTTAAGTTGAAGCACTGGATTTACTTGCCGTGATGGTATTTGTTGCTCTTGGTTCTGTTTCAGTTTATATGTTAATGACACTTTGATTCCAGTTTAAATAAAGCATCATAGATTTAAAAAAATTTCGAATGTTTACAAGGAGCTGAAGGATTTGTTTGAGGAAAAGAAAGAGGTTCAACTGGCCCAACATAAAATTGGAAGGAAAAGTTATCCCTTTTTATATAACTCTATAAGTTCTCTGAGTTTGCTGAACCTGCACCCTGAGAAATGGTTCATAGTCATATCCATAGAACTTAAAACATCTATATCTGTCATCTTCTATCATAAAACTGGTAGGATAATTAGGAACTTATGATGATGGATTAGAGTCTTCCTTTTCCATATAGGAAAAGAGGCAAAGTTACATGCTGCTTCCCTTGAGGGATGCATCATTTTCTTAATTTTATTTTTCTGTCAAACACTTACCAAAAGCTGAGTGATAATTGGATTTTTAACTTCTGTTGCTCATCCGCTCATCAACAAAAATTGATTTTCTAGTTGAACAAATTCTAAATTTGTTATCATGGCATTTTGAAAAAATGATTTAATGCTTAAATAAATTCAAAATGAATACCCAAACACAACTTTTGGTGGGATGGGATTGTACCTAAACCACATTACTGTTGACCTTGCATTCTCAGAGCTTGAATTCATATGCACATCATTTTTACATATCCACCCGGTAAAATTTTTGAGGCTACTCACTTTCCTCATTGTCATCTGCTGCATATGAATATTCTAAAAGCTTGTATGCTAATGTCTATCCATGTTATGCTGTGTACGATATTCCTCATGCTAGTGTATTCCATTCTTGCCGAAATTTTTCCGGTTTCGGATTCCGTTGTGTGTTCCAAACCGCCCACATTTTGACTTGCACAAGGCAAATTATGCATGACAAGCACGGAGTGCCATGCGGTATCTGTAAGGGAAAAGCAAAACAGTTGAGCTGGAGAGAGAGAGATTAAAGAAGGGGAGAGAGAGACATTGGGAGGGGGTGCACCCGTTATTCCTCCCTTGCTCTCTATTGTTAGCTGGCACAGAGCCAAGAGCCAAGAGAGGTGAGAGGGGGGCATTTATCTTTTTCAGACAAATATTAATACCTTTAACAAAAAATGTGATAGCATATGTTTTTTTTCTTTAATCTTATTGTATAGAAGCTTATCATCTTTAAAAAATATTAAAAAAATCAATTTGTAGTTTTTTTGATTTTGGAGAGAACTTAAAAATACGTTTTTTTTAAACATTTTTTTGGACTTTTTAAAATTTCTAGAATTTTTCCGTACAAAGGCACAAAAAATATGACAGCATGGGTCGCCAATAAAATTCCGAAAAAACAGCATATGAACCCCTGGGTGAAACGGCATTGACACTGGTGCAGTAAACCCTGCCTCATGTAGTCATTGAAACACAGTTCTTATATCAGGATCATCAGTTACAAAATATGTATTTGATGAGCATAAATCAGGCATTCATGGTTTGTCATGAATAGACATTAGCTAGATTGTTTACATGTAGTGGCATCTTAGCTCTTCCTAAATTTTCCATTTGCAGGGGCTTTTATGCAGCATGCATCTTTATCAGTCGGAATGTTCAGTTGCAATGCTTACTCTTGAATCATAGCAAAAAGGATCACTGTGTTAACTGTCCAATCAACAGTTTCATTTGGCGATAGTAAATGTGAGCCACCTCCTGACTAGGTATCCTCCATCCAGTAAAATCAAAGATAAAATAGTACATTCCATTGGCTATCTATTTTTTGTTCAGGGAATATAAATATCAGAAGCATGGAGGTAACAGACAAGTTAATCAAAATTCTGAAGAAAGGCCAATGCACTTGTACGTTTAGGAAATTTTGTTTGATTTGGAAATTTTCTTTTGCTCATCCATCAGTTGGCTTAATATTTAGCTGATTCTCAGGTGAATTTGAAGGTGGGGAATTCATGTGGTATGGCCTAAAGGACATATAACTTATGCTTCATGAATGAATATCACTTTAACAGATCTGAGTTAATTTGCTAGTAATTGCATCTTTGATTTTATGAACTGTTTTACTCTGTTTAAAGTGCGACTGATTCCAGCCATAGTTAAGTATCTGTCTTATTTCCAAATAAATCATTTTCTGTAGAGGTTTTTCTCATGATTCTAATTTAATGTCCTGTTTACTATTCTTTTAACCTGGATAAATCAACTGTTTGTAGTAAAGTTTACAAAATTACATCAGGGGAATCAAATGTTTGAAGTGTGACATTGTCTGCAGGTGCCAGGAAAGTCTGCACAAGAATGCTTTGATAAGGTCCACTCTGACCTGGTTACCCCACCTCAGCCCCGAACTCATTCAAGGGCAAAGAAAATCAGTTCATCTACCACAAGTGATCTCTCTCTTTCTGCAAGCAAACTGCTTGATCCCTTGGAGCTGAACATTAAAAAATCAAATTTCAGAAAACAGAAGAGATATCTCGCACAGAGAACTGCGAGAGACCTAGTACGAAGGCATTATCTGGTTGCCCAAGATTACGAAGCAGATTTATTCTCTGTTCTTGAGCCCACCACAAATCCACCAACCCAAGATCTTCAGAAGACTGAAATGCCCTCAACCCCCAAAAATCTAATGGAAAAACCTGTCATCCTTAAGAAATGCCGTAACAGGTCGTCATCAGGACATAAGAAGTCCTGCTCAAGATTTGGTAACTCGTCTCAAACAGCTCTCATTAGTCCCCTGGTTCTGAAGCAGGTAAAAAATATGGCTTTACATGAGAAATATATTGACCAGCTACATTGCAGAGAGGCTAGGAGACGAACAGCAGCATTGGGTCAAGTTGCAAAACACTTAACTGACAAAGAGGATGACCATCTGCAGAAGGTGGACATGATTAAAGCCGCAAAGAATGTTCTTCTTTCTGATGCTAGATATGTGATTAACCAATTCCAGGATCTGCAGGCTAATGTCATGACTGATTCTGATGATTTTGATGATGATGGTGAATGTGGTGAAGGTGAAGGTGGGCCTTGATAATTCTTTGGATTCATTGTTGAGTATCCGAATGATATCTTGAGAAGTTTTGGGTCTTGTACCAACTAGAAGAATTTTGCTGTCGCAATCACTTTTTAACACCACTAATTGGTCCCGTATCGACAATCAATCCATTTCTTAAAGGAGTGATTCAATTCTCATCTATTTTTACTTTTTAGTGTAAAGTATGTACAATCTGATTTTTAATATTGAAGTGATCTCTGCTTTTGATACTTTCATGCTTTGCTAGTACTGTAGGTGCAAAACATTTGATCTCAATAAATGATTTTAAAATCTCCTGATTATATTTTATTAAGTAGGATTCAGAACAAAACACAAATCCTGCCAGCTTAGAGCCTTGAACCTTACTGCATTTGGACTGTAAAGTTTGAAAACCTTGAAATTATTGGTATATTTCCCATCTCTGTCACCTTTTTTTTGTGGGTAATCCCATCTCTGTCACCTGATAGGAAACAGGTGAAAAACTATATATGGAGAAGGGAAAAGTGTATAATCTTACTTTTGGCTAATTATTGTAGGTGAAATTATCTATTTGTTAGATGCATTTGAACAGAAAAGAAAAAGAAAATCCATCTTGTCCATTCACCTACATCACTAAGATGGATGGTTGAGATACAAATTTAAAATTAAGGGATATTAGTCATTCATCCTGAAAGTGAAAGCCAGTTTTCAGTTCCTTGTATTTTAGTTACTCCATTATTATCAGAGAGCCCATCCTGTACCTGATGGAATTGGCTGATTATTGGTGTGGGGTTTGGATCAGGGTTAGGGATATTGCATTGATAAGAATATCTTGAAGGATAATTTAGTCCAATGGATTTCAAGAAAATTCCTACCCCACTAAAATACTTTTCTTGGGTGTGTAGAGGAACAAAGCATCCTTACATAAATGAAAATCTCCAATGGATATTACATAGAGCTGACTCTGGTGAATGGAAACATCTTATTTAAGAGACAAACAGAAGTACTAAAACTCTCACTTGTAAATGTTCCTTCAAATATAGGCATGGAATTCCATCCCATAATGCTTCCTGCGATGCCCATTTTTCTTTTCCTTTTCTCTTATTTCCATCTCTACAAACACTTCCCCCCATAACCTGCATTTCTGAACAATGCCTGCTTTATATCTTCAGAACTTATTATCCTTCTGTGCTCCAGTTCCTGTACTCACCATAAAAATGTATGAGACATTAGTAATTTGTATCTCATGGTGGGGAGAAGGGGAAATGGAAAACCAAAGCCAAAATGGCTAGTTAATCTTTTACCTCTGAACATGAAGCTTGCAGGGCAAAGTCATTGAAGCAGCTTATTACACATTGTTGAATCTCAAGTCCTAATTCTTCTAGAGTGTCTAAAGTTGTTTGCAAGAGTCCTGGTTTCCCCGCACAACAAATATCGATCCGAGTGTCCACATTCCTCCTCTCCACATCAAACTGCAAAGGCATAGTTGCAGAGAATAGATTCAGGAGCTGGGTAACTTGATTCTTGGATGAATCAGGGGTCTTAATGATTAGTCCAGATACCATTACCTTCGGAGAATTTCTCACCAGAATTTCATTTGGTTTGAGCTCCTTGGAGATTTCCACTAAGTTCAATTGATTCGAATCCACTTCCATTTCATCTTGCAGACCTTTTATTCTCTCCAGTAGCTCTTTCATGTAATCTATGGTATCTCCAAGTATTGCTGTTCTGTCCATCTGTTTAAATTGCCAATTTGATTAACTACTATGACTGTAAACAAAGAAACCCTCCAAGAATATTACATTAAGAAGCAAATTTCTGATCCATTGGGGAAACAGGGAAAAAGTTTCTATTTAGAATCATCACTTGAATGACTTTAACAAAGAATCTAACTCTTACCTTGCTTATCTTTGGAACTACTGATCTGAGCATTGAAAGGCGGTCATTCAATCTCTTCCTCCTCCTCCTCTCGGCCATTAAATTCTTTGACGGCTGACCTCCCATTTTCTTCACTTTGTTTTTCCTGTCTGGGCACAACCCCATGCTGGAACCAGGGATTTCAGTAGCTTGGACTGGCTCCGATTTGCAAATGCCTTGCTTCTCCTTCAAATTCTGAAGATCATCACCAAGTACACTATGTTCTTCCTCCTCCATCACTGATAAATAATCTTCTTGAGTCAGGAAAGACAGTGGGTCTTGCTTGTTATAGGATGAATCAGTCTCAGGTACTGAGAATCCATCTCCAAATGGGCAGCAGAATTCATTCAAGGAACTATTGAGACTAGGGTCAGCCGACATCGCCAATCCTTCAAGTGAAGTCTTTGGCATGTACATACCCAGATTCTCATCAAACCCATCAAAGCTCCACCCATTTGAAGGGAACCAGCTCATTCCTGTGGGAATAGTGTCCCAAGTGTCACTTCTGTAAGCCAGTAGCTCCTCTAAGGAACCATGTTCATGAAGCTCCATCACTCATTCCCTCACTCTCTCCTCTTTCTCTAGCTGTTAATATCCCTCAAGATCAAAGTAATGCTAATCCAAGTTGAACCCAGATCAATATATATTGATCAAGGGACAGTAGCTTGCTTGACTGTACATATATGCAGCCGTTTATCATAAAAAATTCATTATAGTATGCCTTATGGTATTTTTATGTCCTTTGGCACCTAGAGCCTAAGTTTGAAAAAGGAATCTGCTTTTCTCCATCTCTTCCTCTCTCTCTCTCATCCCCTCCTCCCCTGCTTCCTCTCTCTCTCTTTCTCTCTCTCTCAAGGTGATTTCATGTCCTTTCACCGAAAATCTGCCATCAAACAGGCTTAATATTTAATTGTCGTAGTCTGAAACTTTGACCCCCACATATGACCGATCGGAAAATGATAAAATTTAGCATCATAGACCTTGTCAGGTTCTTTGCATATACAACACTGAAACATTAACAGGGTATGAACAGAAAACAAGTCTCTCTCTCTCTCTTCCCCTCTCTCTGTTATTTCTATATGAGAAATGACTGAGTTGGGGACCCACCTCTAAATTCTTTTCCATTTCGGTTGGCTCACAAATTCAAATGGGTTGGTGATCTTTTGGTTCTTTCTACAACTTTCTCATACTAAGCATAGAATAATTGCCTATTATTGTTTCTTATTGCTCCCATTAATCAATCATTCCATTTTGCTTTTGTTTGTCCTTAGTAAGGACGGGGAAAGCCTCTTTCTTGTTCTTACATCACATAGAAAAGAGAAGAGAACATTTCAAGTACATAGATACGTATTCAACCTATGGATATACTAATGATTTAACAGTCAAATATAGTCAATCTATACTTGTTTTCAGATAAGAATCTTGGATGATGTGCTATTGCACGATCGTATGTATGATTAGGATATAACTTTGCTATTTTTAACACCCAAATTTGGCTGTTGAGATCGATATATATCCATTGTCCCTACCATCAAGAGGCACCTGTCTATGTAAATATTCTATAACACAGTCTCAATTATGCTCTCATGGGGCCTAGTACTTGTTTTGTACTAAAATAAGATAAAGCCTTATGATTATTACCAGTTTTAACTTATTAATATAGCCGTTGTTATTGTTGTCAATTTGATTATATCCTGTAAATTCTAATCGAACCCACGGATTCGAGGTTGCGACGCCGAGAATTTTCCAATTGAGCTACAGGTTTTGCCCATGTCATCATTCTATCTGTTCAGTGTTCATATGATGACATCTAATGATTTTTAATGAGAATTTTGATCATAATAATAGTATAAGTAACTACTGTTTCTAATACTGGGATCACATGTTACTGATAGAAGAAGTTGCTATAGTAGGACAAAGCAATGGTAATTAAGCTCTAGAAATCTTCATTGAATAACAACAATTATCGAAGAAGATGACGAATCCAGTTAAATTTTCATAATGGGACATTTTGTCATTGCTGATGGTGATTATGAGCTTTACAATTGGTATCCAAATCTATTTTATATTCCTATATAAAGTAACCAAGTATGATTTTGGCCTAAAATTTATTTTCGAAAAATTTCTCCTACGACTTCTATTATTATATAGATACAGATAAAAACTATGTGTAGTATTGCACGTGCCATCTATTCATCATAAATAAAATAAAATAAAAATATAAACAAAATGTCTAGTAATAGAAAAATAAAGAAAGAGAAAAGTGTAATGCGAATCAGCTTGTGAACACCAAAATTTCTTGTACCCAAATGCTGGCATTATTCCAAAAACTAACTTCCAAGATCAGTGGCCTGGTCATTTTTACATGATTGTTCTCCATTTTTACCATGGTAATTAAAGATGAAGGACAAAAATAAAATGTACTTAATCCTCCTTTTAAGCCCGTGGATTAATTGAGGGGTAGCTTGGTCGGTTGAATGAAATTTCTTTTTTCGACTTTTTGGGAATGCTTAGACGTACGCTCGTGACACACGGTTACACCTAGAGAACCAGTCGCAATAAGTCGATCGAGCACACATCTCGAGGAGAACGTGAGATGATAGCCGACCATTTCCTAAGAACTCGCGAATGTCACTATTGGAACAGGTGGCGTCGTGTCTAGTTTCCACGTCAAACGTATCAAAATTCCTGGAAAATAGGGCGAAATTTTTCTTCTTCGAACGTGCGCAGAACACTTTAATATTCGAATTCACCTCTTGTGAAGCGGGAATTGGCTTAAAAAATTAACTAGGAATTGTTTTGTAACTATTCACGAATACACGCGCTGTGTGCGTAAAAAATTTAAAAGAGAATTGAGGGTGTTTTGGGTATTAAAATGAAAACTTGAAAGAAAATTAAAGATGTTTTGGGTATTAAAATGTTAAGTAGTTAGTTCTTAGTACACGTAGTATTAACAAACCGATGTAGGAGTTAATATGACAAAAAAGAGGTGTTTGCTTTATAATTATAATAAATTTAGGGGAATTTCAAATATATTAGAGAGAAAAAGACAGTTATACTCTTATATTAATGAACTTTTAACAATGATTTATAAGAATATTTGGAAGAAAAAAAAAGGATATGGTTTTTGGCATGCTTTTCAAGGGGAGGCTTCTCTTTATATAGACTAGCGGTGGCAAGTGCATACTATACATATTGAACCCAATAACTATAACATAAAAGTAAAGATAAAGTTTAAATTTAAAAGTGAAAAGAATGGTGGTTATAGTTAGAGATTCTTTTGATTATGGGAGGCAATTTTTGAGAAAAAAAAAAAGTAGGACCACAATTTGAAGAATATTCCTCCAATTGGCTTTACTTAGGCTGTGTTTGGAGTCTTGGATTTGGGGAGAAAAGAAAAGAAAGCTAAAAAGGAAAAGAAAAGAAAAGAAAAATACTGATTTTCTTTGAAAAAGATGACCAAAACCCTAAGGCTGTGTTTGAAGCCTCTTCTGATGTTTGGAAGAGATGAGAAATGAGAAGAAAAGAAATATATATTTTAGTAAGATAATGGGTTGGGGTGGTGGGCGGTGGTGCCAGGTGACGGTGGGTGGTGTTGGCGGCTGGTGGGTGGTGGTGCCGACTAGTGGTGGTCGGTGGTGGCGGGTGATGGTGGGTGGTGGATTGTGGTGGTGGTGGATGGTGCTAGTGGTAGGATAGGTGGGTGGTGTGAATAGTGATAAATGATGATAAATTTTCTTTTCTTTCAAAATTCCTATCTTTTTGGAGAGAATTTTTTGCATTGGAGAGAAAAGAAATTTTTTACATTTTATTTTCTTTTCTCCTCAAATCCAAGATTCCAAACACAACCTTATAGTATAGGTAGATAGAGAGATGTGGTAAATGTAACACATAGATAGAAGCTTATTTCATAACCCTAATTTTCCGTGTTTAGTAACACGTAATTAAGGGGTTAAATACACAGTGAAGCTTAGGTGTTAAACGGATATTTCATAAACTTGAAGAAGGAAACTGGGATTGTGTGAAACTGGGAAAGCTCAATGGTATAAAATATAAATATCCCTCAAATAATTATAACCATACACCTAATTATACATGTGAAATAACCTCTTACATACGTGATGTTAGGCCTTACGTCGGAAAATATCGTTCACAAGAACGCTATATAATTTGCCGATTCTTCCAAAGAAAAGGGCTAGTAAATTTCGAGTTCAGAAAAGGAAAAGAAAAGAAAATTGGACTCATCGTTGAGACGACGAAGCTACCAGAAACGGTTTTATCTCAAAAGCGGTTTTCGAAGTCTCTGTCTTATCAATTCTGCCGTGGGTTCTCAGCCGCCCACAATATGGAGTGGGGTCCCCGCCAAAACCGCCTGTCAGTGACGTCCTTGTCCGGTTTGGTTTTGTATTGAGGGCACCCCCAGATGAAGTTAAAGAGGTACTATTCAAAGACAGCCTTTGTATCGACAGCGTACGTCGTCTCTGTTTTTTCTTTCCAGAGGAAAGACACACACAGAGACAGACACTGTGTCGTGTTGAGAGACTTAAGAGAGAGAGGGAGACTGAGTACGTCTTCACTTGGCCTTTTCCCTTCGTCTCCTCTGTTTCCTCTTAGTTTCTTTCTTGGCCGTAGCTCTGTTTTCTCTTAGTTTCTCTCTTGGCCGAGAGATCAAGAGAGATACAGAAAAAGGCGCCTTGTGACGTCTCCGGTGAGTCCAATCAAAAAATCTCTTAATAACAATTGATCTCCTTCACGTTTCTCCTCTGAATTTTTCCACGTGATTCATTTATCAAGTCAATTTAAAAATGGGGGGTTTTTTTTTTTCATTTAAATGTGGTTTATATCACTTTAACTTAATCTGATCTGTGATGATTTTTATTTAAAGAAAAATTATGTAATCAAATCTTACTTGTTTAATTGAGATCCTGTAGGACCTTTTATCTACAACTTCATGTGAAAGTATGTATTGGGATCATGCCATGTGTACTGTGAATCAAGGTTTTAAGTTTCGGTGCCGCTCAGGGCACCGAACTGTATTTCGGCGGTACGCCGGAAAATTTTTAATGGGCAAAAAAAATAAAAATTTATTTTTTTTGGATTTCGGCGAAATTTCGACGGCACGTCGCTCCGTTTCGCTAACACGCCGTCCGTTTCGCTAAAAAAAATTTTTAAAAAATTTAAAAATTTTACATTTTTTTCTCTGTTTCGCCCGTTTCACCTGTTTCGGTCCGTTTCGCCAACGATGCAAATAGATGATTTCCCCCAGCGAAATGCATCGCTGGGGCATAAAAACCGAAATTTCGGCGGCACGCCGTTGCTGTGAATGGCATAACTATAAATTTTTAAATAATCCTGTGAAAAGCTGTAAATAAGATTGTAGATAAAGATCTACAGGATGTTAACTGCTCGTGGTGTGGTCAATGTTTTTTGTAAATATTTTAAAGTCAGTTAACAAAATTAAAAAAAAAAATAGACACTGACAGTGAGATGATCCACTTGCAAGAAAAATGATAATTTAGTTCTAGTCAACCGATGGTGGGACATTGATAAGATCAAAGAATCTGCTTCGGATTTAGGATTGACCATGAGAGGCAGGTTTTTATAAAATGATATAAAATCAAACTAAATTAGTAAATCAAGGGAAAATTCATAATGTAAACTTATTCGTTTGTACCGTTTAGCCAGGCTATAAATACCTGAAGCTTGAGGAGATGATGAGTTCTGATGAATCTCCGAATGCAGTTAAAACTCTTTTTTGTATCTCTCTTTCTCTGGGTTTATTAGTTAATGGGATGGTTCATTTAAAGGGATAAAGACCATATTTGATTTGCATGTCATATCATGTTCCGCAATGAAGGATCTTTTGATATTTATTAAGGCATTTTGGACACTAACCCTAGGTAGATTTGTAGCTAGCTAGAATCATTTATACACCTGTACCTGCACATGTTCTATATCTTAAGTTTGTACCAGTTCTTTGTTCGTATCCACATTTTCAACTGTGTCTTTACTTAACCCTAATCATCATCCGGTGTTGTTTTGCTAAAACCACTTGATGGTTCAAGTCTGGTTGCTTTTCCTCTGGTGGTAAGAGAAGAATAATCTCATGTGACCATCATCTGTCTTTATACTAAAATTCAAATAATTAATGTCACCGTTAAACGACCTTTGACGGATCTAATATCATTAGCAACGTTCCAAATCCTATACCTAATCCTTTTACAGCTGTTGTCATTGATCATTTTAGTTAATTTCTGGTTTTGTAGCACTTTGTTTTAGTGTCATCATCGTCGTCATCAAAAGCCAGTTCCCACCAAAGTGGAGTTAGCGACATGATTCGTGTTTTTCTATCCCGGTCTGTTGAAAACCATATCTTCAATTAATTTTTGTTTTTGTAAATATTGTTTTACAAAAACAATATTTACAAAAAGTGAAATCATATATAAACCAATATAAACTATCATCTTTATATTGGTTTACAAATATAAACCAATATAAACTATCATCATCTCACATCTCCATATATTATCACATGCTTAGTTGCTCATATAAGTGAAATCATATATAAACCAATATAAACTATCATCTTTACGTCACACACACAAACACACTTATGTGCCTATAGTTGAAATCACCTTACCAATAAAATAAGAGTTTTTATTTATTTATTTATTAAAACTAGGGGAATGCACGGGCTATGCACATAGCCAAAGAATTAGAAACAAAGAAGGTGTTTTTGGGAATAGAATGTTATGTGATGTGGGTAGTTAGTTACGGTCTCATACACGTGGCAGTAACAACCTTGGTATTGAACTAAATTGAGGAAAAATTGGAGGGTATTTTGGGTATCAAATGTCAGGCAGAAAACAAGGGGTTAGCTTTATATAATAATATATAACAGATACTTCATAACAAGTTACAGCAAATGATTGTATGGAACATATTATTAACTATTTTAGGGCTGTTCAACCTTAGTTTTCTATATGTAATTCCTACTGGTCTTTGACAAACATGACAACCAATGATGATTTTCTTCCCAACTCCTTCTAGAACGCTAAAGCAGGTGAGAACAAGGTAAAATAATAATAACTCCCTCGTCATCCGGTCAATTTTTCTTTTTGGTATGGAAAAGGAAGGAAGGGGGCTACCAGCATGGCCGACACCCCTAGGCATAAGCACAGTGGCTACCTCCCCACTACAGAATGTTCAGATAGAACCATAGCTACCACACATCCCAGCCTTAGTTGGGGCGAATGGACCGTCACCACAGCACCACGAAAGTGCAACAAATCCTGCAAGTAGAATTGTTTCGGAATTTAATTCAATGCTTGTGAATTTAATTCAATAGTCTATGTTAGCAGGCTCGTTGTAATCTAAAATTTTATTTAAGGAGGATAAAATTTGCTGCAGTTTTATCCTACATTATTAGATACTGCTTCATGGAGTATTTGACGGTTGAGAAATTTACTTGTAAATGTAAGAAAGTTTTCTTATCCATGTCAACACTTTTACTCGCAATGCAAGAACCAATCCAGGAGAAATTGGCAGAGATTTCAACCCTTGTTAAGCGACTAGTCTACTGCTTTAGAGGAAAAGAGTTTCTAGTTCACCAGTACATTTTTCTTCTTCATTTTTAACAACAAATGTATCTGTTAGCTAGATTTATTTAAGGGAAAATTATTAACAAGGGTAACTTTTGACTGGTATTTATAAATACATAAAAAAAACTTATTTCCAAAAAAGGGGTCACTTTATACTACTGTAGAAACATGGGATATGAGTGCAATCTATTTGCGACACAAACGCATTGTACATGAGATATGAGCTTATGATGCGCTCGTATCCTACATAGGGAAGCTTATATCCAATGCACTTTTGTCCCAAGTACGCAGAGCGTATCCTATCCTATGTTGTTACATTAAATTGACACTGATTTTTTTTTTTTTTTTAGTGACCCTTTCCTGAAAAGACGATTTTTCATAGACTGTTTTTATAAATACCGATTAAAGAGTGACCCTTATTCATAAATTTTCCCTTTACTTAATTCATTGTAGCTTTCACTTGCGACCTAGTACATGTCTACACTAGACACTAGACAGCCTTAATTTCCTTCACAATCAACTAATCAAGTCTCTGTTTGGTAACACTTTTGCTTTCTTGCTTTCAAACGCAAAAAAGTAATTTTCTGCTTTTTCGAAGATCTTTTGTTGAAGCAAAACTGTTTAGTAAACTTTTGCTTTACTGCTAAGAAGCAAAAAAACTTGTTTGGTAATTATAGTAGCATATAAATTGCTTTTATGCTACCATATAAAACTACCATAAATAGTTAATGCATTCTACTTAAAAATATACTCGATGTATGTAAGACCCCGAAAATTTCCTAAATTTTAAATTAAATAATAATTAATATTTATTTGGGGATTTTATTGATGTAATTAATTTATAAATATTAGTGTGAGACATGGAAATGTCACCTAAGATGACTTCCGATATCGTCATGCGGGGATCGATGAAAATAAAGAGTCGCCACCATTCAAGTTAAGGTTTGAATGGACACCAAAGGGTTCATAAATGTCAAATAGAGCCAAAGTAGCTCTAAATGAAGGAAAAATTCAGAGATCAGGCAAGGGGAATTAGTTATGAGCGGAGGAAGGTGTTAGGCACCTCCACTCATCCGTCTAAGACGGTTGCCACATGCTTACTTATGCTAAGGATTGTTTGTTAATAAAAAATAAACAAAGGATGCTTAAAATAAGCAAAATGTATGTGATTATTCCACATGAGTAGTCCAATAAATTTAGACTCTCCTCGTGGATATATCACTTTAGAACTTCATGAGTGAAGGAAAATCCAAGTAAAATTTGAAGAAAAACCAAGTCCAGGCAAATCTGGAAAAATCAGATTATAAGAACATGAAAGCTTTGATTAACCCAAAATCACTCAATTTAAATTCAAATCCAATGAAACCAAAGCCATTTGAAAACTGGCATGAAGTAGAATATTCAGTAAAAAAAATCAGCTCAATCCGATTTAAAATAAGAGAGAAACACTCTATGGAAATCTGCTGTTGTAATTCGGAAAAAGCAACGAGTAAGCATTTTCAAAACCCTATTCGTGGAGTTTGGCTCCATATAAATTCATGAAAATTTTCATGGATGAATTATGTGGTGCCATCTTTCAAAATGAAATAAGCCTCACACAAAACTCCATCCAGGTGTGACTTGTGTGTGCTCTTGAACAGGCCTTGAAGACCACAGATTAGCTCAGGACTATGCCATTGAGCAGCTCTGAGTCAATCAAGCACACAGGCCACCAATCAGATCAAAATATGTTGAAACCAGTTGGAAATGCAAATAGATTCCTCAAGGAAAACACAGAAACTAAAATCACTCAAAACGGATTAAAATTGAGCAAATGGTGCACCATCAAAGCAGCAAGTTCAGCAATCTGGGTTAAACTGACTTACAGACTTTGAACAGATGGTGTCAAAAATTGGCTTCATAAAAATGAACGAAAATTTCCAGATATAAAGTAGGTCATTCCATCTATCACATGTCTTTGGAATCACTCAAAAATTCATCCGGAGGATGAAGTTATAAGCATTTCAAGACAGGCCACAGATGCTGCCCTGTTTTGAAGATTTTTTAAGAAAAGACCAAAACTAGTGCAAGTGGATTCAACCAAAACACTTGGAAATCAAGAAAAAGAATCTCATGAAGTTCTAAAATTCATTCTAAAGCCAATAATCTCAGATTTCTCATATTAAACATAGAAATCCAAGATCTAGCTTATCCTTGCAAAAAATAGTGAAAAGTGTGTTTGGTGGTAATGGAAATCAATTTTCTAGAGAAGGCTGGAATCCATTGCTATTGAGAACAAGGATTCGCACATCTCCTCTAGAGACAAACAAATCAGAGAAGCAATCACAGGCTCAAAATAACCAAACGGCATGCTCTTCATCATTTGTAGGTTCTAAACCTAAAGGATCCATTCCTACTTCTTTTTCCCAAGGCTCTCTCTTCACGTTTTACGGCTAGAGAGAATTCCCAAGTACTTTGGAAGAGGTTTAGGGTTGCAAAAAAAAACATTCAGGGCTTTATACTACAGAAAGGTAGAAGATGAGAGTTGGAAAATGTAAAGAAGAAGCAAGAAAGCCAAATAGAGCTTTACCTTTGGTAGCTTGAACACTTGAGGCAGCAATCCAGCAGAGTTTTCCCTCTTTTTGCAGAGCTTCCAAGCTTCAAATTATCAGCCATTTGCAAGAGGAGGACCCCTCTATTTATAGACACAGCCAAGGGCAATAAAGTCCCAAGGGTATACCCAAAAATCCCTCTAGATTGTTCCAATTCAAGTTAAAGCCTTTAATTGATGTAAATCTAGCAGTTTCGGAGGGTAAAATAGGGAGTTCAAGTCCCTGAGAGAGAGGTAATATGCGTAAATAAGGCTCAGAGATCGAGCCTTTTCGCAAATGCACGAAACAAGGAAAACCGCATACACAGTGCGGTTTCCACAAAACCGTCACTATATATGCGGCTTTCATGCAAATTCACCTCAACCGCACATACAAGGCAGTTCCAATTCAGTTACGCTCCTTATGATTGCTGTTGACGTGGCTCAACGGCCAAAACTTCTAGAAGCCACGTGGCAGCTCACGCAAGAAGCATGAACCTCAACCGTCCTGTGTGTGCGGTCGTAACAATATACACAGGGCGATTGAGACCAAATTCTCAAAAACCGTATATTCAGTGCGGTTAGCACCCTTTTTGAGTATTTTTGAGTTTTTGACACATGCCAAAGCTCAAATAAAACATTTAAAGTTCTCTTTGACTGTTCTCTCATATTGAAGTGCAATTTGGGGTGTCTACAATTAGTGATCGCATTGATAGCGAAGATCAGGAGTTTGGCACAGATCAGACCGTCTAATCATGAGATATCGAGGTAAGATTAATGTTTTAAAGTAACTGTATTTTGGTTGGGAATGTGCGTTGTGTTTGATGCATGTGCATCGCGTGGGAATAGAGGGTATATAAAATAGAGTAAATACCCTAATAGAATACGAGAGGTATACTCATCGTATTCTGTGGGTATTCATCAACCGCAAGACCAAGAGCGACCAAGAACGACTAGCAAAGGAAGAAGAAGAAAGGAGAGGGTTGTTATGGTTTTCTTCATACCAAAAGTAGTGTTTTGCGTTGGTGTTAGTTGTTGTTCATAGAGGAAGGAGAGGAAACACACGATCAAGGTAGGTAGCACGGTTTGTTTGTTTGATTTTGTTTTCCACGACTTGTTTGACTCGTTTGCATGATTTATTGATGTATATGTATGTAAATAGTTTGATTATAAGCTAATATATGTGTTAGAACTGGTTCGAATAAGAAAAATCAAATTTTTATACACTGGTTTATCGCCTTTGCTTGGGCACCTACCTCGGGTAGGTGAGTGCCCGTTGGCGTCCGTAAGCGCCCTTTAAAATTTCTAGAACGCCAACCGTCGCTAAGAGGCAGAAGGTCGGCGGTTAAAATTTGAACCAGCGCTAACCCCTGAGCGCCTAGGCGTTCTTGAGCGCCCTTAACAGAAATTTCTAAATTTTCAGAAATTAATTCCTAATTCAATACCAAACAATTTTTAATGAATTTTAATAATTAAATAAGATGTTTTAAGACAAAATAAATTACCAAAATACCCTGTTTTACATTAAAATAATTAGGGAGTTATTTTAGAATATTAGTCGCCTAATTTTGAATATAATAAGAAATTCTAAGTTTTTGTACAAATGTACTTTATAAATGGGGATAATTAATCAAGAGATATTATTATACATATTGTAAACCAGATTTCTACAGATAGAGACTTTATATCAGAAACCCAACCCAGTTAAACTAACTTTGATAAATTTCTAAATATCAGGACTACTAAACTTCACTAGAAAAACTTCACACCAGAAACCACCTTATAGATTCAATCTTGGAGAAACAACCCCCTGAATACCTTTAAGCTTGATTATTTAATTAAATGGGATTGCTCTAATTTCTCTCTAATAAATAGTAAGTAGCTTGTTTACTTTATATGACTACCTTTAAACGTTACATAACATTTAAATTACCTCAATCGACCCCACCACTACCTTTAATCACTTGAGTCTTCTAATAATTTAATTATCACATAATTAGACCCAGTTATTGTGATTACAAACTAATGAACTAATTTTGAAACAAGATTGAAATTATCGATTGATTAGGATCAAGATGTTATATATACTTAAATATAATTTGGACTGTGGATTAAATGCCATGATGGCAATAAGAGATTCGTTCCACCTGCGGATGAGACTTGATTACCTCCTGCGGGAGAGATGTGAGCTCCTGTTGGAGGAGATGTAATTCAAATTGGATTGCATCCCACATGGAAGATATATGACCACCTGCGGGTATGATGAGACCTCCTGTTGGGGGAGATGTAATCCAGATTGGATTGCATCCCACATGGGAGATATGTGACCACCTGTGGGTGAGATGCGACCTCTTGTGGATGAGATGTAATCACGATGTGATTGCATCCTACAAGGGAGATATGTGATTACCACATGATGGTGAGATGTGACCACCTACGGGTGAGATGTATTAACTCCAGCGAAAGAGACCTCTTGTGGGGGAGATGTAATTACGATGTGATTGCATCCCACAAGGGAGATGTGTGTATTACCACCTGTAGGTGAGATGTGTTAATTCCTGCGGGAGAGACCTCATGTAAGGGAGATGTGATTACTACGTGAGTGCATCCTACATGGGAGAATGTTGTTATCGAATTATGAGATTGACTGTTAATTATGAATGACATGATTTTCATTTAAACAAGAAGAGTTTGATTAAACGGTTTAGCTATGACTTGATTTGAATGACTCTAAAATATAATATTAATGAGACATGAATAAAATATAGAATTATTTTAGGAAAACAATACTGGCAGTGAATTGGAAAACCTTTTAAATGTGATTTATATCACATCGTCATTCTAATTGAAATGACGATTACATAATAAACTCTCTTTATTTCGAGCACTGATTAAATGTTGGTTTCGTATGGTAATTACTCGTTCCTATTATCGACCGTGATTACTCGATTATTTTATTGTGCATGAATGATTACTTTTATATATAAACTGTTTCTAGCATGCATGTGTTACCTACTAGGATATTTGTATCTCATACCTATTGTTTTGTTTTGTTTTTCAGCTGATCCGCGTGAGAGCGTCCTTGGGGTTGGCACAGGGGGAGAGTTGCAGATTTAAGTGTTGTGGATCATTCCTATCTTATTTAGTTTTTCTTTTAGAGGTTGATATAGATGTATCTTGATGGATATTTTTTGATTTAATTGATTATGAGAGAAAGTGTGTTAGAAAACCTATTTACTAGACTTATGAATTTATATTGATGAGTTAGTTTGATGGTTTTATTTAGCCACGCTTATTGATGAAATTAATGTTTTAATTATCCGTACTCTGATAATTAATGGAACTATTAATTTAAATGTCTGGTAATTGGTAGCTTTGGGCCCAGTATCATTTCGAATTTGGATTTGGTGATTGTTTTGTATAGACCCAGGTTCGGGGTGTTACAACGTATATTGTAATGGGTTGAGCAATAATTGGGTTGGATCAAGTTGAATTTGTTTATTGGTGGGTTGGGAAAACCCAAAATCAAACCCAACTCGCTAATAATTGGGTTCAACCCACCAACTCGACTAAATTTTTTTATTTTTTAATTATAAAAATATACCAATAGAAAATAATGTGAATTAGTGATACAATTTAGGGTTAAACGGGTCATTATTAGGTTAAACAGGCAATTATCGAGTTAAACGGGCCATTATCGAGTTAAACGGGCCATTATTGGGTTAAGCGGGTCCTTATTGGGTTAAACGGGTTATTATCGTGTTAATTAAACAAGCCATTATTGTGTTGAATGGATCATTATCGGGTTGAATGGATCATTATTAGGTTAAGCGGGTCATTATCGGGTTAAACGGGTCATTATCGAGTTAAACAGATCATTATTAGGCTAGATTCAAGTTGACCCGAATACTAATGGATTCAAAAATCCCCAACCCGAAGCCAACCCAACTATTATACGGGTCAACCCAAACCTATTTATTCGGGTTGGATTGAACATGATGGGTCAATTTTTTTCCGGTTTAGTTTTGTGTTGAGGGTTTTAGAAGCAAGAAAGTAAATTCATGGTTAAAGTGAGAAGCAACATGTAACGCCCCAGATCCAGGTTTACTTAACCACATAAACCCAAATCTGGTTCGTTAGGGAAAATGGCCCAAAACACTATTCCAGACTTAAACAATTTCATTTATTATATCAGAGTGCAGAAATAAAAACATCTTTCAAAAAGCGCGGAATTAAACTACCAAAATAATCCTTTTATATTTCATCTAAAAAGTCTAGAAAGGGTTCAACTAAATAACATAAATATCATCCACCAAAAGTGTGGAATAAAGATACCAATCGTCCTTTAAATAACATCAAACTCCTCAATCAAAATACTAAAAATAATCCCTAAGAAAAATAAATCTAAATGTTTCTCCATGTCCCTCTGGACCTATACAGGAATGAAATAATCTTATTCCTAGTAGTCACAGTAATCCCCCGGTGTCTCTACCCCGGCAACGTCCTCTCCAAGAATATCTGAAAACAAAACCGATAAAACAATAATGTGAGAAATAACATCTCAGTAAGCAGTCATGCAAATAGTTGACCACAATAAAATATGCAACGCTTAATCCGAATAATCATAATAAAGTACAAGACAACAATGAAATACAATTTGTCCACCTCATGGGACTCATGAAATAGTATACCAGATAAAGAGAGAAGACATGTGCCAGTATGCTACCTAACCGAATTACGGTGGATCAGCCGCCCTGCAGTCTGGCTATTCAACACCAATGGAAGAACCCTACCATGAGTTAGCATGTACCGCCCAACCAATCAAGGAGTAGGTAACGTAGCAACCGACCAATCCAGGAGCGATACCATTCTCGAGATGATGGAATGCCTCAAACACAGAATTCAAACTCCTCTAATACACATTTCACTTACTAGCTATTCTATGGATCCATATAACTGCTAAGCCCACTCAATAGTGAGAAAACCAACTAGGGTAATGGACAACTTCTCAATAACACCCATTAAAATACAGAACCATATCTGTAACCAAATCCGCCCATGCGGGATACAATAAATCAGGCACTAGCCTTGTCACACCAATGACCCAAAACCAAAACAGAATGTGTACCAAGTCATATGTCCAAAACTCCAGGTTTCAACGGGCCAATATGTCCCGAATGTGTATCGACTCCATCGATGCACACAATACCTTCATATCATCCAAATACAGGTGTATGAACTCACAAAACCAACCTTGGTTAAAAGTAAAATCTTTTGGAACAATAGAATCAAGTAAAAGTTCCTCTTTAAAAACATTTACCCAAAATCTTTATAAAATTGAATTTTAAACATTCGCCAATGCAAACACTTCCCAAATACCCCAATCTTGATGGTACATAGGTTAAAATTGAATAGAATCACTTCCTTAGTGAAAACTAGGTTGAAAAGTCAAGTTTTCCAAAATCTGACAGACTGGTCGCTCGATTAGCCTCACAGAATAGGTTAATTCATGGTAGGTTGCTCGAGCGACTGTTCTAGTAGTAATTCAATCTGGGTAAAATTGCTTTCGGGTTTTGAATAATTACATAAGGCGCTCGAGCGACTGCTCAGGCGGCCCGATACTTGAAAAATCCGTAACTTTGCGAAATTCAATAAAAATTCCACAACTCAATATTCAATGCATCAAAACCATTCTAAATCATTCTAAAATACTTTATACACATGCTAGAACAAATCCCAACAATTAAAACATCATAAATAATAAAAACAAACGCATCAAACACCGAATAACCATGTATATCGTCTAAACACGAATTTAGATTTTATGCAAGCGTCAACAGACTACTTACCTGGTTTTAAGAACTTAAATCTTCTCTAAGAGCCATGAAATATCACCCCAAAGTCTGCCAAACGATCCCAACAAACCCCGATCACGTTTGGGTTAAAAAATCACACTTTTAAGACTCTTTAACATACGAAAATCTCCAAAACATAACTTATATCTATATGGCTCTTACCTGAGTTCTTTGCGCACGAAAATACTCCTCCTTCTTCTCTAAGACGGATATAACAGTTTTTTAGGGTTTGATTTAGTCACAAGGCAACTAGGAGAAGAAAATAGAGAAAGCAAGAGAAACTCACGGCTGGTTTCTAGTTTGAGTATAAACGTGAGTTGTCCATGCATAATTACGTTTTGTTTATTAATTTGTCGCTTTTATTTAATTGCCCCCTCTTCCTTAAACCAATTACAAACAACCCTTTAATCTTTAAACCAACTAAACCCTTGGGTCAACCCACTTTCCTTGAGTTCGACTAACTCCTTTTATTCTCCTTGCTTATTTTTCACTTTATTCTTACTAACATAAACCATAGCAACAATAATTATTAAATTAAATTAATACTCAGCCAATAATCATGATTTCACCTTACATAGGCTCTCCTGTCATCTCCGGTTCATCTTGAACTCCTCCGGATTGAACCAAAATCTCATCTCTTGCATATTATTAATCAATTAGTCTAGTTACTAAAATCTGGGATTTTACACAACATTTCTATGTTTTTTTTGAAAAGTAATGAAATTGCTTTTTTGCTTCTTATAAATTTCTTCATGTGTACATAACTAAACAACAATTTTGCTTTTTAAAGAAATTTTTTATTTTTAAAAGCAAAAAAACACTTTTGAAAAGCATTACCAAACGGTACCCAAGTGTGAGGAGGAATTCCGTTGAGTGATGCGTACTGGTTCAATCAATGCAATGGTGTGATAGAGCTACAATTGAGGACTTGATGATTGGATAACCCACTGGCATTTTGATGGGTTTGGACACATGTATCCCGGTTTCTCAAATGTCTTGGTAAAATAGACAAATTTGGGTTAAATACATATACATGTTAACAGTGCACGTAAGCCCAGTTAGCCCTGCCCAAACCCAATCCATTGCCAACTCCAAGGCCGTTTCTTATGTAAATTAGGATTTATAAGTGGGAAGATTTCAATTTTTATATGATAATGTCTCTCTTCTTCGATCATCACTTTGAGCTATCTAATTGGATAAAAATTTACAGCTTCAAGAGGATGATCTCTGAAAGCGAAGTCCGTTCAATGGAGACTCCCATATTTGCCAACTAACCACCGCACGTCAAATCGTATCGGTTCACGACTTTTAGTTGGATCCTCGCGCCAAGCTCGCTGGGCCACGGGCTGCTGGCTGATATCTTTGAATCCTTGAGAAACTAATTAAACAAGAAAGCTTCCGGTCTTTCATTCTTAACCCAAGAATTAAAAAGAGAAAGAAGAAGTAACAGTAACAACTAACGACACCACGTGCGTGGTCCCACCTGACTGCTGTCTGAGATCTAATATCAAATCGTTTTATGGGAATGAAATCGTATGAAATGTTTTCGTAAACTGTTGGTGAAGCGGTGGTCGTGAGATGCTGCGATGTGGAATATTTCATGATCACTATTTTTTTATGTGTTATAAATGTATCAGGTGGGCCTCACATGAAAAAAAAGATATATGCTCCACGTAACAGTATCTCACAATTATATCAGGGAGCAAATCAAGAAAACATGACAAGACGATTTCAACTTTCAAACAGACGGGAAACTTGGTTTTTAGTGATACTTTTTCTACATAATTTATATTTAGTCATCAAATATTTGTTAATTGAGAATTAGTGATATTTTTTAAAATAATTTAGAATTAATATCATTTTACTGTTCATGAAGATTTTTTTCCGAAAATGCCCTCAAAAGACTTGCAAACTTCACTTGTAACAAAATGAGTAAAAAGGTTTTCAAAATCCTTTGAGGCTGTGTTTGGAACCCTGGATTTGGGAAGAAAAGGAAAGAAAATGCTAAAATTTTCTTTTCTTTTGTTTGGTTTAGATGAAGTAAAATGAGATTTTCTCTCCCTCTTTCTCTCCAATGTAAAAAATTCTCTCTCTAAAAAGGTAGGAATTTTGAAAGAAAAAATAATTTATCATGAGTTATCACTATTCACACCACCCACCCACCCTACCATTAGCACCATCCACCACCATCACAACCTAACACCCACCACCACCTACCATCACCTGCCACCATCGCTAACCACCACCACCCATTACCACCACCGCCCACCACCACCACAACCTCCCGCCACCACCACCACCACCACCCATCATTATCAAACACCACCCACCGTCATTACCACTACAACCTGCCATTACCATCACCCACTGCTGCCTGTCACCACCACCCACCACCATCGTCCACTACCCTAACCCATCATCTTACTAAAATATATATATATTTTTCTTCTCTTTTCTCATCTCATCCAAACATCGGAAAAGAAAAGAAAATCAATATTTTTCTTTTTTTTTCTCTTCCTTTTTAACTTTCTTTTCTCCCCAAATCCAAGGTTCCAAACACTGCCAAAATATTTTTAGAAGAAATTCTTCATGAATAGTAAAATGATATTGATGTTCAATTATGTTAAAAAAGTATTATTAATTCTCAATTAACAAGAATCTGGTGACTAAATCTGAATTATTTTGAAAAAGTATCACTACAAACCAATTCTCCAAAAAAATCCGTTGTTTAAATTTTAAAAGTTCTCTAACCACACGAGAAGCAATCGCAGCCGTTCATTCGCTTTAAAGACAGTCTATGCTCTCCTGGATTTGGGGACTAGGAGCGTTGATACGGGCGTTAAACAAACATGGACCAGACGCTGCGGAGTTCGAGGGGCTCTTACGTGGAAGGCGGTCCGAGTCCGGCGGAACGTCTCGGGATAGAAAGTAGGATAAACGCACCATGCCTGTGCCTTATGCATTTTCTATTACGTCCTCCATTTCTCCATCTCTTCATTCCAGATTCCATTCTCGAGCGATCCGAGTTTCTTCTCCGCGACTGCGTGCTTCGACGCCTTCGATCAGTTTCCGCGTTCTTTGCTTATCTTTCTCAGGTAACGTGCGAACAAACCCTAGAAATTTCTCCGTCGATCCGTCCATTTCTGTTCCCGAGCTTGCTGTTTTCCTTGGAGATCATGGTTCTCTCCTTGCGGTTATGAGACATTATTAGATTTATTAGATTTGTTCTTGTTGTTGAACCTTGATTCTTTTTCTTCCTTGAAGAAGTGTGTTTTCATTTTTGTTGTTTCGGTTGGATCTGTGATTTAGGTCTAAGAATATCTGTCTTCCTGTTTCCAAGGTTGCTTTGATGTAGGTCTTTTTGTTTTTGGTTATTTACGCTTGAAACGCTTTGAATCTGTTGATAATGTGGCATTTTAATTCGGCTGTACATAGTTTAACCGTTCATGTCTCATGATTGAATACCTGCTTGTACTCAATCAATTGTATTTCGAATTTGCATAAATTTTGTTGAATTTGATTTTCTTGTGTTCAGATGAAGCTTGTGAGGTAGTATTGGTATTATTTGCGGGAATATGATAGTTTACTCAAATCTGTTGGATAAAGGTTCAGCTATATTTTCCATAAACTGTTTTTTTTCAGTAACGTAATCTTGGAAGAAATTAGACTTAGACCATATATTTGTCATTTCTGTTTGTTACATGGCCTTCATATCAGGCATTTTGTTGGCATTAATACTGATGTGTCGGTTATAGGCTTGTTGGTGGTGTTCCGTGGGTTATGGTCAGGGAATACTTTGCATGGATTGATGGTGTATGTTGGCTAGAACAAGATTGTGTTCTTACTACCCTACATATTACATGATAAGGATCTTTTATTAGTATTTTTAATTTTTAATTCAAATGCAGCATTGATATATGGGAAACCATATTAAATATTCCAAAACTTACTTATTGAAAATAAATTGTGTTTCAATCTTTGTTCTTTTAAACTGTGTCTGCATTACATGTGCAAAATAATCTAGGACTAAACAGAATCTCAGACCTGCATCAAGCTTTCAATGAATAAGTTGAATTATTCACAGAGATCTACCTTCTTGAGCTTGTCAGTGCTCTTTAGTATGTCATACTTACAAGTAATTAACACATTTTATATTTGCTACTTTTTTACAGGTCTCTCATGTTATATGGAATCCCATATTTTTCTGATAATTTAAGAACTCTTATACAAAACCATTGCTTGCCTTTCTCATGCAACCTGATTTTCCTGCATGGTTATTTCAGATATGGATAGTCATGATGTTCCAACTCTGTATCCATCACACCGTTGTAAAACCCTTCACCTGGTTTGTGTCTTCTCTTTTTTGTTTCTCCAGTTGTTTGTTTCTATTCTACCTAATAAGTTGCTTGGTTAGTTGATAAGAATCTGTTACATATTTTGTAGACAGGATGCTTGAGATTATAATCTTTCTTGATTTTTCTTTATGATGTCCAAAGTTGTTGCATTCTTATAGAATCATCCATTCAGGTGAGGCATGCACAAGGGATTCACAATGTAGAAGGGGAAAAGGATCATAAAGCTTACTTATCTCCAGAGCTTTTTGATGCACATCTTACTCCTCTGGGTTGGCAGCAGGTAATAGCCAGTCTCTTTTACTACCTTAAGCCCAGTTGTATGGACTCACACGGCATTTTTATTCTAAGAACTTTAGAATTTACATTGACATTTCTGTAAGAGAGAGTCCTGACTCCTGAATAACAATTATTTTTCTTCCCATTAACAAAAAAATCGTCAAAAAAATTCTGGTACTGTAACAGGTTGATAATTTGCGTAAGCATGTTCATCAATGTGGACTTTTAAGGAGGATTGAATTAGTCGTTGCATCTCCTTTGCTAAGGTATTTAATTTCCGTCATTGCACACTCTTTTGTTAGCCTTTTTCCTTTTTGCCTTTTACTTGTTCACTTGATAGTAGCTCATAATCTAAATGTATGTTTATCTCAAACTTGTCTTCTGAACCTATTGGATCCATATCTAACTAGTTTGAATAAATTTCCGCTAGTTGAAACCATCATGTATTGTTTTTATAAGTTACTCCCCAACTGAGATTTAGATCCTGATTTTATTTTATAATTTCGGATTCAGGTGTTTTATAACTTACTCCTTCAATGCTTTAGTTGAGGACAAATTCAAAGTCCTTAAATACTTTTTCCGTTTCCATTCAAATCTCTTAAACTCTTATTTCTTATCATTTTATTGAGCTGATGTTTCCAATCCTAAACATCAGGCTTTTGAAGCACCATATTAGGTATCATCAAACTCTGACTGTGTAAAATAAAAGGGTTTACCCCTTGAGGTTTTTGATAATCCCAATTCCTCCCTGACAGAAATTTTGGTATTCAAGGCAGAAATAAAGCTTTTTATTTTTAAATGTAAATAAGAGGGGCAAATTTGACAATTAAACATTTTATCAGTCAAAAATTTAACAGTCCAACCTCTAAAAGGAGGAGATTGTTACAGACAAAAAACCTCAAGGTTGTAAACTGGTATTTAGAACCTTAGGGGGGAAGCGGGGTTGTCAGAAACCTCAAGGGCATAAACTGTAAATATCCCAAAAAAATTATAAATGACAAATAATCTAATGCATCTACTGTTACCATTTCAATCAGTTCATTTTCTTGATTAGCTGGGTTTCATGGTTTCCATTTCTAGTGCTGTTTTTGTGAGTTGTGAAATATGGGTTTCATGATAATAAAAAATGTTAAGTTTGTTTGAGTTCTTCAATTTTTGTTTTGTTTTTTTTTTTTTTTTTCGCAAAACCCTTCTCTTAATAAGATGAAGCTTTGCTCTTTGGGGTGGTGGAGGTGTGAATTTGGACTTTGTGAAGTTTCGGGTTGCATGGTTTGACGAATTCCTATAACTCTTCTGGGAATCCAGTTGGAGCTAGGATATAAGTCCATGACAGTTTGGATGCTATGGTGGGCCACTTGGAAAGGAAGCTGGAAAGTTGTAAAAGCAGCCATTTTTTAGAAAGGGTGAAATTACTTTTAATAAGAGCAGTTTGGCAAGATTACCTACAGCTTTCTTCTCTACTTTGATAATACCTACTGAAGTTGCTATCCAAATTGAATGGCTATAGGAGTTATTATGGAGTGGGGTGGAAGGAGAAAATAGGTTATATTTAATCAATTCGTAGATATTTACAGACTTCCTGAGGAAGAGGATTGGGAACTGGGCCTATAGTTAGATTTAACAACACTCTACTAGGTGATGACTGCAAAGTTATAGTGAGGAAGGGATCGCTTTGTGGAGGAGAGTCATTGTTTCCAAGTATGGGAGTGCGAATTGGGACCTATCCATTGTAGGAGCTTTTTGAGGTTGGGTGAGAAGCCATTGTAGTAGTTGGGAATCTATCTTGAAGGGAATTAAGTTTTAGTAGGGGATGGTCTATAGGTTTGTTTTTGTGAGGATATTTGGTCCAATGATAGGCTCCTCATGCAATAGTCTTTATGTTTATATGGTGGTTGATCATAAGGGGCATTGGATAACTGATCCAATGGCTAGTGAGGTTCCATGGTGAAAGCCATTTAGATGATCACTCTTTGGCTGAGAATTGGATTCATCGTAAACATGTATTTGTTGCTGGCATTTATCAAGGTGGTAGAGGACTTGGAATGCGGAAGATCTATATTTTTTCCTTTAATTCCTTGAATCAGCAGGTTTTTTTTCATTTTGCTCTTTTAGAATTCATTCAGAAGATTCAGATTTCGTTGAAGATGGCTATTTTTCTTTAGATAGTCTCCTGAATCTAAATTCTCATAGTTCTCATCTAGCTAGTAGGGGCTGGTTGCTCCCAAAGGTTTGAAGCTTCAGTCCCTCTAGACGTTTTGCCCAAGGCTTGGAACGAAATGTCAGCAGCACACCTTCGAAGGAAGGAATTTTTTATTTTTGTTGGCAAAAACCAGCAAAACTGGAATTTCCCAAAAAAAATTTTTGGTTTATTTTTGTTATGTTTTGAGGATCGACTTGGGGGTCAAAATGCATTGCATTGCCAAAACCATGTATATTTGAAAAAAGTTGAACTCGTTACTGCTCTCATAGTACAATCCTCTTCCTGCTCAGCTGCCTTTCTCCTTTGTCCACAGAGACACAATGTGGGACTGGTGCCAACAGTTCGTCAAAGAAACAGAATGTATATCTGACCTTCTCCTTGTCCTGAAGCTTCCTCTTACTGTCTTTTTCAGTTTTGGCTCTGCCTGCAAACGGCAGTCCCACATTTTGCCTCTGTGGACAAAGGAGAAAGGAAAATACCATTACAACTGCCATGGATATACATTGGCTGTTTGTGGCTTATGTTTGAACAAGTTCTGAAGCATATGATATTGCCTTGTTACTTTTTTTATTCTTAACTCTCTTTTTTTTTACAACTGCATTACAGGACCATGCAAACGGCAGTTGGAGTGTTTGGAGGTGAGGCATACACAGACGGGACAGATGTACCACTCATGGTGGTGAATGCAGGGAATTGTGATCGTCCTGCAATTTCCAGTTTCAATTCTCCACCTTTTATAGCTGTAGAGCTTTGTCGAGAGCATTTGGTATGACTTTTGAATATAATAATATATATATATATTTTATGATTTCCTTTTTTAACTATTATAGTGGCCAAGTTTTATGGATTGTTACAATGCTATGCTTTCTGTCAAGTATTTGATGGTTTTATGCATCTCATCAGATTTATGAACTTATTTGTTCAATCAGTTTTTGCGTGTGAAACTTACTTTAATTGGTACTTAATTGTCCAATATGGGCACAATATGATTATTTAAAGTCTGTCAAACTTTGTGTGTGCATATGCATGTATTGCTAAACTAGGATCCAGATATCCACTTAAGGGAATATCTAATTTAAGTTATTATATGAGCATATGGATGGTTACACTGTCCAGCGAATCTGCAAGGTTATCTTGTGGCTTCACAGTCCCTCCAGTTGAATACTTTATATGGAAGTTGGTGCTTGACAAAATTTTAATTGTGAGCTATCTAATTTTGCATATGATTATGTCGAATAGTTTTGTTTCATACAAGGACTCTGAGGAAAGCTTTTGCCACTTCCTTACATGATTAGCTTGCAAGCTCTATTTAGAGATTGTTTCTATCTATTATTGGAGTTTTCTTGGTGCTGCCAAATTTCATGGTCTTGGAGTTCTTTTCTATACTTCAAACTTGTAGTTCAATTGGTCAATTCCTAGTTGATTGTTCTTCTCTTCTTAAGGAATTCAATGGAGTATTAAAGATTTTACTGCAACCAATAAGCAGAATTATCAGAAAGGATGATTCTTCCTTTTTCCTTTGTTCTCTGCACATATATATGTTATAATTATGCGTAACTTTTGTTACTGATCGTTAACACTCAATCAGTTCCGTGTAGGCTTCTTATTGGATTGATATCTGGTGAGATTTTAAGACTAAAACTTGGCAAAACTGGAGTCTGTATTAGAATGAAAGTAGTGCAGGAAGCTATTGTAGTCTCAGTTCCAGCAACAGAAAATTTAACCGTCTATAGCTTTGCATTTGCCAGTTCATTTTGGATGAAATTTGTAAGTTAGCGAAGATTGACTCTACTTTGTATACCATTTGAAGTACATGGATGAGCACAAGTAGGATTTTGAACAGGATCATGGTTTAGAAACATAATTTGTAACATGCTTTAAATCATTGTCCAATATCACCATGGATAGATAACTGAAAATTGTATTAAATCATAGAAATTCAAAAGAAAATAGCTGAACGAAGTGTGTGCTGAAGGATTCAACCATGAAACTGTCCTAAAGTGGAAGCCCAAAAGAAAGGTGCATATAAAAGCTTTTTTAACTTCATCGACATCCGTTGCCTTCTCTTCAAACATGTGCATATTGTGTTCTTCCCATTCTACCCAGAATATTACGAAGGGGTTAACCTTCGCAGCCTAATAATTGTTCCATTAACTGATCTCTAAGCTAAAGAACTGGGTACAAACTTCTAGGCATAACCTTACCAATGCTATATTTGTTCAGCAAAAGATACACACTTTATGGACAGCAAAGCAGAAGATGATCGGTGGTTTCTTCATCATATTTACAATGGACAATGAAGGAGAACATTAAATATAGGGGCATCCTAAATCCCAAAATATTTTCCCATTACACTGGTCAATAGTATCCCCCCATTTTCTTGTTGACTCAAAAATTTTCTTTCTACAGGCTTTTGCCAACCTTTTCTTTTAGTGGTATGTTCATCAAGCGACTTTATTACAATGTAAGGTTGCATGTGTGGGAGAAAGTATGCTGGAATTCTTATTCAAAATGGCAAAGCTGTACTAAAATAAATGTAAATGTACCAACCCCTTACAAGCTTCTTTTGGTGCATATTATCTCCCAGAGTTGGTGTAATTGCTTGAATTTGTGACTCGCTTTCATATTGTTTCTTTCAAATGCACATTGTTTGAGCTGTGAATTATTCTTTGCTGGAAATCTCTTAGTATCCTTGAAGCATTGATAGTAAAGGCTGTCTTTCCTTGCATGTTATTAATCATTTTTTGTCAGAACTCTTTCCGCCCCTGTTTAATTGCTTCTGTTGCTTACTTTGACTGCAGGGAGTTCATCCATGTGATAAGAGAAGAAGCGTTAGCGAGTATCAGCATCTATTTCCTGCCATTGATTTTTCACTGGCAAGTGCCTTTTTTTACTTGTACATATTCTATTCACGAGTAGTGATTTAATTTCCCTATTTTATTGTGTTACCCATTGTTTGCTGACTAAAGGCTCTACTTTAAGCTAATAGAAATACTCTGGATTAAATTCGAATTTATGTCCAGATAGAAAATGACGACGACATTTTGTGGAAGGCCAACATTAGAGAAGGAAATGATGAAGTTGCTGCCAGGGGAATGAAGTTCTTGAACTGGTAAATGCATTTTTTAATTGTCTCAATGTTGGGTTGAACCTAACTGTCATATATTAATAAAATGCATGTTGATCATTCTAGTCACTATAAAAATTAAAGGTTTATGAACTCACATGCTTAGTGGGAGTATTTTTAAAATCATCCGAGTCTTATGACTTGAGATTTGCCTCAAGTTGAGGCTTAAGAAGAACGCACCAAAGCTTAAATGCAAAGCTTTTCCCCTAATGTTCATTTAAGGTCCATCCTCTTATGCTTATAGCAAATTTAAGAGTTAAATGAGGCTCAATTTTTGTTTATTGGGATCGTCTTATGTCTGAGGTTTCCTCCTCATACAGTACATAAAATTTGGGTTAACTTCACAAAAGTGGAGACATAATTTATTTTTACTTTTAAAGTGGTAGCGAATAATGAAGTTAAAGATAACTAAATCTACATTAACAGGTCTTAAAGCATTGTGAGGCTCCATTTCGTATCAACTGGACAATTGTAAAAGTTGAAGAAACTTGAGGACCTTTTCTTTTCTTTTCTTTTTTTCTCGTTTTTTTTTGGTTATATTATTAGCACTATGGTAGTACTATGATAAACAGAGAAGTACAAATGTAAAAGAGATTTGAGGACTAACCTTCAATATCCTTTTCGTAACACCAACTACCTCCTAAATTTTTTCTTAGTTGTATCAATGAATGACATATTCCAGGTCTTTATGTGTTCCATTTAAATGCTTGCTTGCAAGGATTGTGCTTCACATTCTTGTAATGTTAAACATTTCACTTTATGCATATGTTTAGTAATATGGGGTTCTCTATATGGAATTATATGCAAAACAACATGTAATCTGTGCCTTCACATTTAGAAATCTTGAATTATACAATTATATTATATCATTCAATATAATATTATGTACTAAGAAATAGCTCAAATATATATAATAAGGAATTACAAGATAAAACACCATGGTATCTCATTGTTAGAAGTAGGATGCACAAATAAATGCCTAAAAAATAAACTAAGGAATCAACAAAAATCAATGTATAAATTTGCTGCTGTACTTTTCAACTTAAATAATTCAGTTAGAAGAAAGAATTCAAGAAAAAAGGTGAAAAATCATTCTGTTTCAGAAAACGACTTCAAAGATTGGTCATAAGCTAAAAACAACTTGAAAAAGAATAAACTCAAATGAAGTTATACTTTCACTTCTTCTAGAACTTAAGATTGAAGCTAGGCATTCATTTGTGGACTTCCTTACTCTTGTAATTTGATATCTGCCATGAATTGGATGAATGAGTAGTTTCCAAGAAAATTACAGTTAGATGACCATCTGACTGCTTAATGTATGTCTTTTGTCTAGTCACCGTTTCATAAATTTTGTCTTCATAAATAATTTGGCAGGCATTACATACATATTCACTATTTTGAAAACTATTTCTACATGGAAGCTTAATGAACTTAACAATTTTTCTGTTCAGGTTGTCGACACGGAAAGAGAAGGAGATTGCAATTGTTACCCATAGTGGTTTTTTGTATCATACTCTAAGTGCATTTGGAAATGATTGTCATCCATTTATTAAGAAAGAAATTTGCAAACAGTAAGTGTTTTTCACAATGAATTTTGTTTTAGTTTGCATAGAAATAAGCTTTTAGCTCAAACTCTTGGTTTGCTAGATGCGACACCCCCCTTGGTGAATGCACAATGTAATTCCAGTTTGTTAGCTTAGCTCTCCTCCATTCCCTCTTTTCTTGGTTGTTGGAGCATTAGCTTTTTACTTTTTAGCAAATTACTCTCTTTATTTCTTGTGTTGATAGACAGTTGCTGTTCTTTTGAGTAGTTTCTGCATTTTTCTCAATCACTATTATTTCTTTAAAATGAGCCACTAAAAATAAAAAAGGTAACTGCTTAATTTTACTTGTCAGCATTTATCATTCAGTCATGCAACATACTTGATTGTTACTAAAGTAAAATACTGAATGTAAAAGGTGACATGCTCATTTTGTTCTCTCTTTTCTCTTTACTTCTTTTTTGTGCCAGATTTTTCTTCATGTTTACCCAGGGGCATGAGATGAGGAAATTTGGAAACAACCTGACCTATATGTTATATTCTTTTAGCTCTTGAAACCTTGTAATATTCATTATTAACAGTACTGATAAGGAAAAAAAAATCTATTGAAGGGTCCTCACTCTGACAAATACACAAATATGTGACAAAACTGGAATGCATGTGAGCTCAGTTAAGCAAAGAAGTTGATATGTGCTGGCATGTAACACGTGTGTGCTGTGTGCATGTGCATGAATTTCAATATTATTCTATACATGTGTTTTATGTAACTGATCAGTGTCTTTTTTTTTTTCTAACTTCTTACAGCTTTGCCAATTGTGAGCTGCGTTCAATGGTCATTGTTGACAGAAGGTGTGTGCATGACTCCCAAGACATTAAAGAATATTTTCTGTTCTAACCTTTTTTAGGGTTTTGGTTTTGATTTTCTTCTTAACTGCAGTATGATAGGGTCAGAATCATCCACCACTAATTATCCTGGAAAGATTCCTGGTGGCCCTGATGCCCCAAGTGGTGTCACAAATGCAAAGCTCTTGGAGGAGCCCAATTCATCAGTCTAATTTGAAAGCAGATGAACAGTCCAATACACATAAGTATCAATTTTGGCAATTCTTACGGAGGTGCCCCACCATTTGGCACATGCCAAGGGTTATGGAAGGCATTCCATCTCTTA
Organism: Buxus sempervirens; assembly: GCA_947561395.2. Classification (NCBI taxonomy): domain Eukaryota; kingdom Viridiplantae; phylum Streptophyta; class Magnoliopsida; order Buxales; family Buxaceae; genus Buxus; species Buxus sempervirens. Next base: position 11,151,900 of record OX387184.1, read on the forward strand.
TTTTACTGGAAGGGAACAGTGCCAGTTAGCTTGTGATTCTTTTTGGGGTGAGGAACAAGAAGAAGCAGTCGGTAATCTCAGCTAAATAGAATCTTCAATTATTGGACTAGAAATACACTTTTCGTGTTTGACGAATTCATTATAAAGCAAAAGACAAGAAGATTCTTCTTTCAGAAGCATCAAACGAAATGCTGTCATTCATACAGTAAAAGGAAAAAAAAGGGTTATCCTTCAGATGGTGGTTTGTTATTTAAAGAATTCTGTTTCAAAGACATCGACATTTTGGCACTCTATATCGCTTCCTATATATTGATTGGCCCATCATAAGAATATGGTATAGATAAAGCAAGCCTTTTCTTTTAATCTCTTCTTCAGTTTCTTTCCGCTGTAAGAATTGGAACTGTACTGGAATTGGGCAGTGAGATATTATTGTTTAACAGCAATGTGTTTATTTGGGAGGTTTACTAAAACTCCCACACGTTTTGCTGATCAAGAGAAACTACGGATTGAAGGGATACGTGGTGGAAGGCGGTGTTCACATTAGCAGTCTTTAAAAAGAAAGGCGTAGAGAGAATGATGCTGATCAGCTCTCCTGGGGAAGATAATGGAATTATTTATGCAAAAACTTCTACAAGTGATGCTATCTGGGTGTGAGCGGTTCTTGGAGTGAAGGAAGCCCCAAGAACACTATGATCTTGACATGAAAGATTGGACGAGGAAGTCTTTATGGAACAGAAAGATATTGTTTATACAGCAGCTTACGCTACACAATTACTTGCCCAGTGTTAATCAAAAGTCATAACTTACTCTCGTCATTCAGTAGAGGCTTTCTACGGTAGGTACGCTTGAGAGAGAATTTAGAAATGACAATTTGGCCTTATATACCTACTTAGGTCGCCCATATGCAAGCAATCTTAGATATTAGCGAGAACGTCGCTATCAAAACCATTCGCTGCAGCTGATCATTTTCCATGGCAGAGGAACTGCGTGCCATTGAAATGGCTAATGAAGGTGTCAAGCACAAGTAGCTCTACTGTATGCCATCACATTATACCGTGAAAAACTTGAGAGAGAATCGCAGGTCTCAATCAAATCAGATAGCATTGCTAGTCAATTATGCAACTGATGCACTCCCGTTTACAGCAACTTACGTGACTTTTTCTCTCCTAACTAGTTATAATTTTTAATGATGCCACTAGCAAAGTCTTGTGATTCTTACCAAACAAATAAAAAAGTAAAGCCTTGTGATGTTAATTTTCAAGGCCTAGTTTCAAAACCTGCCCTCGTTAAATTGAAGGAAGCATACTTAACCATTTACTCTAACTGAGACTTTGCAGGTCACTTAAGTTGCCTCTGAATGCCGGAACGAAATCTTCTACAATTCTTGACTGAATTACAGAGACTACTGTTGAGGTGGGATGCTTCCACGCGGAGCATCCCCCGGCTAATGTTTTTCCAAGTGGGCCACACAACACACTTATAAAAAGAAAAACAATAGGCGTGGGATGCTTTACGTGGAAGATTCTCAATTAAATAGTAATCTGCAATTCAGGCAAGAATTAGTGATGATTTCATCCCTTTATGCGAGGCCGCAAGTCCCATTGAGCCGTGCTCCCCAAGAAGGTATGTATGCAAATGAGTAATGATCGTCGGCAGCGCACATCATGTGCAGTGCAGATACAGCAAGAGAGGAGATGTAGGGTCACCAAAAATTTACTTTGGTGCGCACCACATCGCCTCTGTCTTGCCATACATGCGATGCGTTGCACATCGTTCGCGTTGCAGACGATGTGCAGTCGTATGCAATGGGTGTGCACAGTCACTATTGCGAGGCTGGTAGGATCAACGAATAAGGACGAAAAAAGGGTAAACGGTCGTAGAATTGTGAATGCATTTCCTCTGGAGCTAGAATCTTGTGGTTCAGTGAAACCACCGGTTAGGATAGAGTATGGATGTGTGGGCCCCATACATCCATCCGTGCATTTAAAGCTGGTTCCACTGAATAGCACTGGACGAAACGCTCCCTACAATTTTGTAGCGTGAAGCATATTTTGAGGGAATTAAATATTGGTACAGGCGACTGCTTTCATTTAAATTGTTCGAAAAAGGATGAGATACACTCATGAGATCAACGATCATGTCTGCCCAATGGAGATTTCTTTGTCTCTTCAAGACCTTCATGGTCTTGCTCTCCATCTGTCGATCCCACGCATTCAAAGCGTCGCATCCCCAATTCTCGTGTAAGCCTCCGCGGCACAGCTCTTATGCTTTCTGCAACGCATCACTTCCCATCTCGACCAGAGCTCGATCTCTGATCTCCCATCTCACCCTCCATGAGAAGATCCAGCAGCTAAGCAATAACGCCACATCCATCCCCCGACTTGGCATCCCTGCCTACCAGTGGTGGTCTGAATCACTCCACGGGATTGCCACCAATGGCCCTGGAGTTTCCTTCAATGGGTCCATTACCTCTGCCACCAGCTTCCCTCAGGTGCTTCTCACTGCTGCCTCTTTCAACAAGAGTCTCTGGTTCTCAATTGCTTCGGCCATCGCTGTGGAAGCCAGATCCATGTACAACACGGGTCAAGCTGGGTTGACATTCTGGGCGCCTAATATCAATATATTCAGAGACCCCAGATGGGGGAGAGGCCAAGAGACCCCCGGAGAAGATCCACTGGTTGCTTCTGCTTATGCCATCCAGTTTGTAAGGGGTTTTCAGGGAGATAATCGGATCGGCGTTGACAGAAGTATAAGAGATGAGTTTGGAAAGAAGAGACTGTTAAAAGGTTCTGGGTATGGTAATGATGATCGAATTATGCTCTCTGCATGTTGCAAGCATTTCACTGCATATGATCTGGACAAATGGGAAAATTTCACTAGATATACCTTCAATGCTGTGGTGAGCTTCCTTCTTCTGAAGTTCTGATCAAATTCGATTGCCTCTTGACTTCTTTAAAAGCTAATTTCACATTAATAATCAGGTTTCGAATCAAGATTTGGAGGACACATACCAGCCACCATTCAGGAGCTGTATCCAAGAAGGTAAAGCAAGCTGTTTGATGTGCTCCTACAATGCAGTAAATGGGGTCCCTTCTTGCGCGATGCGGGATCTCTTACAGAGAGCTCGAACTGATTGGGGATTGAACGGGTAAAGAAATAATATCATCTAAGAACCATTCACAGTTCAATTAAAAAGAGATAAACTAGCTTCTTTTTTTTCTTTTAAGCTCTCTGAAATGATCATTAACACTGGCATAATTTCAGATATATCACCTCCGATTGTGATGCCGTGGCCACACTCTACGAATACCAGAAGTATGTAAAGAGCCCTGAGGATGCAGTGGCGGACGTTCTCAAAGCAGGTTTGATGGTTCTCCGGTTAATTATAAGCTCCTGCAATTAAACTATTTGTATTAGCTTTCCAAAGAACCAATGGTAGGTCTCTGTTGGCAGGAACTGATATCAATTGTGGAACTTACATGCTTCGACATACTCAATCGGCTGTTGAACAAGGGAAAGTCCAAGAAGAGGACATAGACAGGGCACTCTTCAATTTGTTTTTGGTTCAATTACGTCTGGGACTCTTCGATGGAGACCCTGCAAAGGGAAATTTCAGAGAGTTTGGAATACAAGATGTCTGTACATCACAGCACTTGACATTAGCACTGGAAGCGGCGAGGCAAGGCATTGTACTGCTGAAGAACAATGAGAAATTCTTACCTCTAAACAAGAAAGGGGTTGCATCATTAGCTGTTATCGGTCCAGCAGCAAATACCACAAGCAATATGAGTGGTGGATACTCAGGTTTGATTTTGAGAATAGTATGTAGTTGATGGATTGAGTTCACTTTGATTTGGTTTGCTTGTGTTGCTGAAGATGTTTCTTGATCTTGCAGGTTATCCTTGCAACCCACAGACCTATGTTGAAGGACTGGGGGCTTACATTCATCAGACATATTATGCTGCAGGTTGCCTTGACATACCATGCCTATCTGATGATGGGTTTGCTGAAGCTATTGAGGTTGCAAGAGCAGCAGATTTTGTCATTGTGTTTGCTGGTCTTGATTTGACCCAAGAAACTGAAGAACGTGACAGGGTGAGCCTCCTCTTACCAGGTAAACAGATGGATCTTGTGTCTGCCGTCATGGATGCTAGCAAGAGACCGGTGGTGCTTGTCTTGACTGGCGGCGGACCACTTGATGTGTCATTTGCCAAAGATAATCCGTGTATTGCAAGCATCGTGTGGGTTGGATACCCTGGTGAGGCTGGTGGGAGGGCACTTGCAGAAGTCATCTTTGGAGAATGCAATCCAGGCTAGTATCTCAAATCAAGTCAGCTTTTCCAGTTCAGTTTGTTTGATCTAATGTTTGAATGAATAACAGGCGGGAGATTGCCGATGACCTGGTATCCAGAATCGTTCACCAAGGTGCCGATGACAGATATGCGTATGAGGGCAGATCCTTCGCAGGGTTATCCGGGAAGAACCTACCGGTTTTACACCGGAGATACTGTATATGCATTTGGGCATGGCTTGAGCTATACCAATTATGAGTACAGATTCTTATCTGTACCACACAAAATAAGCCTACTGGGTTCACTCAAGGCAAGTGCCATGAACAAAACACTACAAAGTGGAAGGGATGGATTGAATTATATTCTCATTGATGAGATACCATCTTGCGATGCCTTGATTTTCTATGTCCGGATCTCTGTGAAGAACAATGGAGATATGAATGGGAGCCATGTCGTGATGCTGTTCTCTAGGGCATCAACAATGTTTAAAGGCATTCCACAGAAACAACTGATTGGATTTATGCGTGTACATACAACATACCACATAACCGCTGAAACAAGCATCTTAATAGATCCATGCAAACATTTGAGTGCTGCAAATGAACATGGAATGATGGTGCTGCCACTGGGTGATCATGTTCTTATGCTAGAAGGTTTGGAGCAATCCATTTCAATTGGAATTTAATGACTCTTGCAATGTTAGCAAGTCAAATTTATGGCGTGGAGGCTTAAGTTCCAAATAAACATCATTGCTGTGCATTAGCCAGAATGAATAGTAATTTCATTATTTTAAAGCTCAATGGAATGATTACCTGATTGTTGGCTACAGTCAAGGGTTTCCCAGAATTAATTCTGTAATAGACGAACAAATAATTAAGCCCCATTGGGGATAGGGAGGCCACAATTATTTGAGCTACACTTTCATAATGACGAGCACTAATCCGACTACAACTGATAACAAAAGGAAAACAATGGCACCTAAAGTGCTAAAATCAAGTGCCTTGATAGATTTGGCGTTGCTTTCCCTTCTTCCTGAAGCTTTTTCACCTCTCTTTACCGGGTGAGCTGATACAGATGCGGAGTAACCAGTTACCGCTATGTCCCAGAAAGAGTTTTTCAACAATGCTTTTGCCTCTGTTTCCAGTTCCAAGATTGTTGAGCTATCCGTAGGTGCTTCCATGGACATCAACTCCTTCAAATGATCTTTAATAACCTGAAAGCATGAGAAGCACAAGTCAGGCCAACAAATACCGGTTTCTCGCAAATATATATTGTCTTAATATGGTTAGTAAAGAAAACATTTTCTGCTTGTCTTAGAAGTTTTCTGCCATAAGGGCCACCTGATATGGAAAACCATGGATAGGACACATGAATAACCTTTCCTTTCCACCTAGCTAGGGTTGGCAAGATTTAATTCAACCCATAAAACTCCCCAAACTGCCTAGTATTGGGGTGGATTAGGGTTCATATCTCAACCAGAAATTAAATTTATAATTAAAATAATATCACAACTAAACAGTATGAGAAGTTGTGAAAGTGCATTTTTAGGAAGACCAGAAAGTACATAGATGGAGTTGGTCAGAAAGGATTTAGATATCCATGATCTAATTAAAGATAATGGTTTTTGATAAATTGGGATGGAGGAAAAGGATTGGCATTGCCAACCCTAACTAGTTGAGCTAAGGCACTTGGTTAATTGCACTACAACTTAACTGTACAATTTTATTTATAAAAAAACCTAATTTATTTTCTACAGTTTTTGGGATATATAACTGCTAAAATCAAATTGTATTGTTATAGAATGTTGAGTAGAAGTCATCTACAACCGTTGTATATACAATAGTCATGTCACTGGCACCTTGAATTTAAATATAAAAAAAAACAACTTAATGATTTATTTTCTAAGAAAATACTTTTTAAATGTATAAGACCAATCATAAGCCCATTGAATACACGGTTCACCTCTCATTGTACCGGATGTGCGCCCTAGAATGTCGGATGATATTGTGCAATAACATAACGAATAACACAAAAAAAGCCACCCCATTAAGTTTCCTGCTTGAAAATCCAGCAAAGCAGCTCTTTCAGAGCTTTCTTATCAAATTTCTTCTGTCCACTCCAGAATTATGATATTATATATATATTTATTTTTTTATTTTTTATTTTTTATTTTTTTTTTCTGTGGTGGGTGGGTTGGAGATTTGCGGGGAGGGGGGATGTTTTAATAACAATGAAAAATATGAATTTAGCAGAAATCTGATATCACTTTCCATGATTACCAATCAAAATTAGGCATAAAACAAGGAAAAAATGTGCCACATATAGAGAATGCTATGCATGAGCATGAGAGGATCAATACTTTCATTATGTCTAAAACATGGAATCGGCTAATGCACCCTTGTGAGCATGAGTTGTCTAAGGTGACTGATACAACCACAGTAGAAAGAATATGAATAATAAAGTCTTTTTTTATTTTTATTTTTTGGTAAAATATGTATAATCAAGTCAGTCCACTGTATAATTCATGCACACTGACCAGTCAATTGGATGTAATCAGCCTGTCTAAAACAAAACTTCATAATGGAGCAAATGTGAAATTGGGTTCCTTCAACCCAAAATCAAAATTTCTTTAAGAATCAAACCAAAAACCATTTTCCTGAATAAGAGGAAAGTGCAGATTTCAATGGAATAAAAACACCAACAAAGTATAGCTAACACATGGCAATATATTTACTTCAGAAGGGAGAAAAATATGTTAAGAACAAGAAGAAGATACAGCCAGTAAGATATCAATTGTATAGAGCTGGACATACATTATTCTACTAAAACAGAAGAAATCTCAAGAGAGAGAATGCACGTACAATAAAAAATGTCAAAACTCTACCATGAAAAATTGCATAGGTATTGCATCAACTGCAGTTTTAACGAAAACAAACCTCAAATGTCTCTGATGAATGTAGATAATCACAAATTAGGATATTCCCCAGCCAAGGAACAAGAACCCTTCGGGGAAATAGAAGACTATGTGGTTGTCTGTTTTCAAACATATGCATAAAAATCCAGTTAGCATGAAACTTGCAAACATTTTTTTGGCAACAGTACACAGAATGTATTTCCGTATGTATGCATCACATACCAACTCAGTAACCTAAATAACGATTAAAAGCTGTGATAAAGAAAATAAAGTTGAATTCTGTGATTACTCAAGATGTGCAGGTTCAAGATGCAGATAGCAATATACTTGCAGCCAACTAAATTACACTGATAAACAAATAGGCTCAAGAACATGGGCACCCTCACTTTAACGATTCATGCTTCCAGCACAAAGCTGATAGAATGCAAGAAATCCTTCAAGAGTTGTTCCAGTAATGTAGCAGAAGCACAAAGTGTACAAGTGTTTTTCATTGCAATTTTTTTATAATGAAGACCATTTAACCATTCAGAAAATAACTATTGCTTCCTAGCAAGGTTGTATAAGGTAATCCATTCAAAAGAAATAAGCAAAATATTGATTCCCTGGATCCGTATGGTCACTGGACACAAAATTTTGCCTAAAAAAATCTATTAACCTTACAGTAAGATCTCAAAAAATCGACTCAATGGCAACGGTAGGCAGTTAAATAAGTTCTTACAGTCACCTACAATCCTGGAAATCAACCTGATAGTAAAAACATGAGATTCATGCTATCTAACTCTGGTTAAATAGTTCAAACAGAGAATAAGTCATGCACATAGAATACTGGAAACAAATAGAATGTCGCCCGTAGGTTTAAATGTATGGAGCCCCTCAGTTCATAAAATCTCAAAACACTACTAAAAACGTCATAAAATGACAATTTATGAAGCAAGATGTTATGGCAACAATAAAGCTTTTGTTTAAACTTCAGGGTACTTTTGATGAGATCATAGCCATAACAAATCATTACATCAGATTACATACCTGGATAAATGCAACATGAGTTGGGGAATGGATTTTTCTGTTGATATCTCATTGCTTGCTTGTCTGCCATCAGGGAAAGTTACGTCTGTTTGTCCCTCTGCCTCATCACAGATGACCTCTAATCTACTTTGCAAACTCATGATGATATCTCCCTAAAAGAAGGGAACAAGAAAAACATAACCATTCAGGAGATGCAAGCAGCACCGAGTCATTCACAAGAATAACTCTTGAATAAGCTTTTTATTTTTGTAAGCACAAAAAAGTGCTACTGAATTTAGTATTACATTGGATCGTTAGACATCAATGTGGAAAAAAAAGACTTGTAGATTTTTCTTTTCGTATTTCTTCTTCTTCATCTAAGATGGGTGGGTTGGATGAAGACAGGTCTTTTAAGATTTTAACACTAAACGCAGATAGCATCATTTAATTATGAACAATTTATCATAGCTACACTAAAATTCATAAATACAAAACCAGGATGATAATGGCCCCTTTTTATTTAGTAGTAGTTAGTCAGTACACGTAACGGCACAAAATCCAATAATTCTTAGATTGAATTTATAGAAACCTTCAAAATTTATTTCTTCAAGACCATCTAAATCTTATCATAAAGTTAAATCTTATTATAAGATAGAACTAATACTTTGGGGCACTCAGTTCATTTTTCAAGCCCATCATGTCATCGTAAGCCTAATAAATAGTTGAATAACATGTAAAATTGGTAACAATAAAATGCACACACAGATAGATACGCAGATATATATATTTTTCCCTAAAAAAAAGACTGTTACTTTGTGTAGGTCCCAAGGAAGCAGGTTTGCAGAGGGATGAATTGGCAAAAGACCTAACTATTGGCAAGTTTTGCGCAACATGGTTGCACTCAAACTGGAAACGTTGTTTTAATGCTAGCAGCACGAGGATTTTGTCATAATACCAAGTGGTAGTCACTATAGATATATTTATAGATATAAAGACAATATAAACACACACACATACACATATCCATGCATGTATGTATATATGGGCATAAAAGTATAAATTATACATGTATATACATATAAACAGATAAATCACATAATAATAAGTTCACAATTTGGTCAAGTAACAATAAGAAGCACAGTTATCTGTTACATAACTAGCAATCCGATTCACCTGTATGGACGTGTATCAGCACTAAATTTTCATTTTATAGTACCATAATTTGAAGGCGTTCTTTTAATTCTTATAGTCCCCTGCTTGTTAAGTTTGGATCTGACTAGCAAGATGCGGTTGAGACAAGAAATGCTAATGAGAATCATAGTTCTATTTACAAAGATAATGCACCCACAAAATATCATAGAACTGCAACAAAATATCCCACAGAAATGTCAATATTACAAGAACAGTGGTTCCTGAAGCAACAATAAAGTCTAGATCCAAGAATGGCAGAGTATCAAATACCTTTATTGCAGCTAAAGCTTGTGAAATAGGTTCCTTTGGACTCAAGTATGCAAAAGAACATATAGTGCCACTTAAGACAACAATGCCAACAACTTCCTTTTGGCTGGAAACTTCATATGGTATGGAAATGTTAGCATTACAAATTGCAGAACAAGTAATCAAAACAAAGATGAGATACAAAACAGATAGCTGTTCTATTGATCTAACGTCCAAACATACCTTCTGCAGGTACATCTTTCATGAATGGTAAGATCAGTTCGACTTCATGCAAACCATCGGAATTACATGGCTCATCTTCAACCTCCTAAATATAAATACAGACAAAAACTTCCTGATGCAAAAGTGATATGAAAGAAAACCTTCAACATAAGACATATTTATGACTCATGCTTCAAGCATTAATTCCATATTTATGCCAGCATATAGAATTATAAGAAAACATGTCCAATTAACTAGCATAATCTATGTTTGTATTTCCACGACTGAGATTTGTTCAACAGCAGTCAAAAATATCTCACCTATAAGATCTTAGGCTTTCACCTATATCATTCAATCATCCTCAAGAAATGTGGATATTAGAACTTTTTGTGCTTTTGGTTTTGATTAGTCCTCATTCCTTTGTAATTTCACATAAGACTCTTTTACTTTAGGTTAATGATCTGTTGGGCTTTATCAGAGCATCAGTTTAGTTACACAAATACACAGCAACAGAAGATCATGATCAGTATCTTCATTCTTTCTCTCATTGTTATCATCCCCACTTAGTCCACATTTGTGTCACAGGGAATTCCTGACTTAGCAATTACTTGTCAAAAAAATAATAAATAATAAAATTTCTTGACTTGGAAATTTCTAGAAATTGTCATATCTACCATGTTTAAGCTTTAAATCCTCACTTAACCTTTCTAATCATCACTCTTTATGTATCTAGTTTTGCTTTTCCCAACTCCGGGAAGTTTGTAGACATGTTTCCCTCTTACTCCTGCATATAACTTATCATATACCTGCTATCATGTACCATACATTTGGCCCTTTTCACCTTTGTATTTTCTTTTTCATTCTTCTACCAAACTTGGTTTTGGATCATCATTAAGTTCTAAAGTTCGGATGAAGTTAGAAAAAGCACAAGGACAGGAGTTATATAAATTGACATACAAAGATGCATGGCAAAAGTTGATTTATTCCAGCTAAATTAACTTTCTACCAAGACTTGAAGTTCGGGAAAATTCCTGACATTTGGAGAAGCATGTTGATATCCATATGCAAAAACAAAAGAATTGTCCAGGTGGTGCCCAATATTGAGGAATTGAGCTTTCATTTTGTAAAATTAAAATATAAAATTGTGTGAGAAAAATAGAGCAAAAACTAAGATGAAATGAAATGATTTCAAAGAGCAATAAAGCAAAACTAATTCATGCCGGAGTGGTCAACAATATAAAATTGGTCCACAACAGAAAATTTTAATGAGGAAAACCATCTATATGGTTGTCTCTGTTGAACAAAAAAAATACATGATATATAGCATTCAAAGAGTTGGTCATTAGTGTATGGAAAGAAAGGAGTTCCAAGAAAATACAACGATATCATTAAGATGGCTTCAGGTGCAATAACTAGCATATCAATGATAAACAACAAGACCATTATGTTTCCAGAGATGAAAGGTTTCCCATATTGATCATTTTGTTATCTTTTGCATCAGATATGGATAAATTGGCAGTTGATAACTACAACTATTAGTATGTTAGAGATGATACAGGTTCTCTAATCAGAAAAAAGTAATAAATGCAAGACTAGAATTTAAAGGGATTTATGTGAACATGGGGGCTTTAAACTAAGCCAAATCCAAGACATAAGATCTGAAATGCAACTCCAATATGAGCATGTCAAGTGGTAAAGTCATGGATGGAAAAGAAGCCATGAAAAAGTGGTTATTTATACAATCCTGATGCAATTTTTAAGATAAAATGATTGAGGATGATGTCAAGGCAATCAAGATGTGCTTCTATAGTTTCATGTGATTGTACTAATAATATAAACTGAGAAAATTCATGAGTATTCTTACCAAACGTCCATCAACTATGCCCTTTGCACTATCCAGCTCTTTCTCAAGACATGAAATTGCATTACGTAGAATATTTTTAAATGTGCCAACGTTGGAATCAGATTCTTGAATTATGGGCAATCTGTGGAAAGATGATGACCATTATGAGATACAGCGCACAAAAAATCTGACTAATTCCCCTGAAAGGATTGACAAAGTCAATAAAACATCCATACATGAATGAACAACCAAACAAAAGAAATATAAGAATTTACTTGTGTTTTCATATAGGCATGAAGAGAAGGGACACAAAGATAGACACACATACAGAGGGAGGGGGAGAGACAGGGACAGAGGCAGAGAGAGAGAGAGAGAGAGAGAGAGAAAAGAAAAAGAAAAGAAGGGAGAAATACATACGGCTAAACACACCATCAGAATATCTTCGAACTTGTCTATGGTATGTGAAAAAAGAACCACAGAACCAATTTTTCTTGTAAGCAAAAATATTTTAGCATATTCTCTAGCTACTTACAACTGTAAAGCGCATAATAATTGTCTAGAAAGTCACAAGTGAGATATTATTTTTTTCTCTTTTTGGGATAGCAACTGAAACAATATTCCTTCATAAACATACCCACCATACCTTTATGAATCAGAAAATTTGCAGTTTATCATTTTCTGAGAAAGTTAAAATAATCTCAGAAACGCTTTTGACAAGAAATTAAATAGAAGTCCAGTGCCATTACGTACGGCCCTTTTTGTTGTTAAAATAAGTAAACTATATTTCTTCTTCATGTGTGTGTGTGTGTGTGTGCGTGCATTATGTATATATGGATGTATGCATGCGTGCATGTACTGTATGTTTTTATATACATATACACTCATTTAGGGTGCTATATTTTATATAAGGATTAAACAAAAATGGTTGGACCAAAGGAGGAATGCGACACAGAAGGCTTTCTTCAATGAAGGAAAATGACATTTTTTAGAGTGGAAAGTTGAATTTTAAATCTTATGAATTAGTCAATGAATCACAAAGTAAGATTAAATGTAAGAATCCTACAATTCAAACATAAATTGAATTTCACTTTAACCAATGCAGGGTCAATTCAAATTTGAATAATAAGAATCGCATAATGGATCATAATATTTAAACAAAGTCCAGGTAAGCCTATAATTTCAAATTATGGAAGTGGAAATATTGGCATGAACAAACATTTTGTTGTGGCATCAAGCTTTTTCAATAGTTCATGGCACATAGGATGTTACTCAAAATCTATTATGGAACTTGGAGAAAATTTTTGTTAAAAAATGATATTTGAGAAAGGACTTCCCCAATGATAGAGCATTTTAATAAGTTATTAATAAACAGTACATAAATAACATCATAATAGACATTTCATACATCAAACCAGAGAGCTTGTAAACAAACATGGACCAAGAAATGAACAGAGCAGAGACTATCTGAGTGTTACCTAATATCAAAATTATAATTGCATTTAAATGTTTGAAAGGAGTTTAATATTCTTCCCATTTTGAAATCACAAGGCCGTAGATCACTTGATGCTATGCTGGAACCCAAAGCACAACTTCGGCATGTCCACCTATCAGAATAAATATAGGACAGCAATTTTAGCTGATTTAAACAGCTAGGAGATAAAGTATGATTGACGCTGAATACAGAAAAACACCTCCTTGGACTATATGAAATATGAACAAGCAGCCTTTTACCCAAATCTCCATCAGAAAAAGGTGATGCTTCTGCAACTCCTTTGACTGTCTGCAATTCAATCAGTCGTATACAAAATGAAAAAGAGAAATATTAATCAAGTTCAAACATTTCATCTTCGACAATCAGAATTTCCTTTATTACACCAAAGGTACAAGATCAGAGATACAATAGCCAAAGCATAAGAAGAACCCAAAAACATTAAAGTCATTAAAACAAATTGAATGAGGATTAAATGTATCTTTAGACAATCTTTCTCAAGTGATTATGTCACCCCATCAAATTTGAACATAAACCGTATAACTGAACAAACTAATGAAGTATCAGAGAGAGAGAGAATCAACAAAGCATTCAAAAAACTGATTGTCATAATACTATCTATCTATTACTCAAATCGAAACATTCCCTTTTATAATCTTGAAACTGCAACTTTTAAAGCATAGAGAGATGGATGCATGAAACACCGCAGGTCGAGAAGCTTGGGATAAATACCCATCATGATAAATGATAAAGGGGTCCTGCTACTTCCGTCCACCTTGTGTAAGTTGAAAAAGTGCCTAAAAGCCTCAATTTTGATATCTTAAAAGGTATTCTATAAGCTATCCTAACATCGAAACCTTAAGACACAATCTGGGAAAATCAAAGCCAGATATATTCAATGAGCAGAATTTACGAATGAAAATCAAGTTAGTTCTCTTCCTCTTTTCTAAATGTTTCTTTATCTGTTTAGAAATTTCACTAAATAAGTTTCAGTCATGACAAGTTTTAGAAGTCTTCTGTTTTTAGAAGCATTAGTTTACAAGACAATTTGTTTTGCATGGAAGTTTATAGCTTTGGTCAGTCAAATAAACCAAGGAGTTATAGTGAAAGCATTTTTGCAGAAGCTATTTTTAGTAAGCCATAGATCGGAAACATTTTATCGAGGACCAGCACATATATGTGGGCCGTAAATAAAACTAACTACACAGATAAAAAGTTACCATGAAGCTTAACTGCTGTGTTCATCTCTATCATAGGCTACCTTATGTTGGTCCTGATTCAGTGTCACATCTCTGATGTGTTATGGTGCTAAACCACCCATTCTTTTTAATTTAAATTGGCAATTTTTCTTATTGTTGTTTTATATTGGTTTTGTCACTTTTCTTTCTTTCATGGAACCCTATGTCCTTATTTGGTTTTTATAATTTATATCGCAATTACACTAACTGCTCTAAACTTCAAAATCTGACATCTTTCTCATTCCAGTTAACATTAGGCCCACTAGTTAGTTTATACGAGTCTGTATGGCATTCCTTTGTTTTCTTACAATACTTTCTCATGTTTTGAGTTGTTATGCTCTTGAGGAATAATGGGTGTTTGAAATCTCACACACGATGTCCAAGGGGTTTTTTGAGTACCTTTATTTTTTAAAATAATGGAAAAATTGTAGTGGTTAGAAGAAGAAAAAAGAAATTTAGCTTTAATATGTGAGTGTGGTGTTGGTATGGGAAGAGGAGAGAGAGCTTCTTACACTATATTTCTTAGATTTTGTAGCATAATTAATTTTCCTCTTTCGTGACAAAAAAAAAATAAAAGAAAGAAAGAAAAAATACTACAACCATAGTCACCCACAAAACACCAAAAGAAGAAAAAAAAAACGCTCCCAATAAAAAACAAGGACCCATTATAGAAATTAAAATTCTATAACTCGGTGCTAAATTTAGACATTATCTAGATTTGTTTACATTTTGTAACTTTAAGTTAATATATATAAACAAATTCATATCTTTTCAGCCTCACAAGTCAGACATCAGGGTAAATGTTGGATTTTAATTCCCAAGTACGTGTCCATGCAAAGCACTTGACTATGATTAGAGAGATACACAATCACAGATACAAAAGATTTGAGACAATGCATCATGCAAATGTATTAGCAATTGTATTATGTAAGTACAATGAAAAGATTATGAGTGTCCATATAAATACTAGAAACAAAAAGCAGGATATGTAATGGAAAAAAGCAAACAAAGAAAAGCAGAGATATTTTGATTCTGAATTAACAAAAATTGAAAGTAAAAAATAAGAATAACCACAAAAGCTAAACATAAAACATAGTCTTTCATAGAAAAAGCATTGTGGTTACCATATCTCTATGAATAATAAGATGCAGCCATCAGCAATACAAAAATGATCATAACTAGAAATAGTAAAAATACACCATAGTGAAATTGAAATATGCATATTTCAATTTTTTTTTTTTAATCAAAGCATGACAGTAGATGTACCTCCCAAAGTACTACGTTTGAAGTCTTGAATAAGCTTTCACTGGACCACAAATAGACTCCCACCACATTCATACCACCCAAAAGCATTCTGGAGACCTGAAAACACAAGAAAATTCAGATGTTATTCACAAGAATCAGATATTAAACACTAGAATAAGAACTATAACATATAAAAGAGCATAGCATCACTATAAAATGTGAAGCACAAAGAAAAAATCAACAGAAGTTCATTAATAAAAGCATAATATTTGCACAAAATGCCCAACTGTCCCAGCATCGATATACGACATAGAATAGCTTAAATAATATATAAGTGTGTGTGACTAGATACACACGCACATATATGATGACACATTACGTGATCTATTGTTTGGAATCCTTTTTTGCTTTTTCTTAACTTAGACCATTTACAGAGACATTCAGAGAGAAGAGAAAAGAGGTAACAGGAAATGAGCAATGATCAGCCAGAAAGAGGTAACAGGAAATGCATTGATACGATTAACAACATTCATGAGGAGTGCTAATTTGTGATGACATCTATTTAATTTAATTTGCCCCAATGGCCAGTTTAACATTCCCTATTTAACTGCATTAATTGTGGATGAAATTTGTGACTCAAACAAGAGGCCTAATGACAGGTGACTCTCATCCTTTATAATTTCCTTGGTTTATGCTATTTGCAGAGGATGCAGTATTGTTAACCAAACTAAAGATAGAAAATGCATAACCAGAATTTTTTAGAACAATCATTGAACTAAAAGCTTATAAAATAAGTGAAATTATTATCAAGTATGCCAAATGGAACTTTATCACAATGGGGAATAGAAGTGGGGCATTGTACAAATTAAGATCCAGGAGATCACTAGTAGTGAACACTTTAGATATGATGGATTACTGAAGGGAGATACTAAGAAAGAAGGTGAACATATTACATTGGATTAGAAAGAATTAAGATTCCATGAAATCCCTAGAAGTGAACACTTTAGGTATTTTAGATTACCCAAGGAAGACACCAAGAAAGAAGGTGAACAAACTACATTGAGTTAGAGTTGAATGGCTCAAGAGAAAATATGCGTCCAGAGTGTTGTATGAATAATGCATCCTCGTTGAGTTCCAAGGTGAATTTCCAATTATTATGATTACATGGACCATTAAAGATGGATCAGAAGTTACATAATTGATAAGCAAAAAATTATTAGGATACTGATGTCGAATACTGATGCATACAATTACTAGAAGTATAAGATAGTGAAGAACAGCCATGGCGTAAAATAAAGGAAAGCTTGCTGAGATTTCTTGGGCATATAAAATGGAAGGAACCTATGAGAAAGTTTGAGATGCAAGTTAAAACAATTCATAAAAGCCAGAGGAACGCTTAGAAAGGACACGGATGAATCAGATCTGATTTAAACCCACAATTAGTAAGTCCTTTTTTTTTTTCCTTTTTTTACAAGATGGAATGGTGGAAAACAATCATTGTTGCCAGGATAAAGCACATTTTCGATTGACTGATTGATTTTCAGGATTATTGCACCATTCTAAGGCCTATGATTTCAATCGTTATCTTTTTATCTGGTTGATAATGACTGAATGCTTTCGATCATGACAACTTTATGGTACATTTTGTTTTGCTTTTCAAAAGTACTTTTTCGCTTTTAGAAGCAAAGTACTTATTTTAAAAGCAAAACATGAGTTCAGTAATGTACAAGGGCAAAAAAGCAACTCTCTTGCTTAAAGAGAGAACCGTTAATTTTTTGGTTTTGAGACCATGGAGATGTAGAACGAAAGAATACTCCCAGTTTCTCTCTTTTTTTGTTTTTTAAGTATTATTAAACCTAATTGATTCTGGGTTTTTATAATTGATTATTTTCTTCATTAATAGACAATAAGATTTGTTTTTAATTCTCTGAAAAAAAAACCTTCAAGCCCAAAAAAAAAAATTTTTCAAATATTTGCAGCTTTTGCCAAACAATGTTACTTCACGAAAAGATATTCTGAGAAGCAAAGAGGTTACTAATGGATTTCTTGTTTCTGACATCAACATTTTTTAAAGCAAAACCAGATGAAGCCCTAATATCAACTTAAAAAGAACACCGAACTCTCTAAACCAAAATGGAGATAAAATCTTGGCATATTTATTCAGGGATTCTGCTTTAAACGTATCCATGCATCAATCCCCAGTTGACCACAAAAAATCGAATTCCACATTAGAATGAAAATAGAAATTCCTATAACAATTTAATTTTTAAAAAATATATATCGCCACTGGTGAAGAAATACTCCTTACCTGACGAGCATGTTCAGAAACCCAATCCCTATCAATGACCAAAGACGAAGAATCTGCTTGAGATTTCCCCTTTGATCCCTTCTTCTTATCGTCTTTGCCACTCTCCGATAGCAAACGGGCAGGTTCTCCACCATCGCTGAGTGGGGTTGGAACCAAATCGAAAACGAACCCTCGGTCCAAAGCAGGACTAAGCCTTCCAATAACAAGACCCACCTACGGAAACGAAACTACGTCTCAGAAAACTCAACGATTACGATCCCCGCGAAACAATGAAAGCGAGAAGCAACATTAAAAGAGAAAAAGCGGAAGAAATGATAGAAAATGGAGTACAGACTTGTGCAGGAACTCCATATTGGAAGAGACGATCTTCAACCAATTTCAGTCGGGTTTCTTCTCCGACTACAGCTTTCACCATGATCGTGCTCGAGGGAACCCAGAGCCCAGCAATCGCAACGACGGTCGCAGAGCCCCTCCGGCGGAGACGGTATAGGACAAAAACCCGATAGTTTTCACGGATGCGGGACGTGGAAATATAGGCCCATAACTATCGGGATGCAGGCCACGGAGAAAAGGAGGCCCATGGCTGTAAAAGGCATTTTTTGTCGTCCAAGCCCCATTGCTATACGAAGAAGAAGAAGACTCACTAGTTATTAAAGTTGCCATAAATAAAATTTCAAGATATTAATATATTATCGATAGTCAACACTGATAATATACTTAAAAAAATTTCCGAACATGCGAAAACAAATAATCATTTTTACCGGCGTTGTTATTATATGAATCCAAATCATCGTGCCTCATCCCATCGGGCATTTGTCTTTCACACCCCGCGCAAATTCCGCAACCAGTAAAACGTGCCCTTTTCATGTATGTGTGTATGAGACAAAATAATCGTCAAGGCTTAAAGAGAATTGAAAACTTTTGACTAGATAATGAAATTGAAACATAAAGCGGCTAATCATCTCTTTCTATTTAGTTGCCAACTTATATAAGCTCGCGCTCAAAAGGAAAATTTTGAAGATTGCTAAATTAGGGGTGTCAATTGGTTCGGTGTAAACAGAAATCCGATTGAACCAAATTGAAAAAATTCAGCTTTGCCTGGTTTTATTTTTAGTTGGGCTTTATTTGGGTTTGAAGAAGTACAAACCGAAAACCAAAATCTATTACTATATAATTATAATTTTATATTATATATCATATATATACAAAAATTCAAACCTCTCACCATATTTTTTTGTCAAAACCTATTGTTTCTCTTTGTAATAATTTTTCTTGGGAAAAAGATTATTTCATATTGATGCTAATTGCTGAGAGAAGATAAGTTTTTAGTATATATGTGATTGAATTTCTTTGATAATGTAAGATATAGGAATATCATTTCTATTTTCTAGTAAATAATACTGTTCACATTTGTGTTCTGGTAAATAGTACGGTTTAAACATTAAAAATATTGTAATTTCAATTTCTTGATTCGGTTTCAAGTTGAATCACTTTATTTTGGTTTGCTTTTCGATTTATAATATTTAGTTGAAATTCGATTTGATTAAGTTTTCAATTTTTATCAATATAATTCGATTTGGTTTAGGTCTTGCACCCAAAAAAAAAAAACCAAACTGACCAAATTGCACCCTTATTTCTAATGCTAGCGACAGTAGTGTTAGGCAATCACCTACACACACTTGTGCCTTCAATTTCCATTTAAGCTGTCGGTTGAACCAAGCTCTACTTAAAAAAACTTCGAATTCAGGTGGCGTTTGCAATTATTGTTGGCCTTTACTTCTTTACTTACCAACGGAAAGGCACATTTTTTTTGGGTATGAATCGAGTCGGGGGATCGGGGGATTGACACATAGCCGAGACTCACGCACACTTTTAATGAGGGTCGGAATCAATCCCTCGACCTGTGCTATTACTAGCATGGTCTTTACCACTAGAGCAGTTGGCGCCCTCAACCAGGAGGGAGGGGAAAGGCACACGCTATGTGCGTACCAAAATTATAAGTGTATAATTAATTGGGAGATAAAAATAAAAAGAAATATAAAAAATTTTGTTTTAGACAATAGTAGGTAATTACATATATGTTAGGAGATAAAAGTAAATAAGAGTAAAAGTGAAGGACATATGAGACAATTGTAGGTATTTTATAATCATATAAACAATTACTTGGGAGATAAAAGTGATTAGGGTTTAAAATAAGGGGCAATTTGGGGAACAAATCTCAGTAAAGAATCTTAAAGGTTCTCTTTATAATAGTATAGTTTTAACTAAAATCAAGCTGACTACTTTTCTAAAGTTGATACACTTTGCTTCTTAGGATGCATCAAAAGGCAACATACAAAATAAAAATAAATTTTTTTCTTAAATTTTTGCTTTTCTTACCAACATTCTACTCACTATCACCCTTACCATTGATATCACCACCCCACCTTCATCACCACCATCTATTAGAGATAGCAACAAGGAAGGTTGAAGTTGGCTCTATTGTACCATAAAATGCAAAATATATATTTCTTTTAAGACGAATATATTAATTAATAATATATTTAATTTGTAGAATATTTTTTTCTTATATATATATATATATATATGAAAACTAATATCTATATCATAAATAACGAGGGCTCTCTTGGGAAGTGTGCCAACCACAATATGTCCTTTACCCAAAAAGCCCTTACACATCATTGTTGAGATTTTTTAATAAAATGATAATAATATTCATAACTGCCTTAATTCATTCAAAACTTCGATAGTTGTAAAATTGTTCCCCCGATTCCTTTTCTTTCTATATATGTACAGCATTGCACATGTACCGTGCTAGCCCGCCCCTACCGCCCAATAGGTTAGCACTTTAACTACCAACACTGATCCACTAACCCACCACCACACCCCAACCCACACCCATAGACCACCACCCTTGCCACCCCCACCTCCACTACCACCACACCCTCTCGCATTACTATGGCTACTACCACCATCACCAATCACCCATCACCTATCTTTGGCATAACAACATATTTTGTAACAATATTAATTGAGATTTATTATTATTATTATTATTTGCACTTTTGATGTTACCAACAATATTATTTACTTTTCTGCAACAAAACAAAATAACACACAAATTTTTATTCACGAAAATATATTCATAGAAATAAACACACAATCTAATTACTTTTCTTATACGTTTTTTTTCATCAATTTTAGGCAACGAATACTAAAGGCAGCCTCAAATTACATTTTCCTTTGAGTGAGCAAGGGTTGCTAAACGGGCCGAGACCGGCCCGTTTAGCATGTGCTTGGCAAGCCAGGCACGGCACAACTCGCCTGGAGAGCCGGTTGTGTCATGCTGGCCCATTAGCCAAAACCCCCCGCACGGCCTAGCCTATGGCACACCTAGGATTGGGTTTTTTTTGGCAAAAAAACAAAGAAAAAAATGGGGAAAATAGTAAAAAACCATAAAAAAATTCTGAAAAATATATTTATTATTCACAAAATTGTCTTACACATACTGAGATAGATTTTGCTCGAATTTGGATTTTTATAGGCTTGAATTCGGATTTCAGTCTCAAATTCAGATTTAGGATCGGATATCGGATCGAATTCGGATTTCGAATATTCATTGAATTTCAAATTCGGATTTAGGTATAAAAGATTCGTCGGATTTCGGATCGAATTCGGATATCGGATTTTTATTTTCGGTTCGGATTCGGATCATGGCAGATCCAAACCGTATTCGACATGTTGCCACACCTAGTAAAAACCACTTCATTGAAGTAAAAAAGGGCTAGCCGTTTCGTGTTTGGCGGGCCACATGCTCAATAATAAGGGCCCCACACAACACCAATATGGGAGTGGGCCGTGCTGCGCACGCAAAAAACTAGAGAGAGCAGCCAGCTAATTTTGACAAAGCACGTACACATTTTCCTTGGTGGCCCCATTGACAACTACAATCTTTTGTTCCACTGCCGCACAGACGCAGGGGCGCGCCGATTCAGTATCTGGGGGTTAGTCTTTAATGGTATCCGACATAAAATACGTTTACACACAAACCCAGCAAAATCAACTTGGTTACCAGCGCTACGCTTCGCCTGAGTTCGCATTCTCGAGAATCAAGATTCGGTTCCAACACTTATCATGGCCAGTGACGGCGCTCGGAAAGGGTAAATTATCTCGAAATGTTCACCAGCAATCCAGGTGAATTGTGAATAACTTACACGTACGTAATTATGACGTCATATACTTCCGAGCTCAAATACGTGTTGATCATACGTGGCCCACTCCACTGTAGACTCATTGCGTGGCTTTCCACCACGTCACCGACGAGATAGATCATCTTGTTTCAGTTCGCAGTCCATACAAGATTTGCAGCTCAGGATGGTTTGGCTATGCGATACATCGAATCATTCCTACCTTGAAAGCGACACGCAGCGGGCCACGTCACTCTTATTGATATTCAAATCGCTCGCTTCCACGCTTCCACCCTCCCTTCCCCACTATCCTCGATGTTAATAAATGAAACGGGACCCACAAATACCCCGCGAAAAATTATCTCTCTTTCATCCGCCGTTTCTCCACAAAACCGGATTAGGGCTCCTGCTGTCTCATCTCCAGCTCCTTCGTCATGAATCATCTCTGATATACTAAGCAAAACCCTAATCGGTCTCGTTTTTCACTGCACCTGATCTTCTAGGTCCTCCCAGATGGAGAACTTTTCCTATTCGTCCTATCCTGATTCCCGAGATTCCTCACCCCGATCCCGAGAGATCGACTGCGAAAACGCTTCCTGGGACGAACCATCCGGTAATTATAAGGTGAAATTCATGTGCAGCTACGGCGGAAAGATACATCCTCGCCCTCACGACAATCAGCTCGCCTACGTCGGTGGCGAAACGAAGATTCTCGCTGTCGATCGCAATATCAAGTACGCAGGGATCATTTCCAAGCTGTCGTCCCTCTGCGAAACTGAAGTCTGTTTCAAGTACCAGTTGCCCGGTGAGGATCTTGACGCTTTGATCTCAGTAACTAACGATGAGGATCTTGAGCACATGATGCTTGAGTACGATCGTCTTTATCGTGCCTCAGCGAAGCCTGCGAGACTTCGCCTGTTTCTGTTCTCTGCGAATCCCTCGAACTCCGCGAGTTTCGGTTCGAATGACGGGAAGAACGAGCGCCAGTGGTTTGTAGATGCCTTGAATTCGATGCCTGTTCAGACTCTTGAGACTTCTTCGCCGGCGGCAGCAACAGCACCTAACAATCCGGATTTCCTCTTTGGCCTGGATAGAGCCGCGGTGCCTCCGGCAGCAAAATTACAAGATCCGATTCCGGAACCGGTGGCTCCGAACGTAACTCCGTTGCAAATCCCTCCCGGATCTGATTCCAGTAAAGAAGATCCGCGCATGGGAGGAGAGCAGATCATGACTGCAGCGGAGATGCACAGACAGATCCAGGAATTGCAGAGGATGCAGATTGCAAGCCAAGAACAGGCCATGTACAAGAGAAAAAGTGATGAGAACCTCGCTAGGGCTTATCCAGGCGATTACTTCGTTCAGAAGGTTCCAGAAAAAGCACCACCGCAGGCGTCGGCCCCGGTGCCCCCCGCGGTCTCGGTTCCGATGGGATATTGGCAACAAGAAAGGCACATGACAACTGGCGGATACCCTGCGGCCCAGGCAACAGCCACGGGGACAGAACAACCAGTCTATTTGATACATACTCCGGCGGGAATTTATCAGCAGCAGCAGCCCGTACAGCAGCCCGTACAGCAGCAGCCCATGAGGCCGCCGCCGGGGACTGGTCAGGGTTACTATACAATGCAAAGAATGGTACCGGATGCGTACCGAGATCCATCGGTATACGGTGGTGTCCCACCACAGGCACAGGCACCGGCACCAGCGCCACCTCAACCTCAGCCATCAAAATTAGGGGCTTATCCAGAAGGGGTTGGAATGGTACGGCCAGGAGGAGGAGGAGGAGGAGGTGGAGTCGGAGCAGGAGCGGAGGCGGCGGGGTACGCACAGGTGGTATATGATAGTGCAGGGAGGCAGATGTATTATACGACTTCGGCGGGAGGAGTAATGCCCGCATATCAGAACGTCGCGCCGGCGCCGGCGCCTGTTGCTGGGACGTTCAATCAGGAGGCGAGTAAGGTTGTTGGCAAGGTATCTCAAGCTTCTGTGTGATTTTTTCCTTTTTTTTTTTTTTAAAATAAATTTGGCTTGTTAGCATTTCGTTTTGTGCTTAATTGAAAGTAAATAGGCCGTCTGATGATGAACGAACATATATTGGTGGTCTTTTTAAACCGTGGTGGGATAATAATAGTAAAGATAATAGTGAAGTGATGTGTATATAATTTAGAGTTTTTGATAATGAGACTTGCTGAATAATTGTGATGGGCTTTTCTCTTTTGTTAAAATTCCTCTCTTTGAAGACAATGTTGGCCAGTTAGCTTAATGTCATTGGAGGATGATAAATAAAAAATATCCCTCCGTATTGGTTGGGTGGTTAGTTGGTTGGGTTGGAGAACGGTGGTCAATGGTTAACAGTGGCATTTGCGCGTGCTGCACACCTCCTGGCGTTCATGCATCATATGTGGGCCCAGCTTTTGATGGGTATAGGCTGCGCACTACGCTCGTGAATGTCCTCAATGTTTTGACTGGCAATAAGTGAATGCCGTTAAGTAGCGGCTGTCGAAGCATCTTTTCTGATGCCAAATGCGCCGCTTAATCAAAAGTGGCCGAGTTGCCTGAGTTGTGAATTCTTGATATATTTGACTTCCCCTAATTTGCTCCCTTGGATGCATCCAATAGCCAAATTGTGTCACAAAACCTTTCCTTACAGAATGGCATAGAGCATGATTCCACGGCATGCTTGCATCAAGTGGAATGCAAGTCTTTGTGTCGCTTAGTGTGTAGGTTCTCTCGTGTGATTGATTTCGTTTGTTTTCAGTACTTTGTTCCTTTCCGTCATCGTCTTCGCAACGTAAGCCAGTTCAAAACGAACAAAATATCTTTATATTGCCTCTGGCAATATATTTATTTATTATTTTCTTTACGGCAGTAAAAAAAATGCTTTGGAAAATCTTGCTCCTTGCTCTTTTTCTTCTCTCTTTATCTCTTTCTAGGTGATTTGAGATGGCATTCGATCCTGTAGACCACATATTATGAGAGAAATTAGGGAAGAATCCCCCAAATACAAGAGAATTCATAAATTACATCATTATCCAAGCAATTCTATTCGTATTCAAGATAGAGGTTACGGATAATTAGCTATCCATAACCTCTATCATAAAACCAAATCAGTTAGCACAGCAGAAACAACCCAAGATGGACCTAATAGGTTTACGTCGATTTGGTTTATTTGTTTTAGCCGAACCATGGCCATCCCTATTTGAGATTATTGGAAAATGGCATGAAAGGAATGTTTTTACCCAAGTCTGTTTTTGTTTATTTAATTTGGCAATAGCCTCCAGAATAGATTTACTAGTGAAATTAAGGTACCAAAATACTGGTGTAATGAAGATTTCTCATTTGGAAGATGATTTGGGAAAATCCTACTCGTCAAGATGTATTATATTCTCCGGCTTTACATTTTGGCATTTAGAACAGATAAGAATGGCATGTAAAAATAAAAACAAAAGAACATAGTAAAGGCTCATGCATGCATCTTTTAATCCTCAATCATCTCCACAGTTACCAACCTTTTCTCTTTTAATCCTCAATCAACTCCCCATGTGACAATTGCTTTTTACATTTAAATTTTGTCCTTCCTCTGAAGTTACTGATTCCATAAACAAAAGACTCGAAGTTTCAAATCTAGGAACAACAGAAGCAGATACAGTTGTGACAAAGCGAGTAAAAGCCCGTCGACTAGGCAAAATGATAGTATATTTGGTTTGTTCGAGGCTTTGCTTTTGGCTCAAAGGCAGGCTTAGACCAGCTGATGTTAATGTCTTATTTCGCAAGCCCACAACATCTCTTCAATGACTTTGGTTTTCTTATGATATTTTATTTTGTAATGGGTTTTTTAGTCGGGTCGGGGTCTGACTCTGATACCATTCAATCATGTCCGATCCTTATAACACAACAAGGATATTATAGGTTTATCCAAAAGATCCCGTTGTAGAAATTACAATTGGGTTTTAGTGATGATACCTTTTCAGCATAATTTAGATTCAGTCAATCAATTCTTGGTGATTAAGAATTAGTGATACTTTTTTAAAAATAATTGAGAACCGGTGTGATTATAAAGATTTTTTTCTAAAAATACCCTTAAAAAGACTTGCAATCCTCATTTTTACCTGAATGAATGAAAAGGATTTCAAAGTCTTTTGAGGGCATTTTCCAGAGAAATTTACAGACAGTAAAATGACACTAGAATTGTTCAACTGAACCTAAATTATTTCGAAAAATATTACTAAAACCCAATTTAACCCATTTAACTTTCACCTTCCCCTCCCAAGCAACGTGGGACCGGCGATCTCACGTTACAGTTTGATCATTTGACGAATTGACGGGGAAAACCACGCATAACGTCAGAAGTGTGAATGCGGTTATAGTTGGCATTCACATGCGGTTCTGTGTCGTGTTCTTTCGTTTTCATCTGACATAATTCTAGCCACTCTCCAGTCGTTTCTCAATTCTCTCGTACATTCCCCTTGTCACTGCTTTGCGAAACATTTCTTTTCGACCATCGTCATAGCGTGAGAGAGAGGAAATAGATATTAACTAGGACTTGAACTTTAACACTCTAATTGGTTTCTGGATTAGATCCCTTGACCCTTTGAAAACTAAGTGTCTGGATCTGATTTATATTCGTAAGAATTTCCAACCCAAATATCTTATTGCTTACATTCTTATTTCTTCTATGAATTGCCCATTTTCTATCATACCAAAAACCAAAATCCATTAGAAAAATACAAAAGCGCAGTAAGTG
Organism: Buxus sempervirens; assembly: GCA_947561395.2. Taxonomy (NCBI): domain Eukaryota; kingdom Viridiplantae; phylum Streptophyta; class Magnoliopsida; order Buxales; family Buxaceae; genus Buxus; species Buxus sempervirens. Next base: position 11,178,824 of record OX387184.1, read on the forward strand.
TGAGGTTTAAGTATAGAGCTAGCAAAATGTGAACTGACCCGACAGGTCAACCCGAACCGGCCTGAGTTAAACGGGTTTGGGTTGACCCGTTTGGGTGCGGGTTGGGGATTCACCCGCAACAAAAGTGCCTCGTCCTGACCCGATTAACCCTCAATTCGACCCAAACCCGATACAACCTGATCCAATTAACCTCCTAACCCTATTTTAATTATATTTTTTAAAAAATAAAAAATAAATGGGTTGGCGGGTTGAACCCGTTGGGGGTTTTCCAACCCGCCTTAATTTAGTCCAATCCGACCCCAACCCGTTTAACCCCAGCCCGATTATAAATTTATAACCCGAACCGAACACGACCCGTTGCCAGCTCTACGGTTTAAAGACGTGAGTATTACGTTAAACTTCAGATTTCGGAACCGCAAGTAAAAAATTACTTCCGGTTACGCAAGAATTACCCACTGTTACGCAAGAACTTCCGAACTCAAAGATCAAAGGGAAAAGATATATGAAAAAGGAAAATTTTTAAATATACGAAAAGAGAACGTTGCTAGTGAGCTAAGAACCGCATAACCCTTCAACCCCAGTTAAGATTCAATATGCCTTTATAGAAGCACACATATGATGTTAATACATTTTCTCTTTTTTCTGTTGGAAGGAAAATCGTAATCCTCAAATGGGGCTACAAAATAAAGGATGAATTGGATAAACTCTTAAACTAGAGTTCTTCAAATCTATATTATATATAACACGAGGTGCTCACTCGGGATTTGCACCAATCAAAGTACAAGACTTTCCATAATAGCCTATACACACCATCGTGAAGATACGTTAATAAAAAGACATAATGATAAAAAAAAATATCTCAATTTTTCTGAAACTCATTAATCAGTCATGCAATTGTTCCCTCTCATGACTGCACGTGCAGTGCATCCTAATAGGTGTAAAATGAATTGCCTTTGTTTGTTGTGAAACCCTAAATGTTTGGTATAAATAAATATAATAAAGGAAAAACGACTAACACAAGTTGGGGAGATTACCTGAATTCCCTTTCCTCACTTCCCCCTTTAATTGAGGAAAAAAGTTGTTTTAGTTATTTACTGATTAATAATTAAGAAACAAATTGAAAAACGGGGCATAAAAGAAAGACAAGGTGAAGAGGAAAACCAACCCTCTGTTATTATTTCTGTTACTATCACGAGTGAGTCGGAATCCAGAGAGGGGGTGACTTTCTCAAACGCGGAAAGGAAAAGAGACTAGAAAGGAAAAGAAATCAAAGAAAATAAACAACTGTGTTGCTTGCATTAAAGTCGATCGGTTGTCTGGAAATTTCCTCTGCTCTCTGTTGCCTATTTATTTTGTTTGCGCTGGACTCTAATCTCCAGTCCAAGGGAAAAACCCTTTTTGCTGTGGTGTTGATTTTGTTTGCCAGAGATGAGCGACCCCAAGTATGCGTATCCTTATCCTGCTCAGGGTATCATCTCCCTTTCTCCTTCTTGCGTCTTGTTCTTGGTCTTTTTCAACAATTTTTGGCCTCTTCCATTCTGGGTTTAGCATCATTTCTTCATTTTCCTCTTCCAGCCACTCCGAATTTCCTTTCTCCATTATTTTCTCAGTGATTTTTTTTTTGATCTCGTGATATCTGTTTTAGACCTTCCTTTCATGGGGAGCATCTAATTTCCTAATCATGTTATTACTATTAGTTTTTTTTCTTACCGATATACTTGTGAAGGATAAATAATGATCACTCTAAATTATTTTCTTGTAGACGAGTTGCTTTTGTTCTTGTTTATAGTTCTTTACAGTCCAGCATCCGACCATGTTCTGATGCAATCATCTTTTACCTTCTTTATCCACTTTCAATTTTGCAGCGATTCTTTCTCCTTTATCTTTCTGAGTGCTTCTGATTGATCTTTTTTATTTGCTCAAGGATACTATCAAGGACCCCCAGTGATGGCTCCTCCTCAATATGCAGCCCCACCTCGCAGACAGGGACCAGGTTTCCTTGAGGGATGGTATGTTTGCTCTCTGCAATCTGCATCCTCATTTCCATTTCATTTTTAATTATTTCTCCATTATTGGGTATGCTTCTTCCAGCATGAATTATTCATTATTGGTCCTGTCAAATGGTGGTTTATTGTTCTAATTGGTGTGGGGTTTTTGCAGCCTTGCAGCCCTATGTTGCTGTTGTCTGGTTGATGAGTGTTGCTGCGATCCCGCCATCATATTTGTGAGCTGATTATGATCTCCTTTCTTCCTTCTCTTGTATCAGTTTGTGTTTTCTTGTTTTATTATCTGTAGTTGGAATGCTAGTAGATGCTGCAGTTGTTTTTCAGAGCACTTGGGACCCCTTCCATGGTGTTCCTTGTAGATGATTTCCGCCTTGTTTCATTGTAAATGTTACTGATCTGAGTTAAAAGACCAGATTAGAGCTTGCCTCAGATAAAAAGAAAATAAAAATTAATTTTCAAAGACAAAATCAACAATACTGAATGATTAAAGAGAACTACAGAGAGAACAGGATCATGGGATTTGGTTATAAAATGTGAAAGGAGTGGGATTCGGGAGGAATCGATGATGATGTTGATAGATGGGCACGTGAAAGGCCAAGTATCCTTCGTATCCTCCGCTTGATCGATGGAGTTAGAGGCTGTTTGGTTGCTACTTCTGGTGCCTTTTTGTTATAAATAAAATTTTTTGGCTGTGTTTGTAAAGTCCATAATAAATATAAGGTAGTCACTTGTAAGAAAAACAAAATCCTCATTGAAAGGGTAAATGTTGGTTAGGGAGGTAACAAATATCAAAAATCTATTATCGACTTTTTTTAATAGAACTTGAAATAAAGTTTTATACCATCATTTTCTCCATTTGCTCTAATGGGTACATCAGGGCACAAAAGATGCATATCTTAGGCATCTCAAAACTCTACAAAATATATGGTAACAATCAAGACCCTATTTCAAGCCAACTAGTGAACCATTTCATTCTTCTTGAGCAACTAGTTCATACAATTCAGCAGACATCTAGGTCAAATATGTTCATACTAAAAAAACCAAACTCATTCCTATGGATGATATTCTCCTTTGATATAAATCATGCATAAGCCTAGCTCATTTTGCAATCTATGTATAATTTTTCAATCAGAATGAATGGGCAAGGGTTCATTAAGACCAAGAAATGGAATTTATTAGGTTTAATCTTCCTTTTATATACGGCCTTTTCATATGCAAGCAATAATACGTAGAATTGGGCTTGGTCAAGTTTTGCCACTTGTACATCTAACTGAAAGATATATCTATTACTATTATAAAGCTAACCGCTAGCTGACATTTGATACCTAAATTGCCCATAGTCACTTTCATTCTTCCACTTATATAACTACCTCATATTATCCAAAATGTCATTGACTTTAAATTATATTTACTTTTATATACTTTCAAATAGATATAATTACTTCTATTCCCCAAAGTGTCTTTCTACTTATTTTTTCTTTTGATCTTCTAGTTGATTGCATCAACTTATTTAATTATTTTGCTATGCCTTATTTCCCTTAGGCTCCACTTGTTTCAATGGAAAATATTTTCTGGATTAAAATTTTCTAGGAAAAAAATTTTACCTTTTTCTATTTTTTTAGGCGTTTGGATATGAAGGAAAGAAAAAAAAATTGAGAAAAGTGGAGATCGAAATGAAAGTTCAAAAGTTGAGGCAAAAGTGAAAATTTATGATTTAGTTATAATCCTTTAACTATTAAATATATTGAAAACAGCATGTAACTTTATCAAATTTACAAAAATCGACCCAACTCTTCTCTTTTGTAAAATTGTGATCGGACGGAAGAAATTTTATCTAGATTGCTTTTCGTATATAATCAACCAACTAAACGTCGTCCATTTTGAAAAATACGGATCTAGAATCTTTTACACTTAGAGGGGGTGAATAGGTTTAAATAATCGCGGAATAAAAATTTATAAATATTTCAATATCCAATGCCACACAAAATTGCAAATAGTAATAAACAGTAAATAAATCAACACGGGCAATTTTAGTGATAAAGGGAAAACTCTATGAGAACTCTCAAAGAGAAAAACCCTCAGGGCTATCAGGAGCCACCTAAGAAATTTCCACTAAAAGAAGATGACTTATAGACCATGGTTCATACGACCCAACACTGACTCTGACTTACAACCCAAGTATCTGAAGAACTCTCCAGACTTGCACCTTTGCAACGATTCAGAACTCTGAATATCGTCTTCGTGAAACGCCAAACAAACTCGCTCAGCAACCGCAAGAACTCCCACGAGCAATCTTTCACCCGAAACTCCAAGGTAAGAGAAGAAGTAAGAAAAAAAAGATTTATGGCTTAAAAGAAGAAAAGTAAAAAGTTTTTCTTCCTCACAGAAGATGATCTAGGGTTCCAAAAATGACTTAAAAAGTGATTAGGAACGAATCGTAGAGGTTTATATAGGTTAGGTAGAAGTCTAGGTGAAGTTGGATTTGAATTAGAAATTTTCGGAAAAATTAAAGTTGATTTTACGTATTGAACGTTCGAGCGCTCCTCTAACGCGGCTCTCACGTTCAACGCATGAAACAACTTAGTTAGGTCTGGTTCGAACGAGGGTCTAACGCCACGCTTCAAAAACACGCTCTCTCGAATGTCGGCACTAACGTTCTCGGACGCTACTCTCGAGTTTCTCTGTCTGTTACTCAGATCTTCACTGCTCGACAACGTGAGATGCAATGCTTGAACGCTCCTTTTATATATTGAAAGACGCTCGAACGACAGCTCAAACCCTCTCCAACGCTAGGTTCGGGTTTTTCTGCAACTCACTAAATAACGTCACACTCGAACGCCACCTCAAACCTTCTCTAACGCCAAGCATAAAATCATCAATTTTACCTTGATTTTGACGCCGTTTGAACCATGACTTCTAGAATTCATTCTAACCATTCTAAATACTTTTAAACTCACTTTTTGACACATAATCAAGCCAACCTAAAATACTAAACCTAACACATTTACAAAGTCCAAGGTCTTGAACTCCACTGTAGTACTTCCCACTAAAAATAAAAAGATCCAGCAAACCTGAAATTTGAAGAACGGCGGACGATCAGCCTTGGATGCAAATAGAAATGAAGAACTCGATTTTGAAGAAGAAGGAAAGGAGACGCTGGAGTGCTAATGTCGGGGCTGTTGTGGGTTCTTCTGGAGCGCAATTGCAGAGGGCTTTCGACTAGTGACAGTATGACGGTCATGGTTCGTCAAGGAGAAGCATCTTGATGCCGGTGGCACCGTCTTTCTACCGGTGCCGATATGACGGCCATGGTTCGAAGGCAACAAACTGACAAGGAGGCATGATTGGAGATAGTTTAAAGGCTTCAACATCAGCTGGAAACTTGATTGTGAAAATCTTGGATCAAGGCTTCATTATCAATTGGAAAGCTCGATCATGTGAAGCTTTTCTCAGTTTTTAGGGAAATATTTTATTGTGATTCTTATTTTCCTCTAATACAAAAACCCGGAAAATTTAAAATTTCTGGAAATTTTTTTTCCCTTCTAATTTCCGATGAAACAAACACAGCCTTAGTCTAAAGAAAAAGGATAATATGGAAAGAAAAAGGATAATATGGAGTTCATGATTGAAATGAACAAAAGAATAGCTCGTTATGATTACAAAATATAAAATAAATAGTGTTTAAAAATTTGTGCCTATTTGTAGGGTTGCTAAACGGGCCAGCCCAGCACGACACGGGCCCGTTTAGCTCGTGCCTGGCGGGGCATGTGTAAAATCTCGAATTTTCAATATTATTAAAAATTGGATTTTATTTATAAAGTCTATTGATCATTCATAAATTGATATAGAAGCGTGAGAAAGAGTTTAAATTGGGAAGTTATACTGAAAATTTAATTGGTGGTGAATATCTGAGTTAGTGTAGTGGCAAGCATGTAAACTAATGGTTTTAAGTGTGCTCATGCAAGGAACTTGGTGGAGTGGCATAACACCAGAATATGTTTAATGAGAGAGATTGGCGGCAAGAGGCAGCAACTATAAATAGTGGCTGTGTTTTGAAGGGGATTTGTTTGGCCGATGGAAAATAGAGTGTTCTAGAGAATTGAGTGAAGAAGCTCTAAGCTAGGGTTGAAGGAAACCATAGGAAGAAAGGGCAATCAGATCTGGGAGGAGAGATGTCCGAGTTAATCTAAGGAGGAAGAAAAGAACCTCATGGCTATTGATCATTGCGGAATTCAGAGGTTGTCGATCCTGGGATCTGTTGCAAATCAGGTAGGTTTGGTTTGATTCGTAAATTGGCTTCCAAACTCAGTAACATCCATGAGAAATAATCGTAGTAGATAAGATCTGGGGATTAAATGGAAATTTTATGAATTTCAGTGAAACAAGGAGGAATTATTGCTATGGAATTTCGGATCAGAGATCTCTGAAACTATTAAGTTCGAATGGGAGATACAGAGGTAAGTAGCCCCTTTAAAAATCTGGTTTATTGATTGATTTTGTTTGTTAATAACCTAATCATGATTTGAACGAGATAAATTCTGTTCTAAATGTATAATAGCGGATAATTTGAAATTTGTTGAAATTATGTTTCGATTAAATTGAAGGGGGTGAATCTAAGTTATTAAGTGGTTATAGAATGGAATTAATTTGGTTTGGAAGAGTGAAATTAGGTAAGAGATCATGAGATTCAGGTTACAGAAAGGAGATGTTATGATTTTCATGGATCAGCGCCTAGGCGAAGCGATCAATTTGGTGCAAATGTTATATGGGTGCCTTGCACATCGCCTAGGCGATTTGCCAGGCGACCTACACTTCACAAGGATTTTAGGGACGCCCAGGCTAGGCGCCCATACCAGGCGACCTGGTTCTTTCAGAGATAAGTAAATTTGGAATTTTAGAATTTTGAGCAGAATTTTATGATTAGATGCTTGAACAAAGTCCAACTGATGATAAATAGGAGTTTTAAATAATTACAATTAATTTCAGTAGGAGATTGTATTGATTGAATTAATTGTAGAAAATAAGTAATAAATAAGAATTGGCCCTAATTGATGAAACTTTAGTGAACTTAGGTTTCATTTTCTGATTAATGTAAAATTGGAGTTCTTTACAGTGATTTAAAATTTCTCATCAATGTGTTAAATCTTTGAAGGGATTTTATTCAATTTTAACTCTGGTTTGAGCATATTTAGCCTAATGTGGTATTTCCATCAGATTTGGAGAAATTGTTCCGTTTACATCTTTGCACTTATTTATATACTGTTTTGAGGATTAAGGTTGACATAAAAGACATGAAATTGAGGTTCTTCATGATGAAATGTTTTAATCGTACTTGACTCATGATTTGATATTAAATATGTTTGGTTACATGATAATATTATTTAAAGTTATTTTGGGCGAGACTTAATGTGGATCCATAGTCTAGCTAGAAAGTGAAGTCTGTCTAACTTTGTTGGATTAAGTCTAGTCTCCTTAATGTGTTTCCTCCATGATGGAGAGGCTTTCCATGAGGGAAGTGCGGCAGCAACTCCGTTTCCACCATGAGGGTGAGGTCTTATGTATTTCCACCATGAGGGTGATGATGTTGGTATCAGATATGGCAGTGGTTCTTAGACTGGATTTTATCCGTTTCCACCATGATGGGAAGGTCTTATGTATACCACCATGAGGGTGATGATATTGGAATCAGATATGGCAGTGGTACAAATTTGGCAGATGTTATTTGACTGGATTGTTTGGAGCTAGATCTTAACTTTCAAAGTGGTCAAATCTCACGAGTCCCACCATAATATATTGTTTGAAATCGATATTGTTGTTTGGATTTATATTTGCGGGATTATTCATGTCATCGCCACCGATATATGTTTTATATCCGATCCATATTTTATAACTATAAAAAATGTATTTGTGCATGCATGTGCTACTTGCTGAAATATTCGTATCTCATCCGTTTTGTTTTGTTTTCATATATTGGAGAAGACGATACCGGCGGGTAGATGCTTGGTTTATGTGAGTTGAAAGTTGTGATACTGTATTTTTTTATTCAATTTGGGATTGTAGCTGACTCTGATTATGTAGTTATTGCTTTATTCATGTTTTCTTTCACTCTGATATATCAATCTTGTGTGAGAAATTAACCTTCGGAGAAGAATTACGGTTTCACTATGTAACTTGAATCTGGTGCGTTACACAACGGGTCGGACACAGCCCACGAGCCGAAAACCCGGGCACGGCCCAGCCCGTGGCATGGCTAGGGTTGGGCCAGGCCAGGCCCGGGTTTTTTTTTTTTTGCAAAAAAAAGAAAGAAAAATGGGAAAAATAGTAAAAAAAACCATTAAAAAATTTATGAAAAATATGTTTACTTACCTCTTAAACCATGCCGAAATAAAGAGTTGCAAAAGTGTTACTTGCATCAATTACTGCTTGGTTGTCCAAACAGTAATTGAGGCAAGTAACACTTTTGCAACTCCTATATAGATGTAAAGAGGCGTGTTAAGTGATTTGCTAACGGTTGGGCTCAAGGAGCACTGTGACTTTGCCGGCCATTAGCAAAATCGCTAAACATGACTCTACAAAGAAAATAAAGGAAAAAAAAATTCACAACTTTCTTGGAGTCTTGTTAAAAGATTTGCCAATGGTCGGCCTAGGGACCCCCCCCATGTGAGCACTCTGTCGAGTTTACCGGCAATTGGCCAAAATTTTAAACAAGACTCTAAGAAAGTAAGAAGAGAAAAGAAGAGATGAGAAGATGTGTGGTTTGGAGTGGGAAGGGTTAGGCCTATTTATAGAAAACCAAAAGTGGCATTTTACCACCTCTACCCTCAAATATGACTGTTATTTGGCTGTTTGAAGGGTAGAAATGATCATTTATAGTCAATTATAAGTATACCCCCCTAATATGGCTATTGGGGGTAAAATTGTAAAAAAAATACTTTTTGAACCATTTTGGGGAGAAAAATTACTAGCCGTTGGCGTGTTGGGCCGGCCGGCACACCGGGCCAGCATGCGGGTGGCCCCATCGGGCCTGCTTGACACGGGCTGTGCCCTAACGGGCGTGTGCCCACTATTAAGGGTCTGGCATGGTATGGCTAGGGGAGTGGGCCGTGCTGTGTCGCCCGGACACGCGAAAAATGTGCTGGGCTCGTGCCAGCACGGCGTGATTTGTAACCCTACCTATCAGAGGATATGAAATCGTCTACCGCATAACCTTGTAGAACCGTGTAGAACCGTGGGATACCACCGCGTCGGATGCTACACGTGGCATCGCAGGGTCTGCCGCATGGAAGATTTGAGACCATGAAAGACTGCTTTACAACGCATGCCTTCTTGGAATTATGGTGTATTCAGGAGCACTTTCTATTTTTTAATATGTCATTTCATACCAACCTGGGCCTTGGAGGTATCCTTGGATCACATTCATAACAATAAGAGTCATTTTTTTGGTAATCAATAATAAGAGTCATAATTAGTTCCTTGTTATCGGAGCATATTACCGTTTGCAGCGCTCACGTGGCAAACACGGGCTTCGGCGGGAGAAGATTCCCCGCCACCTATAGATATTTCCGCCAAAATTGCCACCTCTTCCCGCTTCCATCAATAGCAATAAGACCTAAAACTCCTGCCACAAAGAGAGCCAAAACCAAATCCAACCGACTGCCTATATAATGCCACGTGTCTCGTATCCGAATCTCCGCCGTTTATGACAGACGGTCAGATGCTCGGGCAACCTCAAAGCTGTTATGACCTTCAGATTAGCGAAATTGAACACATCGACGGATCAGACTCAGCCCAACATCTACTTCGGGCAGATTGCTTGCCCTTTAAACAGAGCTGCTGCTCACTTCCTTCTTCCACGCTCTGCTCGAAGTAAGACTTGCCCCCACGCTAGCTCACTGTTCTTTTTTTCTTTCAATCACTTCCCTTCAAGAAATTCCTCTATAGCATAGATGTGTTGATGTGGGATTGATCCTTCTTCTTTCTAGTGCATGGGCCCAGCCGTCGTCGTCAGCCCTCACTGAAACCCGGTGAACTGTGTTGGGCAGATGCTAATATTTATATGAGGGAAAACCCTAACTCTGATTCCTATCTCAGGGCTAACCCTAACCCTAGAATCTCTGATCTTTCAACCTCGAATCATCATGCTAGATGTGTTGACGAACCAGCGGCTGCTGCTGCTGCTTCAGCAGTGTCCAATGGTTTTTCTTCCCTCAACAGAAAATCTGCCAACGTCAGCAGTCGGGGAGAATCAACTCTCGCCCGATTCGTCACCTTCGATATCGCCGCGTATTCGAGGAGAGAGCTAAAGGAGCTCAAGAAGCGTCTGATCTCTGAGCTACAACAGATCCGGAACCTGAGCAATCGAATCGAATGGGTTGCCTCAAAGCTCGCCGGTAGCTATGGCGAAAGGGAAGTCGCCTCTGCAACGCGCCGGTCATCGTTGCAGGTAAATCAGTCTTCGGATTGGGCTGGTGCGGAAGGCATGAAGGAGAAACGAACCCCCAAGACAAACACGCACCGTCGACCTAACGAATTTGTAATGGGAAAGGATATAATGCCTCCTGATACCAAGAAGGTTTCAGGAATCAAGCGTCCTCTTCCATCCTCTACTGCTAGAAAACCAAAACGCTCAGCATCTAAACCTGCAATTGGGAAGCTGTTTTTCGGCGCGATGGAACGGTGCAGACAAATCTTGACGAAGTTGATGAAGCACAAGCACAGCTGGATCTTCAATGTTCCTGTTGATGTGGTTGGCATGGGGCTTCATGACTACGATCAGATAATCAAGCACCCGATGGATCTTGGCATCGTAAAATCGAAGCTCGGCAGGAATCTCTATGCATCACCGACGGATTTTGCCTCGGATGTTCGATTAACCTTCAACAATGCGCTGCTGTACAATCCCAAGGGACACAATGTGTATGCAATGGCGGCAGCTACTTGCTCATTTCGAGGATATGTTTGAAGCTGCGTCCAAGAAATTCATTGATGAGCGGCAGCTTGCCATAAGAAGTTCGTGGTCTCCGGAAAGGGAGAGCACGAAGAAACCTAATGGTCTTCCGAGTGCAAGGAGACCGGATTCAATTCCAGTGGCAACTCCAGTTTCAAACCAACCACTGGTGAAGACATCGACTCCAAAAACTGCTCAGGTGCTGGCATCAGTCGTGACGAGGACTGGGAGGCAACCAAAGCCAAAAGCTAAGGATCCGAACAAAAGAGATATGAGTTCTGAGGAGAAGCAGAATCTAGGATTGAACCTGCAGAGCCTTCCGCCTGAGAAGATGAACCAAGTGGTGGAGATCATAAGGAAAAGGAACGGCCTCTTCGCGCAGGATGACGATGAGATTGAGCTCGACATTGGGGTTGTAGACACGGAGACCCTTTGGGAGCTTGATCGGTTTGTGGATAACTACAAGAAGTTGACGAGCAAGATCAAGAGGCAAGCACTGGTTAGCAAACAGAATCCCTCACCTGGTGTCGTTGAGGTACAAAATCAAATTGCCCCTTTTGTTTCTGCTGGTAGATATGATCATATTTATAGCTCTTGTGACCACGGAAAGGATTTTCGATTGAGATGCCAGGCACCAGTCAGCAAAGCACCTGAAGCAGCAGCAGCAACAGTAAAGAATAGCAGGAAAGGACAAAGTGGGGAAGAAGAAGTTGATATTGGGGAAGAGATGCCCACGAGCAACTTCCCACCTGTGGAAATAGACAAGGACGCTACTGGGTGTGTGAGCAGCAGCAGGTCGAGCGGCTCCAGCAGCAGTTCAAGCAGCGACTCATCCTCCTCTAGTGGTAAGTACACAAGTTTCTTCGATTATTTCTAATTTTGCTTTACTTTTTTGACCGAGTTTTGAAATTTGGGTAATTAAAGAGGGTTATAACGACTGTGAATGATACAGATTCGGATTCAGGAAGTTCTTCGGGCAGCGATTCTGAAGATACGTAGTAACTAGTAGTAGTTACTGGGCACTCAAAAGAATTTGTCAACGAACCCACCGTCGATACTGAAGCTGAGCCTTGAGTTGGACGGGTACAGGCTCACACAGATTAGACTGGTGCGTGGGTTTTTTTTTTATAAAATTTTTTAAACTTGTGTTTGTGATGCTGCAGGGTGGAGATGGAAGAACTTGGATGGGCTTGGCTGGATGTGTATTATATGTAAAGAAAGTGAATGTTGATTAGGAAAAAGAAGATAAGAAGAGAGGAGATAAAGATTTTAGAGATAAAAGAGTAAGACGTAGGAAAGCAACGAACACTGTAGCCAGAAAGCAATTTCTTTTCCTTCGAAGACAAGGAGCCTTTCAAGAAATAAAAATTATTTTGAACTAATAATTCTCACAGGCAGTGCTACCTACTTGGCAACCGGATATTCTAAAATCTGTTATCCTCAATCAAATACTAAGCTGGCTGGGGACAGCGCTACAAAGTGTCTATTATTAATTTTTAATATAAGATCCGACGGTCGTTCAATAGAAAAGAAGGGGCCTCAAAGAATAAGAATAATCCCATGCAAATGCAAAAGCATGTGCGTGCTGCTTTTACAGCTGCGACAAGCAATTTGCCAAAGCCATTATTGCACGGCTCATTGTTTTAATTATGCAAAATAATTTATCTCCGAGAAATTCTCGGGCAAATGTCATTTTATTTTTGTGTGCATCCCTTAAGCTGCGTTTGGCTTTTGTTTCTTTGCTTATTTAAGCAAAATTAAATTAAGCCTGTTGTATTAATAAGCATATTTGGCACACATTGAAGGCAGAAACTACATTAAAAAAAATGCTAATAAATCAGTAATAAATCTTCCACTCAAATTACCCGAGACCTCGATGGGTTGCATTTCAAATATGGTGGAAGCACGTTGTAAATAAAATTCAGATTTTCCCCGTCAACATTAGAACTGTTTTAAGTTACGTATGTTTTGCCCTTTGATATTCATAATTACACCATCACCTATTAGTTTAAGCTTTTTAGTCTAATTTAACAAGAACAAAAATGAACATACAGACATAGCTATCAGCACTACATGATGCATAAACTTACATGTTGATTGCCTCCTTTGGATCACTGAGTGCTTCCTTTAGATATGCAGAAACACAGACGGTGCTGCCACTCTTTTCATGTACCGAAATACTTCGCAACCACCACCTTCCTTGCTAACCACACAACCACCATCGCCACTACGTCCCATACATCCACCACAAGCACCGCACCCTCCACATACTACACTATCTACCTCACTACTTATCACACATTCCACAAGCTCCATTGGTCTTTAGCACCACATTGACACCTTTCTGAGTCCTTTCCACTTCCGTTCTTTGAGGTCGGAACCGGGATAGTTCCTTTTCTTTCTGCATCAAACACATCAACATTCCCAACACCAGCATCCATCTACAGTTTTTCTTCAATGGCTATGAAGCCACGTTATCCTTCTCTTATCAAAACATCAGAAGGATAAAAGTCAACACGATCCCAGGCAATACAAACCATTCTTCCTTGACCTATACGAAAAAATTAAATTCAAGTTAAGTTAGTTTTAAAGGTCAAGTTAGTAAAATATAGAAATGAAATGTACCTTGAAAAATCCAGATTTCAAATTAAGCAATGCCAGTGCTTGTCCATAAGGATCCTCAGCAGAGAATTCCACAACTGTCACAAAGTCACATTCGCTTTTCTGGCTATCACAGTTCTTGTGTTCAAATTCCAGCTTTCTACCAGGGAACAGTTGTATCTGTAGCAATAATAGGTATTTGGGTCATGGAAAAACACTCATAGATCCCATATGATGGAATGATGGTCTTCAAAGAACATACATTGTACATGCCCAACTGAACAACCAAAGAAAATCTAAAATCTGATGCAAGATGCTGGGAATTTATTATGAATGTGAATTTCGAAATCTGGAGACAAGTGTATGGCACCAATAGAATAATAATGAAAAAAAGGATATAAAATAACTGTTCCAGCACTCAAATAAATTTTTTTTCCTTAATAACTAAGTTAATCCAAACATGAATCATAAATATTGTGTATACACTTTAAACAACCCAAACTAGGAAAGTTTTGACCAGCTTGGTCTGGACTCATTAACATAAAGTTGTGGTCAGGCTCATTAACAATTAACAGGTTCACCCTTGCTAGGTCTCAGTGGAGGAGTGGAAATGGGCCATGCTGGCATAACAACTCTCGCAAGCATCTAAGCCTGGCCCAGATAAACATTATACTTCCCTTCTTCCCAAGTCAGCCCTAAAAACTCGACTTTGGAGATTATTGCAAAATATATTTATAAAAAACTAAAGTTTTGAAATATCTAGAATATTACAATAAATGCATCATTTTTATAGAAAGCAAAAATTGGTACATATGAACATAGCTTTTGCATATTTAAAACCATAAATATATGAACATGTAATATTACTAAGCCAGGCTGGAATAGGCTGATCAATTAGAGCCTATGGACTGATATCACTTGTTCGAGCTTGCTCAAATATCAGGCTAGGCCACCCCTATCCTGGAGGGATCAACTCAGCTTGATAAAAGCTTGGCATGGTGGCGCGGACACTAGATATAGGCCACCAATTCTACGAGTGTATGGACGTTGACATCGAAAGACAACTCATCCAATGTCGTTATGGCTCGATCATCAAGACACTAGATAGGAAATTGTCATTTAGCTATTATTTGGGTTATTTGGGTTATTTTGTTATTTCCTATTACTTTTGGGTTTTCTGGTAATTTATGTTTGGGTCTTAGGCTATAAAAGCCTACTTTTGTAAGTAAATGAAACTAACTTTTGAAGAATGTTAACGGACTAAACCGCTTCGTCTTCTCCTCTTCTCTGGCTTTTCTTCTTCTTCTTCCTTTTTCTTCTTTACTTTCTTCTTCATTTGGCTTCTTATTACTTGTGCTACATCAAATTTGGTATCAAAGCCTTTGATTGTTTTCTATCAACAATCAACGATCCTGGAAGAAAGCGTCACTTACAACAACAAAAAAAACCAAATATTTCTCCTTCACCAACCCACAGTAAATGTTCTCGAAGTGTATTCGATCCTAATTAGAAGAAGGTGTCACCTGCTCAAAGACAACAAACCTCATCTACAACAATCTCCTTGTCATCGTCAGGCGTCATCTCCATCCTCATCAGAGACAGCGTCACTTTACAACATCACAGATTACGATTTGCAGAGTTTTTGAAAAGAAATTTCAGCATCTGTCGTCATCAACAATCAACGATAAACCAATTTTTTTCAAGATCTCTGTTTCACTTTCAGCGTGTGAGTGCGACTGTCATCAGCAACTCAACAGTCGTCGTCTTCATCATCTCTCTATCCCTCTCTCTCCTTCCCTCTTTCGCTGACTTCCCTCTCTTTCCTTTGCCCCCGATTTCTCTGTTGCAAATAGCCTATTTTCTCGTCTGACATTTTGACCCCCACCATTGGGAGCCTCACCGACATCATTCCCCTCAATTGACTCAACCCTAACAACTAGGTCTCTTGTTTGCTCTTGGGAGGTTCTCAACTAAGTTTGGAGTTCTAGGAGTTGATCTTGGATGGCTTTCATTTGGTCTTGCATCTGTTGTGCAAAAGCACCAAAAGTGTCAGGATCCATGACACTGGATAACTCCGAGCTAGACACTAAGCGATCACTGCATAAATGCATGCAACAACTATTCTAACTAGCAAATGAGATCAAACAAATCTAAGCAATGTATTGCATAATATAAATAAAAGTCTGAATTTTTTTATAAAAAAAAAACAAGGTGCAAACTAAACAAATAAATTGCAAACAAGTAGTACTAAAATTTCTTTGTAAAGGGAGTGACCAACAAATATCTTAGATTTCCAAATAATTAGGTAAGCTCCACATCTAATAGTAAGAAAACTAGTGATATATGGGTTTTCAAATGGTAAGGTGGTAAGATGAAATTGAAGTTAGACTCAATGAAAAGGGTGTAATATGTATATGGGAAACAACTAACCAACCACAAGAGATAATATTGATAATAATTCAGAATCACAAATATATAATACCAAGAAAAGAAAGAAATCAAGCATGTGACTGAATATGTGGCACAATTTGATGAATTCAGGATGAGATTTGGAATCTTTGAAGATGAAGTTATGACCTTGAGTAGGTTTAGAAGAGGGCTCATTGATGAGCTTAGGAAAGAACTTGTGCTTCATGGCATTGCCACACTTGATCAAGCATATACTTTGGTTCAGGATTATGAACTAGTGACTCGATCTTTATTAACTAGGCGTGTTGACAATCAGGTCAACACAAACAAACCTCAATTTTCAAGTAGCAATTCCTTGTTAGGACCACCTCCTCAGAAAATCAATTCTTCTGGTGCACCACTTGATAGGGACAAAGGCAAGGGAGTTGTTATTGATAATTCTAGGCAAACTTCTAGGGTTCAGTGCTTTAAGTGCAAGGGTTTTGGTCATGTTGCTGCCAATTGCCCCACAAAAACTCGTCATTGATGGGCGAGAACATGTGAATGATGAGGACTTTGAGAATCAGATTTATGAACCCAATGTTGAGGATTTTGATGACCTAGATGAAAATGGTGAGACTGATCATGATTTTGTGGGTTGCATTCATTCCATGCAAATGGAACAACATAGGACCGAATTGGAAACAATTAGACTATGTGTGGTTAGGTGTGCTTTGGCACAGCCAAAAGCAGATGATGATTGGAGAAGAAGTGCAATTTTTCACACTTACATTAAGTGTGGAGATAAGAGTTGTAAAGTCATCATTGATAGTGGTAGTTGCATTAATGCAGTCTCCACTAGTATTGTCACCCGTTTAGGTTTGAAATCAATTCCTCACCCTAGTCCTTACAATGTTTCTTGGGTTGATACATCTTCAATTGCTGTGGAAGAAAGGTGTTTTGTTCCTATTCAATTTCTTGATTATAAGGACAAGATATGGTGTGATGTGGTTCCAATGGATGTAGGCCATATAATTTTGGGTAGACCATGGCTTTTTGATTTGGATGTTACCATATATGGTCATTCAAATTCATGCTCTTTTAAATTTCAAGGCAAGAATATCCAACTTAATCCATTGCCCCCAAAGCCTATTCATTAGAGTAAGAAAAAAGGAGTTGAAAAAGCCAAGGGTTTGAACATTATTAGCTCCAAAGAGTTTGAAAGGGTAACCAATAAGGAGTTTGTTATATTTGTTGTTGTAGCCAAAGAGATTTCCAAGGAGTCTCAAGAGGAACCACCTGAAGATGTTAATCCTGTACTCAAAGACTTTCAGGATGTTTTCCCAATAGATCTACCAAATAATCTTCCTCCCATGTGTGACATACAGCATGCCATAGATCTTGTTCCAGGAGCTACCCTTCCAAACTTGCCTCATTATAGGATGAACCCTACAGAACATTCAGAGTTAAAAAGGCAAGTTGATGATCTCCTTAGTAAGGGATTTATCCTTGAAAGTATGAGTCCTTGTGCAGTGCCTGCCATTTTGACCCCTAAGAAGGACGGATCTTGGAGAATGTTTGTGGATAGTCGAGCCATTAACAAGATTACTGTGAAATACCGATTCCCAATTCCTAGGCTCGATGATATGTTGGATATGATGGCAGGGGCCACAATCTTTTCCAAAATTAATCTAAAGAGTGGTTACCATCAAATTAGGATCCGACCTGGTGATGAATGGAAGACAGCCTTTAAGACAAAAGATGGGTTGTATGAGTAGCTATTAATGCCATTTGGTTTATCAAATGCTCCAAGCACCTTTATGAGAGTGATGACACACGTACTACGACCTTTCACGGGAAAGTTCTTGGTTGTCTACTTTGATGACATACTAATCTATAATAAGTCAAAGGAGCAACATTTAGACCATCTTACTCTAGTTTGCACCACCTTGAGGAAAGAGAATCTTTATGCCAATCTTAAGAAGTGCTCATTCTTCACAGATAGGGTCATCTTCTTATGATTCATAGTTTCGCATGAGGGTATATCTGCTGATCCCCAGAAAGTTCAAGCAATTGTAGATTGGCCTGAGCCAAAGAACATTCATGATTTTCGGAGTTTCTATGGACTTGCTACCTTCTATCGTCGATTCATTAGAGGGTTTAGCGCGATTATGTCTCCTACTACAGATTGCATGAAGAAGAATGGTTTTAATTGGACACGGGCAGCCACTAAGGCATTTGAGGAAATCAAGAAGAAAATGACTGAGGCCCCAGTCATGCGGCTCCCAGATTTTAGTAAAGCCTTTGAAGTTGAATGTGATGCATCTGGGATTGGAATAGGAGTCTTGAGTCAAGAGCGTCATCTTGTAGCCTACTTTAGTGAAAAGTTGAATGAAGTCAGGAAGAAGTATTTGACCTATGATAAAGAACTTTATGCGGTGATACAAGCTTTACGGCATTGGCGTCACTATCTGCAACCGCAAGAGTTTGTTCTTTATTCTGATCATGAAGCCCTGCGTTATATCAAATCTCAAAAGAAACTCAATCATCGACATGGTCGTTGGATTGAATTTTTGCAGGCTTATTCTTTTGTGTTGAAACATAGGTATCGAATTGAGAATAAAGCTGCTGATGCACTCAATCGTCGGGTAGTTCTACTTTCCATGATGAGTTTAGAGATCATAGGATTTGAAAGGCTCAAAGAGGATTATGAATCATGCCCTGACTTTGATGAGACATATATTGCCCTATGGGATGGGTAGGACCTTCTTGTAGATGGTTTTCACCTCCAAGATGGATTTCTTTTCAAGGCAAATAAACTCTGCATTCTGCGAACATCATTGAGAGAGTTCTTGATATGGGAGATTCACGCAGGTGGTCTTTCAAGACATTTTGGGAGTGATAAGACCATTGTGGATGTAGAGCATCAATTTTATTGGCCAAGCTTAAAGAGAGATGTTGCTCAGATCATTGGTCAGTGTAGAACATGCCAATTAGCAAAACATCGGAAGCAAAATACTAGCCTTTACACTCCTTTACGGATGCTTGATTGCCCCTGGCAAGATGTGAGTATGGATTTCGTGCTTGGGCTTTCACGAACATTCAAAAAGCATGACTCAATCTTTGTGGTTGTGGACCGTTTTTCTAAAATAGCACACTTCATTCCTTGTACTAAAACTTTAGATGCCTCTAAAGTTGCAAAACTTTATTTTGATGAAATTGTGAAGTTGTATGGTCTTCCAAAGACCATAGTGGAAGACCATAGTGTCTGATAGGGATGTTCGGTTCATGAGTTGCTTTTGGAAAACCTTATGGCACATGGTGGGCACCAAGTTGAAATTTTCTACTGCTTACCACCCTCAGACAGATGGCCAAACTGAAGTGGTCAATTGTAGTCTAGGAAACCTTTTGAGATACCTAGTTGGAAATCACACTAGGAATTGGGACTTTTTTCTTCCTACTGCTCAATTTGCCTATAACAGTTCTGTCAATAGATCTATAGGTATGAGTCCATTTGAGGCTGTGCATGGTTATAAACCAAGAAAACCTTTAGACTTACTTCCAATGTCTCCGCATGCTAGGGTTTCTGAGTCTGCTGAATCATTTGCACAACATGTTCGTGACTTGCATGCTGAGATCACTAAACAAATCAAAGCAAGTAATGCACAATATAAACTTAAGGCTGATTTGCACATGCGTCATGTTGAATTTAAAGTAGGGGATTATGTCATGGTTCGAGTTAGACATGAACGGTTTCCATCTGGATCTGTTCGTAAGTTACATGCTCGTAGTGCTGGACCTTTTAGAGTTTTGCAACATGTGGGACCAAATGCTTATGTCATTGATATTCCATCTGATTTTGGTATTAGCTCTACTTTTAATATAGAGGATATTGTCGCATATAAATGCCAAGCTACTATTCCCGATGATCCTTTTGAGGAACCTTCCCATAACTTGAATCCAATTCCTACCCCTGAATCCCCACAACTATCATTTCCACCAGCACATAAGGATTCTATTGATACTATTTTAGATGAGCATATTGTTTTTACCAGAGAAGGAGAAATTCAACGTTTCCTAGTTCGTTGGAAGGGACGACCGGAATTGGATTCTACATGGATTACTAGGGACACATTGCAACAGCTTGATCCTGAGTTATTGGAGTACTACCAGAGTTAGCAAGACCTACACTCGTCAAAGTTGAGTTCTTTTCACACCGGGAGAGTTGGTGCGGACACCAGATATAGGCCACCAATTATACGAGTGTATGGACGTCGACATCGGAAGACAGCTCATCTGATGTTGTTATGGCTCAATCATCAAGACACTAGATAGGGAATTGTCATTTAGCTATTATTTGCGTTATTTGGGTTATTTTATTATTTCTGTTACTTTTGGGTCTTCTGGTAATTTATGTTTGGGTCTTAGGCTATAAAAGCCTACTTTTGCAAGTGAATGAAACTAACTTTTGAAGAATATTAACGGACTGAACCGCTTCGTCTTCTCCTCTTCTCTAACTTTTCTTCTTCTTCCTTTTTCTTCTTTACTTTCTTCTTCATTTGGCTTCTTATTACTTGTGCTACATCACATGGGCCACAGACGCACAAGACCCATTAGTTACAAACCTATGAAACCCCTGATTTTAGCATCTTTACTAAGAATGAAATTAAAAAAATCTAAAAAATTTGAAAGTTTCATTTCAAAAAATTAAAGCTATAATATTTAATTCCGAATATATTATAAAACTACAGATAGAGTTTATTATGAAGAAACCAAGCCAAGCCACCCAAACTTAGTGTTAGTGTTACTGAGGAAACAAGCTTTCTCAAGCTCAGGTTGTCCTCACCAGGCCCTAGTTAGCAAACTCAAGCTTAAGTCATGCAAACCAAGCCCAATTGAGCCCATCTAGCTAAATTGATAGGAAGTCGTACTGTAAAAGCTTAATGTCTTGACACATTAATTCAGTCACTTGTAGACTTAGACAATCTGAAAATCAAAAACTGATTGGGAGTTCCCAGTGATCCAATTTAAATCCACATTCAAACGGTCATAATACCATGATCAAAAAGTCTGGGTGGTAAAAGCATCTAACAGTAGATTGGGTTAGAACCAATAAATTTTCAAGAAAAAGAATCAAACTGCAATGTTTAAAATGCTTACCATCTTGTCACCTGTGAGCTCATAGATATGGCCATCTTCACTAGATTTTCTCTGATGTTGAAAGGACCAGTGAGAATCCATCAAAGACCATCCTGTTCCCACAAACTCTGCTAGAACATGAGTTTCACCGGATCCCATCATGCCAATAACCTCTTTTTTGGAAGTTCTTGCCTCTTTTCTGGAATCCCTAAAACACATAGGAAGCCGTCATGATATGACATATTACACATTCTAATACATAATTATTATGTTTCTGAGCAAATGCACAAGTGCACAAGATCAGGACAGTATAAAATTCTCAGATAGTAAAAATATGGAAATTTAATAGATATAATTATGGAATTAAGAGGTACACCCAAGGATATGGTTGCATATTTCATTTGGTGAAAAATAATGTAATCAGGTCTCATGTACATCAACAAAAGGATTCTTTGAGCCTAGCTTGCCCAATAAACGAAAGGGTAAATTACACTTACCTCCTTTGAGGTATGCTATAATTACACTTACCTCCCTTGAGGTTTCTGAAATAACACTTTCCCCCCTTGAGATTTGTGTATGGATCAAAATAACACTATTTCATTGAAGTTTTCTTCAAAACAGTAGTGATAGTTGGTAAAATAATTTGAGCTGGATAAGATTACCCCTTCATAAAGATGAGAACAAAAATTTTAATGGCCTAAGGGATAACTATCATTTAACTTAAATGGGGGTAATCTTGTCCAGTTCAAATTATTTTATTAATTATCACTACTGTTTTGACAGAAACTTCAATGAAAGAGTATTATTTTGATCCATACACAAATCTCAAGGGGGGAAAGTGTTATTTCAGAAACCTCAAGGGAGGTAAGTGTAATTATAGCATACCTCAAGGGTGGTAAGTGTAATTTACCTTAAAAGAAACAAGGATAAAAGACAAGATACAATTTTTAGTGGATTTGGTGACACAAATGGTTCTGCTCGATAATATGAACCTGTATGCATGTTGCATTTCTCCATATGAACATCAAACAATTTAAGACGGAATGAAAAGGGCAATCGTGTCTGCTACTTCTATCAAATTCCACATTCAAAGACCTGAAACACAATGAAAAAGAATATTTACTACCATAAAAGAATGGAAAAGCTAAAACACCTCATCTGGATGCTGATGACCTCATTGCCAACTTCATCAAAGACACGGGTCCAGCTGTTAGCATGTTGAATCCTTCCAGGAAATGAGAAAAAGCAGGAATTCTTTGAGAAAGGTCGTGAGTGGACCAGGTGGAGTGTATAAGGTGCTGGGGCTGGAACAGTAAAAGAAATAGCAATCCGTAGAGAGATTGGCTTAGGGCTGATGTGGCCCTTCACAGTTCTAGAACCAGGCACCAATTGACACCATTTCTCTACTGAAAGTTTTGAAACAGGGTCCAGAAACTCCTGTAGGGAAATTGAAGTACTCCCCAAGGTTTTTGTGGACCTTGAAATGGGTAAGCTAGAAGGTGACTGGGATTTGAGCTCAAAAAGAAGCTCTCCTTTAGGTTCACATTGAAAGACAGCAGCCTGTTTCTTCCCAGATTCAGACAATATACTGAGCCTTCGCTTGGCATTGAAATATACATCTGGCTGTTTCTTACTAAAAGCGACAAAGAGACTGCCCTTATGCCCAACAGGTAAGTTTTCTACCTCCACTATCTCCAAAAGAACCTAGACAAGGAATGAATAACAGAATAAAATTAGAAAGTGAAAATTGCTACATATAGGTTGCTTAAAATTTATCTTCACCCAGATAGAAAGTAGTGTTTTCCAAGGCTTTAGAAGCTTAAGCCTACACTCGCCCCTTAATCGAAGGATTCACATAGAACCCCCAAGACAAAAATCATGAAGGGAAGTGTGCGAATGAGGCATGCACCTTCTGTGGTACTATGCCCACATAAAGCACAATGACTAGCTAGTTAGCCAATCTAGTCAAGCACATAAGTTTTCAGTCACGTAACTATGCATATAAATTTCAGTTCTTTGGCCTAATCAATGTTGCAATTATAACACTGCTATTCCTGAAATCACTGGTTTTTCCCCCTGCCATACTGCACCTTGTTTCATGTCTGGGCATGTCTAATAAATTAGAAATGACAGAATGGGGTCCAAAATGGATATATAAGCTACCTCTACAACTTTTGTCTCGGAAAGCTGAATTATGTTACGATACTCATTGGACGGAACTATCTCTTTGCTCAAAATGCTTGAAGGGTAACCATTGGTTATGAGAGGAGAAGGAGGAATGCCTCTATACATTGCCCCTGCTCTCCAGTACCTAGTGCCAAATGTATCTTCCCACTGCTTTGTGGTTCCAGAAAACCCAACATCAAGCTTCTTCCCTTTGGTTCTGTCAGAGTCCATGTCATCATGCTCCAATACTTTGCCAAGTACTTGAACCAGGTCTTTACAGTAAGAAACTGGATGCAATTGGTGAGAGTGCCAGATCAGGTCAATGTCATAAGTTGGAACACAGAAGAATTTGATGGATCTTTCCCTATTTCTCTTGATCAAATGCAGGAATCCTTTATATCTGGTGACCGCTTGTTCGAGAAAGAGCCTATTGCTCATATTGGGTCTGGAAACCTGTCACAAGTACGCAAACGCATAAATTAAATAACATATATCTAAAAATGAATAGAGAACAGATTGCTTCTCCACATACACGCACACAAAGAAGAGGGGTTAAAACGCGCCATGAAACTTTCAAAGGTGAAGTTATGATCTGGATGTTTATTCAAATATGTGAATACAAGGAAACGATCATAAAACAACATGTTCTGGTTTGTAGGGGTATTGGTTAACTCATATGATAATGAAGTTGAACAACATAGCACATTTTTAAGATTTCATAACTGCATATTCCATGAATTTTGGGCATGTGGTTCTTAGGTTTGTTCAAATAAAATAAGCATAAGATCATAGAATGCACAAATATCAAAGATCTACGAGTGCCAAAACGAGTTCTAGTTCATATGGAAATCGCAACAGCAAAGGAGATAATGAAGACAAACAATATATACTTCAGGACTGAAAGTTTTTATACTTCAGAACACTATGGTCCACAACATAAATCCAATAATATAGGCTAACATTGAAAATGAGCATGGAACAGAACCACTAGAAAGAAGCCCCGGGAGTTATATGAGTAAGCTTTGAGCTTAAATTGACAATAGGTTGAGAATGGGAATTGAAATCTGCGAGATATAATACCTCATTGTTCCTCAGTAGCTCATTGGTAAATCAGATGGCTCTTAACTGACTGGTCATTGCATGCCAATCAACATGATTTGGAGCTTTTAACTTCCACAAGAAAATAAATACGATTTGGAGATTTGCATAAAAAAATTAATTGAATTGAAAAGTTAATGATTGTCAATGGTTTAGTAGTAAAATTAATCTCATAGAAAAGAGATAGATGGAAATAAATCTCAAAATATTTATTTTTGCAATGCTTTTATCAATTTATTACATTTTCCAACTTCATAAAATGCTGGCTGAAGATCCTTTGCTGACCATCATGATCTATACATGATGTAGAACAAGCAAGCCCCATTACATCTCATAAACAGTGATGTAGTCGAAGTTATTTTTTTAAATTACTTATTTGAATTGTATTAGGTCTTTTAAGTGCTCGAAGAATTAAATTTGACTTGTATTGATTTAATAAATGATAAAGCCTAATTTGAGAAAGTCTGTACATTGTTTTATGGTTTTATGAAATATATATATATATATATATATATATATATATATATAAAGGGTTTAAGAAACAAAAACGAGAAAAAAAATTCGAATACCAAGAGTTGATTAATATTATAGCTTCTTTCTTCTTTCCTTGTTGATTCAAGGATTCTTATGAGCTAGAAAAAGGTGATTTTTTCCCGTTTTCCTTTTTCCGGGTTGGAGACAATGTTCCTCTTGCTTTCTATATCCTTCCTTCTTACACATTTCCACTATGTTCAGCTCTATTTCAATTTCTCAGTGAGATTGTTTTAAAAATTTCCTAGGAGAGTATCAAGAAAATGGAATTATAAAAAGAAGTCAATACAACCAGCATCAAGATATTCACATACAATAGCCAAATCTCCTCCACTCCCATGTGGAAATGAACAAGGAAAATGGTTTAAAATAAGATTTATTCAAAATAAATCCTAGGTCATCTTTTATATATTGGATGAGATAGAGATGATTATAATAGACCTATAGAAGAATGTATTCTTTCGATCAATTCACAAGGTCAAGGTTTCTTACACAATAAAAATCTCTCTGTAAGGTGTTCGTGGAAGTGTAAGTTTGTCCACAATTTCATCAATGGAAGACAAATATGATGGCAAGAAAGAAAACAAAGCAGGGATACAGATAGACATAGAGACAGACAGACAGAGACTAGTTTCAAATCATATGACCAATTTTAGATATCAATTACTGTAGGTAGGAGCAATGGTACATATATTAAGTCAAGAAAAAATTACATGTTAATCCTCTTTGTTTACCTGGTAGAAGAATGGAATTTGCCTTTTAACAGCTGAAATTAGATCATATTT
Source organism: Buxus sempervirens (assembly GCA_947561395.2). NCBI lineage: Eukaryota > Viridiplantae > Streptophyta > Magnoliopsida > Buxales > Buxaceae > Buxus > Buxus sempervirens. Next base: position 11,204,485 of record OX387184.1, read on the forward strand.
TGTGCTGTCTGAAGATCCCAAAATATTTTCATTAACATTCTGTGAGAAAGGGTTGGCCAAGTCAAGCTCATATGGCTCCTCTGGATACAACATGTTCCAAATTTCCTCAGTTTGCTCTTTGGGAATTCCTTGAACTGATGATACAACATTCTGGTTGTCAAGGATCCTCCCATAAAATTCCTCACAGTCAGATTTGTACCTTAACTGTATAATGGTCCAGAAGCAAAATTCACGTAATTAATTTGTGACCAAAAGGAAATGCAATGTGTGTGTATGCATCATGTGTTTTAGTGTCTACTTGGTCTGATCAAGAAGCCTACCGGATTGAGCCGGTGACAGTGCCAAATCCATTCACAATCAAGAGGCACAACTAACGGGCCATCTGAAATCTGAGACTCAGTATGTTTAGAAAGTAAGGGCAGCCAACAACTTTTGTACCTGAAAATCATCATATCACAGAATATGGATCACTCTTCCAAATGCAGGATTTATGGACGCACAACACAATCTATTAGCTTCTAATCACATTTCGTGGTATAAACATCCCACAATGCGTTGGTAATGCAACTTCATATCCCTTGGTTCTGTAAAACTGACATACCACAATCACAGAGGCATGAACTACTGGAATTAGCACTTAATGAGGTTATGAGAATATGAGTATCCAAACCTTTAGTAAAAATCTAGGCCATGAAGTCAAAATATGCAACAACAAAAGTAACAAATGCCTTATCCCTACTACTTGGGATTAGCAATATGAATTATGTGCCTACATCAAAACCTATAAAAAAATCATATCATTGGACAGATTATGAGTATCCAAACCATTTTTTACCAACTCTGTATGGTTATTTTTTATCTTTCTTTTTCCACTAATAATGTTTTATAAATGTAATTTTCCCTAACCATTTGGACATTCTGGAAAATGACATAAAACATCACTAATACAAGGCATTGTATGTCACAATTAGTGATGCAGTTCAGTGCATGTGTAATTTACATTTAATATCAAAGAACTATATAGGGACTACCGCAACCTCAGGCAGCTAACATAAAAAGGAGGGTTTGAGTTTAAGTATAGCCATGTTTCAGAAAAATGCTGAAGGTTGGGCCTATTGCCCATCCTCCCCTTCCTGATTCAGCAGGACATATACCGGTTTAAAGTTCTTCATAGCACATCATTATGAGCATTTGTGCATTAATAATATATGGAAATGTTAAAGTGAAAACGATAGCAGATTAATAGCTGCTGAGGTTATCTCAAAGGGACTTCAGAACTGTGACTCCAACCACTAGATGGACATATGCTTATATACATATACATATATATTTTATTAACTGCCAGGTAGAATGGATATAAATATGAAAGACTATGCATATGTCCATATAAATTGGATATTATACGACCAGTATAGCACAAAAAAGTCCTTTCTACTTCATACCCAAAATATTGTTAAACATCAGGACTTGGGTCCTGGGAAAATAAGATATCCTCAATGAGTTAAATATTCAGTAATGTAGATGAATCAACAAAATACACAAACAATAAGGATGCATACCTATGAATAGCCCTAACTAAAGCAGGGCCATCATAGAGGCAGCTTCTTCTGTCAACAGCTGCAAGAAATTGTAGCTGCCTTTTAGCTTCAGTAACAAGGTCTTCACTTACAACAATCTTTTGTGCTTCAAGCCACTCTAACTCTTGTTCTCTTTCCATTTCCGCGTGGAGCAACCCAGTAGTGAAAACAGTGTTTCTTAATCCGATTTAGGGACTTTGGGTTAACTTGAAATTCTATTCTGCAATCCAGTGAAATTAAAATAGCTCTTAAGTCACTCGTGAATTAAACCGCTAGTCCATGATATTCTTATAGTAGAATATAATGGAGAATTTGTGAAAGATGCATACTATTCTGACCCATCATTTATGCTCGCGTGTGAGGAAAGCATATCCATTTAACTATAAATAAAGAGGTAAAGAGTCAAACAAAATTATATGCATTACTTAAAAAAAATGGGTTTCACAGCTAGGAAATGGAATTTAAACATTTTTCCTTTTCAGTTTTTGCAACGAACAATAACGAAGTGAAAAAAATTTTTGCTCGTGAAATCCAATTTAGACATAAATTACATGTTGCAGATAAATTCCAATTTCCAATGGAGCTGATAAATCTCTGAAAAGCAACTGTTAATGAACAAGAAAACTATTAGCACAGAATCACACAGCGAATTCTCGGACTTCCTCCGCGTCGGATTTAAGTATTATCGAACTACGGCCACAGATTCTGTAAGAGACCGAATTATTTCATATGAAAATAGGAGATGATCGACGTAATTGGACTACAAGATGGTTTGACAATTGACTTGTGTGATCCTCGGATGCTATGAGGTCGGCGGGAGATGATGAAAAAAACTCACCCGATGATTTATGCCGCTTCAAATAAAACTCCAGCGCCAGCCCTAGCCTTCTTCCCACCCTCCCTCTCCGCGTTTCTCCATCGGATGCTTTTGGTCGTAATTATAATCTGGAAACTTGCAGTTGCAAACCGTGTCCCGATGTTCTGTGCTCGGGTGCTTTACACTAACAAGGGGCAAAATCTAGCTCGTCACCTCATTGGCTACTATCGTAGGCCCACAATTTCCTATGTGGTGGGGCTATGGCAAACAACGCAGCGAGTCCAGCGTAGGGCTGTCAATGGGTCGGATAAATATCCGAATTCGACCCGATTATCCGAATATGGATCTTAGCTTTAGATCCGATTACCCGAATAAGATCCGATTATCCGAATCCGATTATATTCGGATTCGAATATGGTATTGCACATATTCGACCCGATAAAGATCCGACCGTTTATTTTGTATATATGTTATGTTTTTTTAGGTCTTTTTATATATAAGTATAGAAATAATGAAGGTTTCATATAATATTTATTGATTTAAAATCATAATATAAGACAAATTTAAATTAATACATCCTTATTTAATCCACTAACTTAAGGTTTATAATATCTTAATCTTTTTCCATATATAATGTAATCGGATTCGGATATCGGATAATCAGTCGGATTCAAATTCGGATCGAATTTGGTATTAGATACAAAAGATCCGTCGGATAATCGGGTCGAATTCGGATATCGGATTTTCTTATCGGATCGAATTCGGATCTTAGCAGATCCGTATCGTATTCGACTCGTTTACAACCCTAGTCCAGCGTTTGTCTTGTACAAGCAGTCGTTTATTAGCCCTTCTTTATTTTGGTAACTCGTTCATTCCCGCTTGAAACGAGTTGTTAAAACAAGTTTAAGAAGTTAAACGAGTGTTTGGTTCCATATAAAGAATGAGTTTTCTTCAAATAAATCTTATCTTAAAAAATATACTACAATCCAGAATCATGAAACACCCATTTTGGATTTTTAAAATGAGTTTTATAAAAGTGGTGTTACATATTTGTAATATCTGTAAATTCTGAAACATATACTTGAAGTTTGATTTAAAAACTCCTTTATATGACAAGTGACAACAATAGACTTGTCATCATTCATGAAAATTTTTTTAAATTAAAACAATGGCAAACTTTTAACTTTTTTAAGCTCTACAAGAATCAATTGTCATTCGCTAAACATTAAATCTAACAATTCTTCAACTTATGCAAACTCTTTTGGCCCCAATTTAGAATGAACCCAAGATGAGTCCAAGTAATCTATCAACCAAATTTCAATAAGCCTTCCTAGTGTTGAAAGAAATAAATAGTTCGGTATTTTGCTTTTAGTGTTTTATGTTCAATCAAATAATAAAAGTTGGAATTTTAGGTACAACATAGAGAAAATGCATAATTGTTTTCTTTCTTTTTGAAATATTTTGTTGACATTGACGCCCATTCCCGACTTGGGAATGGTATTCATTACATACCAATACTCCTTGTCAGCCAATTTATCAATGTCTTAATTTTGAAACAAAGAACCTTTTTTCTTCTCAATGTTCCTCCTTTTCGCGCCAACAACAGGAGACCATTTCAAAAGGCAAATGGATGGAGTCCTCTTTGTTTGATTTCTTTCTTGTTGTCCCATACTTTTCTTCATCAGACACCTTAGTGTTTCAATCTTTGGTTCATTTTCAATCCAAATCCTTTGACATGTTTTGTTTCATATCTAGGCTATTATTATGGTGGGTTCTTTCAAAGTTTTGTTTCCTGCCTTTTCTTCGTCTTTTCCTTTCCTTGAATCATTTATTTCTCACAACCCTTATCCTGACTCATTAATCGTTTGACCAATTATTGAATATGAAGTTATGGGGAGCCATTCCTCACAAATCTTCTGTCCTTCTTTTGTATCAGTCTCTAATGAGATTGAGGCACTTACCCTTGAATTAGTTTAGGAATTTTACATACGACGAAAAACTTGACAATTCAAGGGGTATGCATATTAGAGACTGATACGAAGAGAGGACACAAGATCTTAAAAGAATTAACCTGCTAGGGTTCCTCAGTTCGTAAGGGGAGAACCATGAGTTGAGCTGTAAACCCAGACATTTTAGGTTCAAACCTTTTTCCGCTGCTCTCTTAACTTAAACAATAAATGGTCTTTGCTATTGGGTTCATGTGTTCGTAGGTTTACTCCCCTAGGATGGATCCAATTGAGGCACTGCCTAGGGTAGGTTCTCACGTTAGAAAAAAAAAAATCATACTAGAGGAATTATTTCTGATCTAAATTGTTCGGATGAAATGGGAGGCCTGTCAATATATCGTACTACTAGGTTATAATGAAAGGAGGAAATTAAGACAGACTGTGACAAGCAGATGGTGGAAGCTTCTAGGAAATATCGCACTGCATATTTGTAACCTATAGTTTATACTTAGGATGTATTGAACATAAATGAGTTACTAGTACTAGGAAATATCAGACTGCGTATTTGTACCGACGAATTTTTAAGATGAAGCTTCTAGGAAATATCATACCACATATTTGTGCTGCTCTGAGCATAACAGAAGTTAATTATTCGTACTTTGTACTTCTGATTCTTGATTATAATAAATGTTTCTGTGAACTAGGAAACAGCAGTATGAGAATTATTTTCTATCAATCGTTTCCTTATCCGTATAAGAATCTTCTTTCAATATATAATTACTCTTAATCGACCTTAAAATTATTCTTTCGATACATAACGTTGTTTCGTAAGAGCGAAAGAGTATCCAAGTGATCTCAACGGGTCACTTGTTGGCAAACCCCATCTTGTTTTAAAAGTTATCATATATGTAATATTTATAGATATCGCTGATTCCTGTTGATAGTTTTTTTAGATCAATAAACTCTGGAATAAGCGATCTCTATCTCTATTATATATAAAGCGAGGCGTTCCCTTCGTTGGGAATTGTGCCAAGCTAAATATGCACATTTTCTAAAAAGATCTTTACAAATCATTCTTAAGATTGTTTGATAAAGGGGTATAATAGTCATAACTGCCTAATTCTTGTAAAACAGAACTTAGAGTTTCTACATCTGTTCCCTCCCTTATTTTTTTTTAGATACGTGCAGTATTGCACGTACAATTTGCAAGTAAATATTATTCCAATACATATTTTCCAACTATCATACACACAATAGATGTCAATGACATAGGGGTGTGAAACGGGAGAAAGCGTTTCCTCTGATGCTTAAAAGTCGGGGGTACGATGGTTCATTTTTGTTTGGGGTGTGGGTCCCCCTGTTAAAATTGACATGCAACCATATGTTTTATGGATGGTATTATGGAATGCACTAGATGGGTCCTTCTCATAACGGGAGGAACAATAAAAAAAAAATTTTGTTAATAAATATATAATATATCCTAAGGACAAATTGTCAATCAAACTTCGTTTCATTAGGGTGCATTCCGACCACACAAGACACCCCAACCCTCATTATTAGTGTTTTTGCCTATAAATAACCCATTTTTAACCTTATCAGTGCGAATTGTGTTGGCTTGATTGTCATAAAAATATTAAAATATTTTTATTAAGAGGCTCTTCGTAGAACGTAAAAAAAATATAGCTTTTTTCCATAACAATCTTAGAATGTTATGTTACTTTATATTTTTGGGATAATTACAGTTTACCCTTTGAGATTTAAGACAATCCCGCTTTCTCTCCTTTAAAATTTTTAAAATACTAATTACCACCTTGAGGTTTGTTATGTATATCAATTTCCCTCTTTTAAAGGTTTGACCAACAAAATATCAAGAGAAAAAAAAATACATTGACAACTTTATCTCTTTTAAATACCAAGTCTACCCTTCAATGAGTCAGAAGGAAATGGGTAAAGTTATCAATATATGTTTTTTTTTCTCTTACAATCTCATCGGTCAAATCTCTAGAAGATGGAAACTGTCATACATAACGAACCTCAAGGTGGTGAACTTATATTTTAAAAACCTTAAGGGGGAAGTGGGATTATTTGAAAAGTGAATAGGATGAACTATAATTATCCCTATATTTTTGTTTTACTTAAAAAAATAAAATAAAATAAAAATTAACAGTTTCTAAGCTATTAAATGTCCTAAACAATTAATGGGATAGCCTTTTTCATTGCATACGTGCAACTTGCTAGTGTGTGTGTGTCTATATATATATATATATATGTAGATTAATGAATTAACATTAGGTTTGGGGCAGGTTAGGATCAATTTGACTAAAGCATTAAATCCATTAATGAAATATCAAACCCTAACCATTAGTTGCAACTTGCAAGGTTTACTCCTAATAACGTAACCCATTGCCGTCCCCAATTCGCATCCTTCTAGAAAAAAAGGATTCAATCCACGCGAGCTCCATCATCCACGCCAAGCAAAAAGGTGTTCGCTTAAAATAAGACAGTGCTATTTCCGGGGCCCACCTCCCCAGTTGCAAGTTGCAACTCGTACCATTTATGCCCTTTTTTTTTTTGACTAATCCAGATGGGACGTAATTATGCTCTTTTAGGAACCTATCACTACAGTGGCACTACACGGTCTATTCACACACAACAAGTACAAAAAACTTCCTGAAGCTACAAAAAGCGAGGCATAGTCGACGTGTCATTTATGTCCCACAAACTCAACCAATCGGTTGTTGCCACGTTTCCAAATCGATCGGAACGCTTCCGGACATTTGAGAATGGAGGGAAAAGAAAAATGAAGCACTAAACAGGCTTAATGGCCGAAGGTCTTATCTATTTTCAACTAACTGCCAAACCAAAACCCTTCTTCGTCTCCAAATCCCGTTCCCGACTGAGAAATATAAAAAGTCTCCGAATTCATTCCTTACAAGTTGGCCGAAAGCAATGGGAATAAATTCATTTCTTTAATACTGGCTTTTTGCCTAACCTGTAAAGCTAAGCCACCCCCATTTTTAGGTCAATTTCGAGGATTTCAAATTCAATGGAGAGTGGGGAAATCATCTGAGAATGGAAGGAAAGCTTTTTGCGAAGTAGGAATTTTGTTGGTGGGATCACTTTTTCGAGGTGTCCGATCGATCGTCTAAAGCTGGAAAGACAATTCTGGGAAATGCTATTGCGGTGTTGGGTTGAGCTGAGAAGAGAGAATTAAGTGCAGCGGAGGAGAGAGATGGTGGTTCGGAAAGTTGGAAAGTACGAAGTTGGGAGGACGATCGGCGAAGGAACCTTCGCCAAGGTCAAGTTCGCTCAGAATACGGAGACCGGCGAAAGCGTCGCCATGAAAGTGCTCGATCGCAGTACCATCCTCAAGCACAAGATGGTCGATCAGGTCTGTTCGGTTTTTGCTCATCCATACCTCTCTGCCCACCCCACCGAACCCCCCCAACCTCTCTATTTCTCTGTCTCTGTCTCTCTCCCCCTCGTCTGTCCGGATTTATAGGGTTTTCGATGTGAGTTATTGCTTTCAAGCAAACGATCCCGGTTGACAGATAAGAAATTATTGGAGTCTTCTGTTACATTTATGTTCCGAAGTTGTCGGGTTTTCCTCCCTTTATTTAGTTTTTTATTTTATTTTTGTTTGCTGCGTCGTTTCGAAATCAGCTTGAGAAGCAAAAATAGACAGTATGATCTCGCTGCTTCCAAATATTCAAGCTTCATTTGTGTACCGGATGATGGTTAAGGCCGATTGAGTGAGCAGATCAATCACCGGGATCAGAACTTCTTCTTATATTACTGACACTACTACTACTATTAAATATACTTTACCTAAACGTTGTTTATAGTCTTCAGTCTTGATTTTTGAGCTGTTTAATCCATTGCTTTTACCTGTCTTATTTGTCTTGCAGCTTAATCACCCTTTTCTTGATTTCACCATTTAATTGCAAACCACCAATTATTCATTCATAATTTGTATTGAATCTAATTTCCGGAGAGCAGATGTAATGTAATGAGATTTAGTTTATTGCACTGAATTTTGGAATAAGGACTGCTAATAACATGAGAAACAGAGAAAATTTCTGCCATTTGTTTAGAATTCCATTCACCTGATGTTGTTTACAGTTCAAAACTTGGCGATGTAAATGATATCAGTATATTAATGATGCTAGATAGATTTAAGCAAATAGTTTCCTCAATTAATGAATGATGAAATGATGACAAAGGATGGAAGATGTGATTTGAGTAATTACTATGTTACGTTTGAACATGGTGTTCCCAGCCTATCAGGTAAGTAGGGTCGCTTAATGGGCTGGCCTGGCACGGCACAATTAGCCTGTGCCTTGCAGGACGTGGGCCAGCCCAAGCACGGCCCACTTCCTTGAAGGGCCTTGCCGTGCCTGGCCCGTCAGGGAAAACCCAGGCACGGCCTAGCTCGTGGCACGGCTAGGGTTGGGCCGTATCGTTCCTGGTGGGCCGCCCGCCCGTGGGCTTGGGTCCTTTTTTTGCAAAAAAAATTGGAGAAAATTAGTAAAAAAAACATAAAAAATTCTGGAAAAAATATGATTATTTTTCACAAAAATGTTTTACACATACTGGGATAGAATTTGCTAAAAAAAATTAAATAAATTAATTATTAAAAGTACAAGTGTACAACTTTGTAAATACAACCATACTTATACATAATATACTTGCACAAATAATACTGCATCACTATAGTATAAGTACATCCCAACTAAGTTGGCACCCATTTATCCCAACTAGGTTGCCACTCATCTATCCTAACTTGATTAGGGGGTAAAATTGTAAAAAAAAAAGGGGGAAAAACACTTTTTGGGGTAAAAAATTTGCGTGCCAGGCGGGCCGGCATGCGGGCACGGCCCAACTGGCCTACTTGATGCTGGCCGTGCCGCCCGCTTGCTTGCCGACCTGGCCACAGCCCGCTGGGCCGTGCTTTAACGGGCCTCGTGCCATGCCGGCCCACTAGCGGGCTGGGCCAGGCACGAGCATGCTTTAAACATGTTGGGCCGTGCCGGCCCAGCCCGATAAGCAACCCTACAGGTAAGTCAATAAATTGGTGGCGGAATACGGTACTGAACTGAGTATGCGTGTTTATCCTCTAATCTGATGTATATGTTCTTTGAAATATAAAATTCAGTGAAACCATTATTGAGTACCTCATTGTTTTTGGTGGATTGGCTGGTTTACACTCATTTGCTTAATACCTTTTTTTAGGGGGGTTGTTGGGGTGGGCTGGAGGATATTTAATTACTGATCTTCATTGCTCTTTCTCTCTCTCTCTCTCTCTCTCTCTCTTGCTATATATATATATATATTTGATATTTATGATAACGTTTGAGTCTTGTAATGGTGCTCCCTTTTTCTTATTTATGCAGATTAAGAGGGAGATATCCATAATGAAGCTTGTTAGACATCCACATGTTGTTCGTCTTCACGAGGCATGGGCTTTAACTTAATACTGAGATACTTCTTTATGTGATGCTAATTTTAGAGTCATATATGATGTCCTTATTTTTGGTGTATTCTCACATCTTCAGTGTAGCAACTGGTTCTTAACTGTAGCCTTTTCCTTTTTGGTTAGGTTCTGGCTAGCCGCACAAAGATCTATATAATTTTGGAGTTCATTACAGGCGGTGAACTGTTTGATAAAATAGTGAGCTTCCACAGCGATATGATTGGCTGTTTATGGCTTTGACATTACTATATTTCTTTTACATTTGGTATCGTGGTGAAGTCTATTTTCCTTTCTTGGCAGGTTCACCATGGACGACTCAGTGAAATAGAGTCCCGGAGATACTTCCAGCAGCTCATTGATGGTGTAGATTATTGTCACAGTAAGGGAGTCTACCACAGAGATTTGAAGGTGTTTTAATGACTAGAATTTGGAAATTTGTTGTGCATTTAATATCACTTTAGCTTCTTATAATTGTTTATTTTTATGTACAGCCTGAAAACCTTCTCCTGGATTACCAAGGAAATCTAAAAATTTCAGATTTTGGCCTAAGTGCAAACCCTCCAGAAGTATGATTCTTATTATGAATTTATGTTGTTTTCCGAGTCTTCGATACTCTCAACTATTCGGAGAAATGACATACAAGGATTTATCACTTGCTTTTCTGTTTGTGCACAGGGAGTTGTCCTTCTTCGTACAACCTGTGGAACCCCTAACTATGTCGCACCTGAGGTACTTATTTGACGTTAGATTCTGAGTCGAGGGTTGGATGGGTGGGGGATATTATCAATGATGTTATTTTTCTTTCATATTTGCTTCAGTATCAAGTGTTCATATTCTGCTCTAGGTACTCAGTCACAAAGGTTACAATGGTGCTGTGGCAGATGTTTGGTCCTGTGGGGTCATCCTTTATGTTCTGATGGCAGGGTATCTCCCATTTGATGAGGTTGATCTCACGACATTGTACAATAAGGCATGCCCTTTCCTAACTCATTACCATGTTTCTCTGTTACATTTTCTGATAACAACTCTGTGGCCTGTGGCTTACTAAGATTACATGTTGACCTATTGAGTTTTCTAATCTCCACCATTTTAACATTTTTACTACTCATCATTCAATTATATATTATTATTTCAATTAATAATATAACTGATGACTGTTCTCTCCAGATTGAAAAAGCGGAGTTCTCCTGCCCTTCCTGGTTCCCTGTAGGAGCAAAATCTTTGATTCACAGGATCTTGGACCCAAATCCTGAAACTGTAAGTATTAGCAACTTTATAATTGTAATTTTCGCTCAATGAAATAATGCCTCTATTCTTGTTTGGGAAAAGAATTACTTATGGTTTTTAGTTTTCATAATTAAATTGATAAATGCTTCTTCATTGTGCTTGTGAGACATGATTGAGGTATAGTGTTACTATCTCATGTTTGTGGACTTGAATTTTATAAAATGTCTAATGGGCTTGTGAGACATGATTGAGGTATAGCGTTATTATCTGCTACAGAAACTCTTTGTTCTGAAGACTATCCAAATATGCTCGTTGTGCTTGTGAGACTTAACCTATATGAGACTGACACATAAAGCATCTGCTCAATCTTTCCAATATAGTGGATGAGAAAAATTTAAATATGCCCTCTTAGAAATCCATGAATGATTTGCCTGTACTCATTTTTAGCGTTCCATATTTTGAATGAATATGACGGACTTGATAGTTCTGTTTCTGATTTACGAATTGAGTCTTTCTGATTTACGAGTCACAGTAACTCTTGATTTCTGCAGCGTATTCGGATTGAAGAGATCAGGAGCGATGCATGGTTTGAGAATGGTTATGTTCCTGTTAGGGCTTTTGAATATGAGGATGTTAATCTGGATGACGTATATGCTGTTTTTGATGATCCTGAGGTTGGTAATATTTTCAGTGTTGATCATTACTATTTATCATGAATCATGATAAGAGATATCCAATAATGTACCAGTTGTATTCCATAATTTTATTGTCTTTTTTCTGAATTGCGGAATTTTTTATGCTTGATTATTATTCTACTCATATATAAGATTGTTGGTTGTGGTATTCACTCTCTCTAAATCATCACTTATCACATCAGTTTCCTCTTCTAATAAAAATCAATTCTCCTAGTGAATATTTTAACTAGTGCTATGGAGTTCTGTAGGAAGAGAAGGCTAATGACCAACATGGCAGCGAGGAAAGTGGTCCCTTGATATTAAATGCATTTGACCTAATAATTCTTTCTCAAGGGCTAAATCTTTCAGCATTATTCGATCGTGGACAGGTAGGCCTTGAACTTGGACTTGTAACTCACTCTTTTATTGTTGTCGTGAATAAACTATTGCTATACACCATGAGTTGGTTTCTGTTTGTCACTCTGTCCTTTTTCCTTCTGGAATATGAGTAATACATAGCCAAGAGTCACATCTAATACGGGCATCTCTAGCTGATACTGTGTCTCCAATCTAACCGATTACTTTGTTTGTGGAACTCCATATTTTCAATCTAGTGCATGGCAACATGATTCTGTTTCCCACTTGGGTAGGAGATTTGAATTGCTTTCTTTGGACAGGACTCTGTGAAGCATCAGACCCGCTTTATTTCGCAGAAACCAGCAAAGGTGGTTCTGTCAAGTATGGAAGTTGTTGCTCAGTCAATGGGTTTCAAAACTCATATCCGTAATTATAAGGTAGACCATCTGGGTCTCACATTTTCTGCTCTGTTTTTATTTATTTAATTTCTTTTTTAAAGACAGAGGTTTTGTGAAAAACTGGGAATGTAAACCCCTGCAGATTGTATTCATAAGAATGATCCGTAAGATCATTAACCAGCTTGGGCAAATGAGGGATTAGTCTGCAAAAGAGCAGACCAATCCAAGTGAATGATAAAGGCTCCATGAGCATATCCAAGAGCTAGTTAACCGAGATATATTTCTTGTGCTTTGTAAATTACATTTTTGCTCCATTTACTTTCTTTTGATATGATCTTGTGCTAGCTATCAGAATGCTTTCTTTACATACATGCTTATATAAATATATTTGTGTGTATGGTTTGCATTTTTTAAAATTATTATCTTATTCCCTGAATAATATAAATAATTGAGTTGACAAGTCATATTCAAGATGAGGTGTCTTGGTGTATGTTATTTGTAGGTGATGTAATCTTGGTATGTCACACTTGAGAAGAAGTAAATGTTATGTTAGAATTGTGGAAAGATGCCCTTGGAACAAAAGGGTTTTAAAATAAGTCATGCAAAGATTGTATATGAAATGCCCTTTTAATACAAATAACAATATAACTAATTCAACTATTATAATTGACGATCAGGATATTCCTTTAAGTAATAAATTCAGATATTTTAGATTAGTAGTACAAAATATGGTGAAATTGATGAAGATGTAGTATATTGGATTAGAGATGATAAATTCAAATTGCTGTTCAGAACGGTCATTTAATCCTTCCATGTGGTTAAAAATTAAGTTTCTCACTAGTAAAATATACCTTCTAAGACAGAAATCCTTTTCCCTGAAAAGGTAATATTAACTTTTCTAGGCTCTTCTGCTTTCTATGCGATTGCTTGGAATTTCTTGAGGGGTGCGTGTGTCTTTTGAAATCATAATTGATACTGCTTTTTAGAGCATTTGGACTAATTGTTAATTTTCAGATGAGGGTGGAAGGTCTCTCGGCCAACAAAGCTGCACATTTCTCTGTCATCTTGGAAGTGAGTTCTATTCAATTTATTTCTCCTTTCTGGATTTTCGCTTTAGTCTATTTAGTTTTCTCTTTATATCTAACAATTGACACTCTCCTTTTTGTTAGCAGATTTTTGAAGTTGCTCCCTCGTTTAACATGGTGGATATTCATAAAGCAGCTGGAGATGCTGTTGAATACCTGAAGGTCAGATGCAAATTATTTTCTTCAATTAAACCTGATTAATAACAGTATAGTTTATCAAATCTCACCCTACTGTTCAATTTCCTTTGATATGATGTTTTTTGTTAGGTTTTTTTCTCTGCTCAATCTGCTTGCAAGTAAATGCTATTTTTTAGTTTTTTGGTTTCATGGATTCTAATATGGTGAAATCTGTCCTCTTTTAATGCAGTTCTACAAGAATTTTTGTAATAATCTAGAAGATATAATATGGAAACCACCCAATGAAACATGCAGATCATGGATTACCAAGACGAGGAGTAAGAAGCGCTGAGCTGCATTTCCTGTATCCTGTTGTGTTCTCATATTAATGTAACAATGGGTTCAACCCACAGCTAGATTAGATTTTCACTCCGGTTTTGTAGCGGTAGCACGTTCCTTATGGATTTTTTCTTTGTAAATGTACATTATGTCACTTGTCCATTTTCTGACACCACAAATTGCTTTTGTTTAAGTCAAAGGTGTCTGGACTGTGTGATGTTCAGTTTAGGTTAAATGAAGTTTTTCTAAATTTCCGTTTCGGATGCTGAAAATTTTGGAAAATGGGTTGAGGAATTTGGATGTTGCAAGAATATTTTGATAAGTTCAATAAAACGGAGTTGCATTAGGTCAAAAGGAGGGTTTGGTTTCTTGTTTGGAAGAGGAGGCCCTCAAGTGGGTTTTCTGTTTTTTGGGTATGCAAGAACATGTGTTATGCCCAAACAACCGAGCAATGCGAAAAGGAAATCAAAGGGAGACATCTAGTTGCTCAGAGGAAGACGGTGCACTATGGAAAATTCAAATGCATTGACGTGACGACGAATGTACAACTATAAAGAACAAAGAAGGTTCATACAATCAGCTAGACCTACAATTTGGGAGAAGAGAACTTGTAAATATTCGATGAGAAATAACCAATCCATTTCATTGTCTCATAACGCGGGACGGTACGGCAAGCCCATGTTGGAGAAGTGGAGTCTGGGAAGACTAAGCCCAGGCTAGAATTGAACCCAACTTACTCAGGTAAACATAAATCGAACCTAACCTCTCCTAATCGGGCCTCTTTTTGCCATGATCAGTATGCCAAAAAGGATCGATACAGAGGAACGCAGCGTCATGTACTGCCTTCTTTTAATGCATGACCGTCTACCATATGAGTCAATTGACATATGAACAGGGCATTCTGGATTTCGCAGAAAAGAGGAACGCTTCAACGGCGGCCTTCACGAGGAAATCATATCTTTAACGAATCATATACTTATTTCCGATCATATCCTGACAAACCAGATCACAAAGTGACGAGTCTAAATGCCCAGTTAACACGACAAAGAGCCTCCCCACCTAAAGACGTCAACCTTCTTATAATACAATGTAACGACCACAATTTGACTCCCCTATGCAATCTTCATCTAATATAATAACAGTTTGAAACCCGCAAGATTCCAACAGAACAGCATTTCTCCTCAACTCAGCTTATAAGATAGATACAAAAACCGCCAGACGTTTACCTCGTGAACAAATACGAAGTCGAAAGCTATTGGAAAATAGGAGGATTATTTTCCATCGCATTCAAACCTATTTCTTCACCTCCTCATACTCCGCTTCTGGCGGTTGGTCGCCACCCTGCGAACCCCCGGAAGCAGATCCTCCTGCCATGTGCTGTCCAATCTTAGACACAGCCTTGTTTGCTGTGTCAATCTTTGACTTGATCTCCTCGGCATTATCCCCAGTCGCTGCCTTTCTCAAGTCCGCAACCGCAGATTCAATCTCTGTGGCTACCTCTGCAGGGATCTTGTCCTTGTATTCATTCAAACTCTTTTCCACGCTGTAGATGGTTGTGTCCGCACTATTCTTAATATCAATCAGAGCTTTCCTCTCCTGGTCCCTTTGAGCATGCAACTCAGCCTCCTTGACCATTTTTTGGATCTCATCCTCTGAAAGTCCTCCAGACGATTTGATTGTTATTTGTTGCTCCTTACCAGTGGCCTTGTCCTTGGCAGAAACAGTAACAATCCCATTGGCATCTATGTCAAAGGTTACTTCGATCTGTGGCATACCTCTTGGAGCTGGTGGAATACCCACAAGCTCGAACTCACCAAGAAGCTTGTTGTCTGAGGCCATTTCACGCTCACCTTGCAGTACCCGGACACCCACCTGAGTCTGGTTGTCAGCTGCTGTGGAGAACACCTGTGATCATAGGTCCACAAGTTAATGGAGGAGAAAAAAAAATATAGAATAAGGTAAAACATACATAATTTGTAATAGCAGGTGCACCTAGTAGACTGTATGTACCTAGCATCAGGCATACATTATAAACGTAAGGCAGATATTTGGACAAATATTGACTAGAATGCTGTGTTAATATGTGGCACAAGTAAACCTATTAATTAGACCATCCTTGGTACAACAGTCAATGTCCTACATGAAGAGCTCAGCACCCATGAATCAGATTTATCTAATTCTCCTACAAGAACGTACATTTATGAATGATCTAATCTCTGATAAACATTTATACTGTTTCTGCATGATATTAACATGATAAAATCACCCAATGAAAATTAGACCATCAGCAGCCAATATGCTAAAAACCAAATGGAACGCCATAGATATTACTTAGCAACATATGACTAGATGAGCATAAACTTGTCATATGACAACTGCGTAACTAGTTCTTCAATAACTCAGTCCAAAGCTGAAATTAATTCAATTTACTGACCTGACTCTTCTTTGTCGGAATGGTTGTATTTCTATTGATCAACCTTGTGAAGACACCACCAAGAGTCTCAATTCCCAGGGATAAAGGAGTGACATCCAAAAGCAGTAGCTCCTTAACATCTCCACGTAGTATACCTCCCTGAATGGCAGCTCCCATTGCAACAGCCTCATCTGGATTAACCCCTTTGCTTGGATCCTTCCCAAATATCTCTGTAACTACTTGCTGTATTTTGGGCACACGTGTCATCCCTCCAACAAGAAGAACCTCATCCACATCCTTGGTAGTAATTCCAGCATCCTTCAAACAGCTCTTACATGGTTCCCTGGTCCTCTCAATCAAATGGTTCACCAAAGTCTCAAACTTTGATCTCGTCAATGTGATATTCAAATGCTTCGCACCCGATGCATCAGCTGTGATGAAAGGCAAGTTGATATCAGTCTGGGTTGTAGATGAGAGTTCTATTTTCGCCTTCTCAGCTGCTTCGCGAAGCCTCTGCAAGGCGAGCCTGTCCTTTGTGAGGTCAATTGCCTCAGTCCTCTTGAACTCACTGACTAAGAAATCCAACAGGGCATTGTCAAAATCCTCCCCACCCAAGAATGTATCACCATTTGTAGCTTTGACCTAAATAAGATACAGGTAATTATAGTTACCATATAAATAGAGATCTTACTTGTAGCAGAACAACATGCACAACTTAAAACCCTCAATGAGACATAATCAAAGATATGTTGCACATGGATATAAAGCATCTTAGGTTGTAAAGTAAAATATGTACCTCGAAAACACCACTGGAGATTTCTAGAATTGAAATATCAAATGTCCCACCACCAAGATCATAGACTGCAATGAGACCCTCCTTGTTATTTAATCCATACGAAAGAGCAGCAGCAGTTGGCTCATTGATAATTCTTTGTACATCAAGAGCAGCTATTCTCCCTGCATCTTTTGTTGCTTGTCTTTGAGCATCATTGAAATACGCAGGAACTGTGATCACAGCTTTTGTAACACCTTTCCCAAGGTAGGACTCAGCAGTTTCTTTCATCTTGGTTAAAATAAAGGCTCCAATCTGGCTTGGGGAATATTGCTGTCCATTAGCTTCAACCCATGCATCTCCATTAGGAGCCTTAACTATCTTGTATGGAACCATCTTCATCTCTTTCTGCGTCTGGGGATCATCAAATTTCCTTCCTATAAGACGCTTAGTCCCAAAAATTGTGTTTGTCGGGTTGGTCACAGCCTGGCGTTTAGCTGGAGTTCCCACAAGAAGCTCTCCTTTTTGGTTGAAGGCAACCACCGATGGTGTGGTTCGTGCTCCTTCAGAGTTCTCAATAACTTTCGCATTCTGCACATATTTACAGCAGTGGTAAGCAATTGGCAACAGCTCCAGCAGGACACATCAATCATTATACCACAGAGAGCAAGTTATCAAATGAAAATTTCATGATGCCAGAAATCTAACCTTTCCTTCCATAATTGCAACACAGGAGTTGGTAGTACCCAAGTCAATGCCAATGACATCATTTCCAGCAGGCTTTGAGCTGTATCAGACACCGAGTTACTTAAGATATGGAACTAATAAAAGACGATAAGATACACATGAACAATCAAATTAAGTACCTGAATGGTCTTGCTAAACTCGCCCACTTCGGAATCAGGGGAGAGGTAACATATGATGTTTTTGCATTGCCAGAAAACTACACAGCATAAAAAGACACAGGATATAAGGGATGGGCAGTCTCTAATAAATTATCCACTCATATCAAAGAATAAACAGGCGTCTGCATCAGCTGTACAGAAACTTTGGTTTAGCAAGATAAATAGTAAGATAAAGTGAAGATCATTACCTACAAATGTTATGTTTATGTTTATGAAATAATTAGACTACTTTCATATACAAACACAAGGTCATGCTTCATTAAATCTTGTCAAACTGATTATTATGTAACATTTTATGACGCTATAAATGTACTTGGATTCTTCACTATCATATCAGTGTACCCAACAATCATCAACCATTGCAGTAAGATCCAAAATTGATACTTGGAACCATGGACCTCAGATGCACTATTCTCTAAACAAGTCTCATCATGCAGATGTGTTCCCGACGCAACATTACAATATACGATTTTCCCAACAGTAGTAGATTACCATAGGCATTGGCTATAGAAGCAAACCACTCTAGTAACAGTTGTTACCCTACCCCCAAAATGTGCCAACTTGTTACTTTTATACTCAAACACACATGTGCATGAGCATGCTGGATGGAAGGGTGAACAGGCATACAGATCCGCACAAATATCTATAAATGAAAATAATTAAAAATATTACCCATGGGATTAAAGAGGCCATTGACTTGACTTCTCAATATATATTATAGGACCCATCTGGATAAGCCAATCAAACCAGAAAATAATGCTTTCATTTTTTGGGATCTTAAAACCCCAAACTATTAGGAGTTCACAACTAGTGTTTATAAAGAAAACTGTCCGTACAGGCTATTTCAACCATAAATTTTTAACGAACTAGTCGCAGATTGGTCTAACATGTGGGAAATATGGAATGACTGCAATCCCTTATTCGTTTAAAATTCTTTTACAGAATTACAGTATACTATATTTGATGGATATTCACTAGGATTTTCCATTAACAGATCTCAATTCAATTCCACTTTTGTCATTATGGCTTAGAATTCAATATCCCATAACTTTAATTAACATAACAGTTAGTTAAAAAGTAAACAAACAAACCATTTTAAACAAGATGACAGCACAACATTACTTATACAAAGGCTACCCACCAATAAGACACTGTTATTATCAGACTTAAAGCCTTGGATTTAGTAAAGAATGCCTTCATTAAGTTCCATGGGACGCAATCTTTCTTTTAATGTTCCATGATTACAATATTTTAATAGATACTGCATTACTGGTAAAAAAAACGAATTTATTAAAGTGAATTAAAATTTAAAATATAATCATATTTTCAAAGATGCCACAAGCATGTGGATCTTTACCACCTATAAACTTCATTCTTCTTTTGTTTAGTAGGTATCTGGGCTGTAACTATGTTGTCTAGGCCACAGCCATAAGAGAATGTTCTGTACCATATTTCAAGGCTAGGTTTTTTAAGATATAGAAAAGGAAATTCATTTTCTCCATCCATGACACATACTCAGTGAACCTGAGGATAACATTAAAAAGGATAACACTCAAAAGATTAAAAGTATCAGACTGACAGCAAAACAAAATCAGCGTCATTATCACATTGATAATTCTAAAATCCTCAAAAGTCCAGCATACCCGTTAGAGCTTATTATTGGTCACTTAATATGCAAATTAAGCTTACTATTGGTCACTTTTTTCATAACCAATGTAATTTGCTTCATTCACTAATATTTCCCTCATACTCTTCCCCAACTTTTCCTCACTTCCTCCCATTAAATAACCACAATAGCTACTTATTTGGGTATAATATAGCAACCAATTAAATGGAAGCCGAGACTTCTAAATTACAAAGCAATCTCATCACAAAAAATGCCTTCCTACAACAATAAGAACAGAAGAAAAAATGACATAGGATAATTGAGTTCATAGATAATTATCGCCAGACAAAACCCTATAATATAAGAGCTTCAACTGAATAATTTAAGGTAATAATACGTATCAGAACTTCGATGAACGAAAAAGGCCAGAACCTATATCTCATCAAACGCCACACACACACACACACACACCAGAACACACAAGGATTGTTGCTCTCCTCAACCTGAAAAACTGAAGAACCAAGGTCACGAAAGCAATTGAATATACCGAAAAGACAAATCCAAACACACACAAAAAAAAAAAATGAAACGAAAGGAAATTCATCAAAGGCATCAAAATCACAAAATGAAGGAACATAATCATTTAGTTACGGCCGAAATTTTTTCTACCATCATCCGACGAATCACATAGAAAACGTATGAAATAAGAAGTACAGTCGGTAAATACTTTAAATTATAGAAATTCGAGCAAAGAATAAATTCTGAGATAGGAGCATGTCACGAACTATAAGATGAAATTACATACGGATCTGTAAGAAGATACGGAAGAGGAATAGATATCCCGACGTCTTAGAGATCTCAGAAGAACTGACGTAGCCATGATCGATGCTTGCCTTGGCGAACCAGAAGAGTGGTTTAGGGTTTAAGCGGTTTAGGGCTTCGAAAAGCTTCGCAAAGAACGTAGAAGAAAAGGCTTCCCCGTTCTATATAATTAACGCGTGAAGTCGCTCAAGCTTAATCGGACATTCTAGACACTAGCTGAACTGAACCAGTTCTAGTTAAGTAGGTCAAATGACGGGTTTACCCTTCAAATCGAAGAAGTTCTACTGTTACTTTTGTTATTAGCCTTTTTGAGAATTCCCTTTTTTTTCCATTTGGGGAAAATAGTCTAGCATGTGAGGCTTAGGTAGCGTTTGGGATTGCTAGTGCTTAGGGATCAGTACTTAAATAATAAGTTGGCTTATTTAAGTACTGATCCATAGTTATAAAAAAGTGCTTATATGACAAGTTGGGTGTTTGGTAAATACATTTATTTAAGCACTTAATAATATAATAAATGTTTTTTAGTTAAGGAAATTATTTGGTAAAAATATGTATTAGACCGGTTACTTTTTTATTTTATCCAAACCGAACAAGTCTGTTTCACGTTTCTCTGGCTTTTCTTCCCAAATCACCACGTCTCTCCCACCAATAACCGGCAGCATTAGCGGCGGCGGCAGCACCTGAAATCTGGAATTCACGGTCATCCTCCGGCAGGCAAGAGGCGAAGAAGCCATAGAACTGGAAGCACCCTCGGCATCGTATCTTCGACAAGAAAAACTACTCGAACTCTCCGACTCGCTCACGTCGGTGCTGAGGCCGTAGCTCTCAAAGCGCTCACTCTGTTGATTGTAATCGTCTTCCGACGAAACACTCCCCATTGATCAAAACAAAACGCTCTAAACCCTTTGAAGTTCACTCGTAATCCAAGATCTCAGCCGCAAATTTGCTCCAGCGAGGAATCGTCACTTACTGGGTTCGATAGAAGAAGATACTTCACATGATTTGAGAGAATCACAGAAGATTAGTGATGGTGAGAAGGAAAAAGGGAAAAGCATAGATAAAGCACGCCTCTACCTCTGTCGATTTCCTCTTCGTCCATCGGTCGAAACCGTCAACTCATTTCGTGTTAGACAATTCAACATCTCTCCCTCTCGGACTTTTATCGGAACAGAGAAAGATGGCTTATCGAAACAGAGGAAGGAGAAGCCACTCTCAGGTGCTTCTCCTTATGGGTCATATTCCTCTTTTTCTTATGGGTAAGTACTTACCCATCTAAGATAACCAAACAGATTTTAAGCTTAAATAAGTGCTTTAATAAGCCATAAGCTCAAATAAACACTTATTTAAGCAATCCCAAATGCAGCCTTAAGCACGCAAAATAAGGTCCGTCAACTTAAAATCTGAAACGCTGCAGATAAAGAAAGATTGGGTGGCCCCACTTGAAAGAGTTAACTGTCTAATTTTTAGTTTTTGTATTCAATAAAATTTGGATATTTCAATTTATGTATTTTTTTTATGTATTTAGAGAATTACCCAGCATTCAAAAGAATAAAAATTAAATCCTAACATGAACTCCTCTTCCAACTTTAGCCATCGAATATTATAATTTATGTTTTTATATTCATATCTTAAACTAGTTTTGTTATATTACTAATTCATCTCATAAATTTGTAGTAATTTTCTTGCTTAGTTCATTGATATATAAGAAACCTTTATACATAAGCATGAATATTTTAAGTGTTTTTCTAATAAATTGCAAAAAAAAGAAAAAAGGCAAAAAACAGGCTTAATTGAGCCAGGCTCAGGCTTCTTTCTTTTTTTTAGGGCCGCGCTTAGGTTTGAGTATGAAGCCTAAAAACCGGGCCGGGCTGGATGGTATAACACGTACATGATGGAGGGTCACTACATCCAAGATGGCTAACCTGGTGGTCCTAAAGTATGGGCCTGACCCATGCATTTAAAACGCTTGAAGGGCTTTATGTCCGCCTGTTTGGCCTGAGGCAGTCCATAGCTGAACCACTTCTTTTGTTGGTAAGATAGCTGAACCGCTTCACACTTCACACTTTTTTTTTTTTTTGGAACTCAGGGTATCCAGGTCCGCTTACGCTCAACCGATTAATCCCTGAGGGCCCATGCAAGACCCTACAACCTACATGAGCCGGTTAAGTCTAAGGCTCCCTTATGCAGGTAGCCCCAAAGAATTGATAACACCCAAGAAGTTTTGAACCTGAGACCTTGGAGGGAGCACACCCCCAGAGTCCAAGCCTTCACACTTCACACTTTTTTTTTTAGAGTTAGGGCCCTTCGTGTTGAAGGGGCCCTCCAAAAATAGGCTTATGCCGCTGATTGCGGCGTGCACACAGTATTCTTTAGTAAAAGGCGAAAGAATATTTCGCTCTGTGCCCGCCGCATGGCTGCGTTAATAGTTATTTGTAGAAAATGCTCTTTCACACTTCACACTTGGTAATTACTGTTGTAACTGAAAATAATGAATCATGGACGAAAGTCACGAAATCTTTCATATCTATTTTGTTCTAATGTTCGTCCATTAAACAATTAGTACTCCAGGGTATACGTGGACAACCTTCTAACGGTCCACGAAGAATCAAACGATAAAGATTTAACACTACTGACTGGCTTTTCAAAGCCCAGATCATTGGTGCCACTATGCCTTTTGTTGGTTCCAAAAGTTTCCTCTTTCATCAATCGGATCAATGTAAGGAATTTTTTGTTTCTTCTGGAGTGATCCCAAGCTTTAATTCCCATGAATGCAAAAGGGAAGATAGATGCTCCAAATTTCACATTGTACGCCATAATCATTCCAAGTATGCCAATCCAAGAGAGACGGCAACTCTCAACCTTAATGGCCCATTGATGGTGAAATCCCACAATATTCTATTATCATGTAACCTGGATTTTTCTGCAGACTTCTGCACATTGGTAAACACATAAAAGTCCCTAACGTCTCATACAAAGCTACTCAGAATGAGGACATTTTGTTTGTCCGTCCTTTCGCTAAAGACAGAACAGAGGAACCATCATCTTGTTCCGTCGAAGAACGTCACATCCATAGATGGCCAGGTTGATACACGTAATGGCCGTCGCGCAATCCGTGGAAACGTTAACAGAAGAAGAATATAATCCCGGATTTTTCAAGCTCAAATTGGAAGCAATAATCAGACGTCGTAATCATTCCATAAAGTTCAAAGCCAACGAGGAACAAGTTGTAGCTTTTCGATCAGGACGAACCGGAAGCTGAAGTTTCAATGAAGAGGCCTCATTACAAGCTTTGGAAGCA
Source organism: Buxus sempervirens (assembly GCA_947561395.2). Taxonomy (NCBI): domain Eukaryota; kingdom Viridiplantae; phylum Streptophyta; class Magnoliopsida; order Buxales; family Buxaceae; genus Buxus; species Buxus sempervirens. The sequence goes on from OX387184.1 coordinate 11,228,311, forward strand.
ACTCCTAACAGTGCCCCACCAGCTGTTTGTACGGCTTCTGACTCATCCTTTCGATCCCTTTAACTCTCCTTCTACCCCCCCAAACCCAATTGGGCCGGAGATCGATCGATCGAGCAAAAGAGCAATAGAAATCGTTTCTCAAACAGTGTAGTAGTTCTCTCCTCTCTCCTTTTTCACAATCATTCAATCAATCAAATCTCCTTTCTGTTCCATGTATTAATAAATCCTCTCCCAGAATACTCTGTTTTGATTTGTTCTTGAAAGGTGATAATATATGGCCAAGCGTAATGATCATCAGCCTGAAGCAGTGATCGATATAGTGAAGCCTTCCAGTTTCACTACTGGTGGGTTAGAATTCTCCAGCCTGACTTACTCGGTGACCAAGAAGACCAAGGTCGACGGGAAATGGAAAAAGCAAGACGTGGACTTGCTGAACAAGATAACTGGGTATGCACCAAAAGGTTGCGTCACGGCTGTAATGGGGCCTAGTGGTGCAGGGAAGTCCACCTTCTTGGATGGGTTAGCCGGACGAATCGCCAGTGGAAGCCTCAAGGGTAAGGTGTCCTTGGATGGGATGGAGATGAGCCCAAGCTTGATCAAGAGAACATCTGCCTATGTCATGCAGGAGGATCGGCTCTTCCCCATGCTTACAGTGTACGAGACCTTGATGTTTGCAGCTGATTTTCGTTTGGGATCGATCTCCCGGGAAGATAAGAAACAGCGCGTCGAGAAGTTGATTGAGCAGCTTGGATTAATGGTAGGTGCATTCTGCATGAATGATTCCAATTCTTCTTCAATTCTCTGTCTGGCTAATTACTCATAAAGTTTTTATTTTTGGCTACTTTGAGTTACAGTCATCTAGGAATACTTACATAGGTGATGAAGGGAATCGGGGAGTGTCAGGAGGTGAGCGTCGCCGCGTCTCGATTGGAGTCGACATAATCCATGGCCCATCTTTGCTGTTCCTGGATGAACCAACTTCTGGTCTAGACTCCACCAGTGCACATAGTGTGATTGAAAAGGTGCACCATATTGCAAGATCAGGCAGCACTGTAATTCTCACCATTCATCAGCCCTCATACAGGATCCTACAGCTTCTGGATCACCTAATTGTACTTGCTCGTGGCCAACTCATGTTCCAAGGATCGCCACAGAATGTAGGCTTGTACTTGTCACGCATGGGTCGAAAGCTCCCCAAAGGTGAAAACCCTATAGAGTACCTCATGGATGTGATACAAGAGTATGATCTGTCTGAGTTTGGTGTAAGGGCGCTGGCCGAATTTGCTCTTAATGGGATGAAACCCCCGCCAATCTCTGCCGATGAGTACATCTCAGAGTCAATAGTTACGCCAACACCGCCACGACCACCACCTCCACAGGCAAGTGACAAGGAAACAAGGACTGGAAAGCGTCTTCACCTATCAACTGGGTCTGGTTTACGTGGTGTGCCTAGTAAGTTTGATCATAGCGTGAGAAGCCCTTGGGCATCATCGAAGTCGTCAATGTGGGGTGGGAGCCAAAGCGGGATTATGGAGACACTGAGGTTTACGCCGTCTCGGCCACAGGCAGCTGATCCAAAGATGCACAATCCAATGAGGTAACTCTCAGCTTCTTTCAATGAATTAACCATGGAATATATTAGTTTCTTTGTTAGTCATCAAATTATGCGATCTTCATTCCTGGTTTCATCCATCCATGGCTGCGTGTACTGCAGTTCATCTCCAGGCTACTACGCCTACTCAAACGAGATATTAGCCGCCACCTCAACACCTCGCAGCAGCGACTACACCGTCGACGAGAACGACTACTTGACTCCCGATAATACTGCAACCCCCCCGCCACCACACCTGCTAGGACCAAAGTTCTCCAACTCTTTCTTCTCTGAAATTTGGGTTCTCATGCGTCGAAATTTCACCAACATTCGACGTACCCCGGAGCTTTTCCTGTCAAGGCAGATGGTCCTCACGTTCATGGGTGTCATGATGGCTACTATGTTCAAGAACCCTGAAGATAACACGCAAGGGATTACCAACCGGTTCAGCTTCTTCATCTTCACCGTTTGCCTATTCTTCTTCTCTTCCAATGATGCTGTCCCTGCATTCATCCAAGAGCGCTTCATCTTTGTTCGCGAGACCTCCCATAATGCCTATCGAGCCTCTTCTTATGCCATCTCCGGTCTCATCACTTACCTTCCCTTCCTTGCTGTACAGGCAGGAACATACGCCTTGATTGTTTGGTTCGCCTTACGCCTTCGTGGTCCATTTTTATACTTCTTCCTTGTGCTCTACGTGTCTCTTCTGTCAACCAATTCCTTCGTCGTCTTTGTGAGCTCCGTTGTACCCAATTACATACTGGGTTACGCCGCGGTTATTGCCTTCACTGCACTTTTCTTCTTGTTCTGTGGCTACTTCTTGAACAGCCACAATATTCCTCCATATTGGCGATGGATGAACAAGATCTCCACAATGACCTATCCTTACGAAGGGCTGTTGATGAACCAGTATCAAACAGATCACATTTTTGGGGAGGACCAAGCTGGACATAAATTCACTGGAAATGCCATCTTAGAAAGCTTAAACATCGACACAGATCCTGCCAGGAAATGGGACAAAATTCTTATAATGTTAGGATGGGCTGTTCTTTATAGGGTTTTGTTTTACTTGATCCTGCGATTTGCGTCCAAGAACAAGAGGACGTAAGGGCGTTGGGGGCACAGATCTCCTGCATTTGTCATTAGACAAGAAATTCTTATAGTGTTGGAATATGCTATTCTTTATGGGGTTTTGTTTTACTTAATCCTGCGCTTTTTTGTGTCCAAGAACAAGAACGTCAGGACATTGGGAAAGCGATTTGCATCTTTCCTACAAACACAAACATTGCTTTGTGAAATTGTGTCCTTTGATTATCTTCTCTCTATTTTTTTCCCCTTACTCTGTTCTTGTTATTTGGGTTACTGTTGATACATGAATGTGTAGAGTGGGATCAAGTGACTCTAGTAAGTGCCATTCTACAGAAAAAAAAAAAGGACTGTAGTAAGTGCCATGATATTTGCTTAAATCAACTGAATTTGTTATTCAAGGAAGATCATAAGAAAAACTTTGAAGTTTTGTTCCAACCTTCGGAAATATTTTACGAATCTGCTTGTCAAATTGTCAGGACTAAGTAACTTCTAATCCTCTACAAGGTTTGTTTGTTCTAATCTTTTCTATTTGTTATTACAAAGGGGACACCTAATCTCTCTCTTTCTCCTTCAGCTATTCTCGTCCTAGCTTGTTGAAGAGCATGTTTCCAGTTTTTGGATCAAACAATATATTTCCTTCCAACCAAGTAAATACAGCCGCAGGCAAGTTCTCCGGATAAAAATCAAGCACCCAACATAGGAATCATGGGGCAGATTCGGTGGGAGATCCTAAGCCCCATCACAAACAGGAGCTCTGATTTATGTAAAAATGAATGGTGCGTTTCAATTCCATGTGAACCCTTATTAGCTCCTTGTGATTCATTCAATAACCATTGAACCCAATTTGCAAGTTTTTTTTTTAATTATCTTCCACATCAATTCATAGGGGCTGGCTGCATATTATCAACTTACTAAGCTTTATATTAAGAAATAACTGGAAAAAGAAAACTGTTCTTCCATCATGTCTAAGTTTTAATAGACACCCTCTGCATGTAAAGAAGTGGCAAGGAAGTGGGATGGGGTGGATTTGGGATTGATGTGTCCTCACCTATTGGGAATAGTTGTACAATGCATGAAGTCTAACCCGAAAAAACTACATAAAATGAATTTGGCCTCTTTGAGAATTGGGAAACAGTGTCTAGAAGGAAGCTATAATCGCCGGTCACCACAAAGCAAACTGTGTTTTCACTGTGAAAGACACAATGGAGTAACGAAGTGCGAGGATTACCTGCTCACATCAATGAATATTAAGGTTATGGTTCTAAAAGTTCCTAAAAAGGATATTAGAATAGCTGAGATCATAGACACAGGCTGATGACTCATGATAGATCAATCCTGAATTTCTAAAATTAAGACACATCTTAGGCATTGTAATTTTCCAAAACTCTGAAATCCAGTTTTTTTCCTCCTAATTAAATCTCATGAGGTTTTATGTGTCAATAACATGCCTTTGTTGTTGTTCCTGTCCACAGCAATCAATTTTTTCATGTCCATATTAGAGGCTAGTTGGTGTGGTGTTAATGATCCTAAAGATCTATGCATTAGCCGACAGTCTGCTGCTCCTAGTATGCATCTACATAAAAAACCTGGATTATTTTGGTACTTTTGTGGGAATCACTGTTAGACATGAGCCTTGAATCTAAAGAAAAAGAAAAAAAGAAATTGATTACATTTATATGTAAGTTAATAAAGCAAAAGACTTGTTCATAATCCAAATCAAAAGGTGCTTACGAGAGTGCTTGATCTCTATAACAATCTAGCTTGTAAAAAGAGAGGGGTTGGCTGATGCAGTACCAACTTGGACTTCAAGCAGCTCCAGGCGACGCTCCAATGTATCAAGTTTCTCATTCAGAGATGCCAATTTGCTCTTTGTTGTGGCCTCTGAAAATGGAATAGATAATAAGAACAAACTAAACATATGAAATAAACACACAAAATCCTAGTCTTGGCATGTTAAAAAGATATAATGCCAGATGATTAAAAACGTTTTGATCGTGCAATTCAAAAGCAATTTTTTTAATCTACAAATAACAGACTACAACTACTTGGAAATTCAAAAAAATCCCAACATTATAGTTAGGGGAACTTCGGGAATGGCTCACCAAAAAGCGCATTGCAAAAGAAATCCTCAACAATGCAAACATATATAATATTGTCAGTATCAACAAAGGTGTGTGAATCCATGAATTACAAAAAGGTCACATAATACTTGGGATAAAGAAAATTTTCGGGGGAGATCTTGAGGGAAAATTTCTTGTCCGCGATGTTTGCTGGAAAAAATTTATAAGCGAAGCCTTTCTTCATAAAGAAAATATCAATATACTTTTGTCTTAAAAGTTCTAAAACAAGGGAAATTTGAATTCATTCAAAATAAGAAATGTCTTAAAATTTAAGGAACTTTTGGATGATGATTTTGAAGAATCTGAAAAAAAAAATGAAATGCAGATCTGTTTAACAATCTTGTTAAAGATCATATTTTCCATTTCCTGAAATGCAAGAAATTCTTTTCAAAACCATATAATACAACAGAAGCATAGAAAGGAATTAAATTAATTAAAAGCTTCATCCTAGATGAGTATGCCAAATTTTCTCAAATTACAAGCACATAATCAACATAAGAGAAATAACCACAATTAACAAAGAACCGAAACACGAAGTACGCAAAAAGGGAAAGAGATCCAAAGATAATGGGAGTTCAGGAAGATTTTCACACCAAACTGGATGAGAAATTCGAAGAGGCGACGAACATTGAGGGAGATGTGAGAGATGAACTCTCGATTCTCCCAATCTGCCTGAACTGCGATTCCCACGTTAACCGCGTTTGTGATTCCTCCCGCTCTTGCCATTTCCTTATTCTCCTAGTTCTACCCGACAAAAATACAAACATCAACAGATGGAAACCTATAGAATGGACTTTCTTTTTGGGTAGAAATTCGATATGGAAAAGGTAAACAAGAAACCCTAGAAACCAGTAGCAGAAAGAAATTGAAACAGATGGAGAATTCGAAGGGGACACCTACCTCGTTGCAGAGATCAGTTAATGTGAACTAACTGTTTCGGACATTTGGAGAGAGAGCTCAATCCGGTCCTGTCTTGGATCAACTGTGGATGACTGATCCGTTGACTCTTAACGGAAAAATACCCACAAAAATGAAGCTGAATAATATCTCTGTCCGAAAGTTTGTTTGTGCCCGTTAAATTGGGGGAAATTATTTTTAAGTAATACATTTTAAAATAATTTAGATTCAGTCGTATAATTCTTAATTATCGTAAACCATTGATACTTTTAAATAACTAAGAATCATGGTCATTTCCTTGATCAAGAGTTTCTTCCAAAATGGCCTCAAAAACTTTGAAAACCTTTCCACTTATTTTGTTACAAGTGACGGTATTTTGGAAAGAAATTATTTATGAAAGTAAAATGATATTAATTTTCAATTATTTTAAGAAAGTATTATTAATTCTTAATTATTAAGAATTGAGCATCTGAATCTGAATTATGTTATTTTTATTTTTGTGCTTGTATGGTATTAATTTTTGTTTTTGTTTTTTCTATCCTTATCTAGTTAGGCGTGTTTGTTAATTAACCCACCAACCCCACCCAAAATAAATAAATAAATAAATAAACTTAAAGAAAAGAGGCTGAGAGTAAGACACCTAAATAGTACTTGATGCAAAATAATCTATTATATGTTTATAGCCGGAAAGGGGTCCTTGAAATGCACTTCAAAGCTTTAATAATTTTCAAAAAATTAATCTTATTATTTTATATTACAATTATTATTGTCAAATTTATTTTTGTCCTTTTAAATGTGTTGAATAAAAAGTAAATTTTATTCGAATTAATAAAAAAAAAAATCGTTGCTCAAATATGTTAAAATTGATGTCATAAGAAGTAGTTGACGGTCCATCTTCAATGCAAGAGGATGCATGAACTAAAAGCTATTAATTTTTTTCCGAAAATTTTGATCCCTAGAAAGAAGCATCCCCTTTTTTGTAACGTTTTTTTGTAACGCTTTTTCTATCAAAAAATTTAGTCAACTTAAAGTATTGCTCATTAAGCTAGCAACCTTCTCGAAAACTTACAACACGTATCTAAGAACGAAGAAAACTTACAACACGTACCAAGAACTGCCAAACTCATCCATGCGATGAAGTTCGATGCAAGTCCAATGTTCGGAAGCATTTTAACCAAGACTACGAACATTTTCCCTCTCCCCTTCTAATTTTTGCACCAATTCCCACACAGGGCCCCATATGGGGCAACGGGTTTCAACCCTGGTCGGTATAGGGGCTATAGGCTACAAACTCGTAGCTTCTCAACACGTGAATTCACCATTATACCTGTCAATTAAAAATATAATACCAGAAAGTCGTGTGAGATCCATTCTAAAAATATTAGAATGAATTCATTCTAAAAATAAAAAAAATTCATTCTAAAAATATTAGAGTAATATCAGCACTCACTTTACCTTTACTCACCCAAAGTCCAAAATTCGATATTTCAGACCCTGCTAAGATAAAAAGGGAATATGCCCGCCTTCCATCTTGCAATGCGTTTCAAGTGCTTTAAATGGATAGGCTAAGAGATTTTGATCTGCTAGTAATATGTGTAGTCATATCAGGAGAAAAGATTTAACTTAAAGGAGGGTATCTATCGCTTCTGGTTTAGTATTCTGATCTGATAAATGTGACAGACGTCGTCCAGTTGAAAGCCGACTATGCATTCGAGATAACTTATTCTAAATGTAAACTCCTCTTGTAAAAGGGCAAAGCATGTTGGGTCCTCAACATCCCCCAACTTGCGTGCACATTAAACTAGTATGGGGCTGAAGAATCAAGCCATTTCTATCCACGATTCTGCTATGCAAATTTAAGGATAAATATACCTCACGCAGAGGCTGTGACTGGCAATAGGCCATTGTGCCTGAGCAGTGCCTCGGGGGATGGTTCACGACCTCGGAATTCCACAAAAACCTGAAACAGAGAATACCAATACATTCCCAAAATTAATCCATCAAATCCAGAAAGTAGGGTAATCCAAATGGGTACGGGCACTAGATTATATTAGAAACTGGTGAGCATATCCAGATTTGTATCATGGCTAACCTCAAGCGGTGGTTTGCCACCTCCAAGAGCAAGTACTGTTTCCCGGAACCTATGACCAGTTTCTTTGATGGCCTGTTGCAAAGATTTTATGAGTTGTCAATCATGCAAGGAGAAACATAAACACTGATTTATGAGTTGCCAGAGGTTGACAAGGAGTTTAACTAGCTGAAGTATAAACTGATGGATAACAACATCCAAGACTATCATTTGAATCCAGCTACATTTTATCTCAATATGGAGTTTAATAAACAGCTAGCCCAGTGCATGAGCCCTCCTCCCCTCTCCCCCCCCCCCCCCCCGGCGTCAGGCTGAAATGTAGCAACCTAAGGCTCAACGAGTCGTTCAATCAATTAACTAAATTAAATAGTTGTGGAAGGCCACCTGTGGTATGATGCCCTTTGCAGAAACCCTAGGTAGGTCTTGCAGTTAAGGATTTTCAACCCACATAACTAGGGCTTTTACAGAAATATGAAATACACAATGAATAAAAAAGAATAGAGAGAACAGCTGTACTCACGAAAGGAATTTTCTCCAAGTGGGAAACAATCTGATATATCACACTTACGTTGTATGTACAGATGTCATTTTATACATATCTAAATTGACTAAGCAATGTGTATATCATCCTATATATAAAATACTGTCTAATCGGAACCAACTTTGTTAACTTGATTATTAATTATATACTGCGTTTTAACATATTCCTAATAAATTATTCAATAACATAAACTAAAGGCAAAATATACACAAATACATAAACACAGGAGACAAATCTTGCGAAAATTTTAAATTTGTTGTTCATTCATTAGCTCTCGTGATTTTGATTCAACCATATGAACAGATTTTTGAGTTCAATTCAATTGACTCAAAATATGTAAAGAGTTCCTCTTCTGGTATTTTGAACAAGTTTTGGAACAGCAAGCTTGGAGTTGCTATAACAAAGGGGTGTTGTGTCTGTTTTTTTATTTTACCATAAGTTCAAAAGAAATTTGTGCTAATGTGAGGCCGCTCCTCCTAGAATATAATTGCAATCTCTTCATCACCATATATACACTATCTACTCTTTTAGACATGCCTGGAAATACCTGCGTACAAATTTTCAAAGCAAACCGATCAGTAGACATCAATCATAACATCCATAAAAGGGATTAATCCAGCACCATGATACCAGCTCCCTTCATTTTTCCAACATCCAGAATTGGTTACGACACAACACAACATGGGTATGGGTCTGGGATAAGTTTCCAATAAGTTGAATCCTTGCTGCACTCATTTCAGATTTGACAGAATGAGTATTCTCTTCCACAATTTTATTACATTATCATATTTAGACATTTTTATTATGACATTTTGAATATATAATTGATTCCTTTTTTACTTGAAATTAGATATGAATTATGAATTTTTATATATAGTTAGCTTTTGGCCCTTCTACAGGAGGTCCACCATAGCATATGATCACTTTTTAGAACTCATTAAAATTAACATAATGCTCGACCTTTTTATTTTTTGGTGAGGAGAATCAGGTGGAACTCACAGATCTCAACTCAGTTAATGGCAAACTTGTAAACAACTGAAGTTTGTTAGGAATTGGCAACCTAGTAAATAATTCAACTTTCACCTTGCTGTGGCGAACTTATTAGTTCAAAGTTAATTCTGCAGTGGTAAACCTGAAAATAATTTAGGTCTATTTTCTGAGGAGGCAAACCCATAATAATTTAAAAACTTCAAATAGAATTCATTTTAGTACCTACAAACCAAATTCCATTTTTGTGTATTTTAACCAAATAAAACAAAACAAAAACCTAGTAATAATATTGTGGAATGAATTTAAGTAACTAATTCTTGGGTTGAGTTTATAATCTAGAATGAATGCCAAATAAACCCTGCATATATAAACAAGCGGCTTTACATCAAACTATTAACTTTATTCCAAAGCTCTCAAGTCATGATTTCAAGTATTCAAATTAAGCATATCATATGGGGGTAAAATGGACTCAACACCTATAGACAAACCACCTCAACACCTTTAGACAAACCCACACCCAAAACCAGTAACAATGCCATGCAACATAAATCTAATGTTAATAATTGGAGAAAAAGGCTATCATGTTGATAATTGGAGCAAAAAGCTATCTGAAATATTTAATGGTCAATGGAGACTGGCTAATTGAATCTATGAAATTGTCAATCCTGGATCACAAGCTAATATTTTATTTTTTTAGAAAAGTGATGAAGGCTAATATTGTATTCTCTTGGACCCTAGCTCATCCAATACTGAAGCTCATGAACTAACATGGATACTGCAGCCTAGGTTTGGGCTTCTATGTTTCTTTTTTTCTTTGCTCTTAATAGAGTTCCGTTTCTGGCCAAAGGAAAGGAAGGAAAAAACAAAATAAAATGAAAAATGCAAAGACAATGAATTATTACACACCCATGGTCAACTCAAAAGAAAAAGCAAATAATAGTGTACTTAAAATGGCTATGTGATTAATTTGACATTCAGGTTTCCAATGATACCTTTTCATTGTCCAACCCAGCATCCTCAAATGCAGAGAAAGCATCAGCAGACAACACTTCCGCCCACTGCAAAATATTAGAATATTTAGCTCAGAGCAAATACAAAGAGGTAAGGAAAAGCAATTCAGGCAATAGTCACACTAAATGATGCATAAGATGATCTTCAGCCAGGCCCCAAAATCTATTTATATGATGCTCACACCAAATGGCCTAGAGAAGAATCAAGCTTTTGACCCAGTTTGATAATCAACAGACCTGCACGTATGCATTGATAGCTCTTGCATGTAGTTTCCACCATCTATGAAACTCACATGGCATGGATAATGAAAGTCAGAATCAAGGAAGGTTCATGTAATACCACTCTTATTCCAGATGGCTCCCTATCAATATGATGGCTTTACCCAAATGAGACTCAAAATAAAAATCAAGGCAATATTCAGATGTTCCATGTAAGTTTAAACAACTATTAAGGAACTTAATTATTTGTCATAAACATCACAATGGTGCAATACAATGTCACAAATACAATGGGAATTATAATGATGACAATGGGCAGCCCAAAGAGAAAACAAAACAATCAGAGAGACAAAAAAAAAAGCCACATAAAAAGATTCACAGAACTACCTTGTAACTGTAGTAACCAGCAGCATATCCACCTGACATTCAGTAATAAAAATACAAGTCAGAGCTAAAATTAATCAGATCAAGCAGTACACTACTTATGCTAACAAAAAACAAAAAAGAAGTTGATTTTCTGAGCATACCTGCAAATATATGGCTGAAGCTACAGAGGAACCTGTCCTCAGGCAGCGGGGGAATCAGTTGAGTTTTTTCACTTACTCTTCGATCAACATCATAGATGGATTCTGAACCGCCTGGAACATACTTTGTATGCATCTCCAAATCCAGACTTGCGCATCGTATCTACAAATTTATATATGATGGAAAACAATAAAAGAAAGAATCATAAATCCAGAGTGAAGAATTATCTGTGGTCCTGCAATGGTGTACTTTTTTTTTTGATAAGTAATGATATTTGATTAAGAAAGAAGTGATACATGATAAGTACAAATATATAAGAGTATCCTCCTCTCCATCCCAAACGGGGAAGAGGGAGAACCAAAAACTATAATCTGTATCCCATACCATCATGATATGCACACTACCCAAAAAAACAAAAACTTATATGGTAATCACATGGAATTTCCCCCAAAAAATAAAAAAATAGCTATACCAAAATTTGCCAGGAATTGCCAGGAAAGCCGGATTCTGGTAATTCAATATGATGGTGCATAACAGAAACATCTCAGCTAGAACAAAATTTGAAAAATACTACCTGCATTTAAGAAAATATCAACAGCTCTTGAAAGGTTACAAAAATTGCCTAAAGTTCTCAGCATTAGTTAGAAGAAGGTTTCTGATGCTTGCCAAAGTCAAAAGAGAGTTCAAATTATATCTTAAAAATGCCGGCCACTGATAAAAGCTTAGGTTGATAGAAAAAAATTGTTACAACCCCTAGTGTAGGAGTGCAAAAGACCTAGCAGTGTTTTCTTTAAGGCATCCACTGGCACCAGTGATGAAACAGCTACAGCTTTGTGAGTATATTATAATTCTATTGCATTAAAAATATGAAGTCATATATCCCTTTTTTTTGTTATAAATATCAGATATGAGTTCATATTGCATGAAGACCATAAACTGGCGATCCTGCTAAAGCAAGGACCTGATAGGGATGGACGGGCAACAAGCTTAACCTTCACAAATAGCCCTACTTATATAAGAAACATGACCTTGGCAAGATCGCGAAGTCATCCCAGTACAAACCATTCACAGACCCCCAAACAAAAGAGAAAACAGAAATAAAGAAAGAAAAGAAGAGAAGATGAAGAGCCAATAAAGAATAGGAACTATCGTTGTGTCAAACAGTCTAATCCTCGAAACAACTTGATAAAAAAAACGAAACAAGAAGTTAGAATCTGCATCTGCCTCACAGGAAATCATACCAAATCAGAAAACCTAAACTCATCATTGAATCTAACAGCCCCCTTTGCGAGCCATGACGAACTGCCTAAAACCAACCCAAATATTTTATGTTCTCCCAAAAGAATCACTTCTCTTTCTTGTATCTTCCATTTCCAAGCACTTTTTACATTCCAATAACAATTATTCCCATTCTATAACAACCCTTTAGAAATAATTCATGGCTCCCAAAGGGGGCAGTTAGATTCAATGACATTAAATGTGTAAAGGATCCAATGTAGGATCCAAGCCCTTCAATATTAGAAAAGATCGACTGTATGCAAAAAAAATTATGAAATAATCACAACTTATATAGTCAAGCAATGGATAAAATAATCTTTTCAATTTATTGTTCTTTCTCTCTGCGTTTTTTTTTTTTTTTTTTTTTTGGGTATTAAAGAGTACGTTAAAAAATTTTTTTTGAAGCTGTACACTAGCTGTACATGTACAGATAATAAGGTAAACATACAAACAATGAAACAAACAAACAAACAAAAAAGCCACAGAATTATTGTACAAATATAGACAATTACAGTTATTTGCCTCATTCTAAAGAAAGAGACAAACATTGAAATGCATGGTCTCTGAAACCAGTCACGATCCCTTAGCTTAAAAATTCCTCATACATCTTTAATTCCAGACTGACCAACAGAGCAAAAGGTTACAAACTTGCATTCCAGATTAAATTTAATACATAAGCCACACCAAAGTTGCTTTGCATTGCCATGTCATGCTACCCATTGCTGGCCAAAAGGCCAGGTAAGCAAGGTAGCTTCAGGTTAGCAGTGACTTAAAACCCTCAGGAATCCCTTAGATCCTGGACCTGAACTTTTGTCAATAAATTCTAAGTTGAGTTGGCATGATGGTATTTCAAGTCATAACAGTTTATTCTTGTCATTCTTACAATGCTGGTGTACTTTTTAGAATTTTGCTATTAGTTTTTAAATAACTAATGAGAAAATTGTATTAAAAAGAAAACAATCTATACAAGAGATGTGGGCCACAATAAATACATTACTTAATTAGCCACATTTATACAAGATGCACAGATTACCCATAATCATGACAGTTTATTCTAGTCATTCTTACAATGCTGGTGTACTTTTTAGAATTTTGCTATTAGTTTTTAAATAACTAATGAGAAAATTGTATTAAAAAGAAAACAATCTACACAAGAGATGTGGGCCACAATAAAGACATTACTTAATTAGCCACATTTATACAAGATGCACACATTACCCATAATCATGACATCTAAGAATAAATGCACGTTGCTATATGAGCTTTATCAAAATTTCAGAATTTTCTACTTTTTCATGTTCCATAAAGACTTGTATATATTACTTGATTCTTTTCAACAAGAATCCATGCTTCTGTTGCATCAATGAATTCCAACACTGAATTAGAGATTCTGATGGCTTATTAAAAAATGGAATACCAACCTATATTATACCCCAAAAGAAAAGATAAACAGCATCTTTCATACAATCAAAGCCCAAGGTTGATGCCATAACAATTGTGTAGGGAGGCATAGCTGATGGACAATTAAAAGCAAAAACATAGGAAAAGGGTCCATTCCATTTACACATGAAACCATCCTGAAAACTTTTCAGCAATGAAACTAACCTGACGAAGGCTCAAGGAACCAGCACGGAAAGTCCTTGCTGCAAGGAGCTTCAAATATACTTCTTCAGGAAGACTTTCTCCTGTCTCATAGTGTTTTGCAATGCTCATCAAAGTGTCCCTACAGAATTTTTCAAGCACACAGAATGGTAAGGTGGAATTTGACTATAAGATGCCACTGATGTGTAGATGGTAAAGAAACATAAAACTGAATCAATTGAATGAGACAGGAGGAAATAATAATATGTTAATAAAAATTAATGATTAAGCTAAATTGTTTCTATTTACAATGACAGTTTGTCGGTGCCAAAAGATAGGGTTACCCGCTCTAAAGTTGCATCCTATACAAACATTGAGGAATTTCACAATAGAAACGAGTAGGAGGTTCTAAAAACTAAGATATCATGCAAAATTTCTAGAAATGAATCTAGATTTAACTCCATGCTACTTCAAAATAATAATTAAACTTCCTTAGATTTTACTTAATGGTGTACATACATATGCATGTATACACGTGCAGACTGTGAGTGCATGCAAACACTTACATTAGTCAAATGCATGTGATGTATGAAATGTTTATGACCAAATTACTTTTAATAGTACCTTGATGCATTTTAAAGAAAATTCTTCAAGTCATACTTGATTTCAGTTAACAAGGTAACTTCATAACCAGAAGGGTGGTCAACTCCCGTGGCAAATTGTTCAGCTATACTTGTATCCATGAGTTGCAAGTTCCGAAATATCAGTTTAGATAAAACTAACGAAATGGAAAACTGAATTCTTGGAAAAAAAATCCAGCTAGAAATTTCAAAAGTTAGAAGAAATTTATAAAAGGGTAAATTCACAAAGGCAAATGCTCTACTGACCCAGCAATAAATTAACTCCCCTCCAGAGTGGTAAATTGAACTAGCCTATATTGGCACCCAAAGTTGAAAGTGATGGAACTTCTTGATTTATATACTTTTTATACTATATAATCCTTAGATAAATTATAACTTTTGTTTCTCTTTAAGTATATTTAGGTGAGTGGTTATCTTTTTCTCTTTCCATTGATAATTTTAAGAGGAACGCTAATCATCACCTCTCTGACTCACGAACCTGTATTCTACCTGAAACAGAACTGTCATCCCTTATTTATGCATGTGCCACTGCCATCTTGTCTACAGAACTATTGGCACAGGTTTAATGATTATTCTCAATCATGAGCATTGATTATCTAGACATCCATAGAGCTTATTAAGGAATCATCCAGCCATATCTATGAATGTGTTTGGGTTGCACTTATCTAGTTAAGTGTTTGATTTCTCTAAAATAACATTAGCGGTCAAAATGGAACGAAATCATGATGAAGGATTGGATATAGGAATAAACAATAAATCTTTAAAATTGTACTTCCATAGCATTAACTCAAAGTATCAAACTTTAAAAGACATTTCAAACATCAGTGAAAAAATATTATTGCAGTATTTAATGAAAACCAACTCACAGGATTTTAAAATATTCCTTAGTTACAAGGTGGTAGAAGTTGTATTTCCACAATTAATAATATATCTTGTTCAAGAGTTAGAGAATCATGAAAGCTGAAATCCTTCGATGTAAAAGAGAAGAGAATGTACAAATACAAAGCTGAGGGGAAGTAGCCTATTAGACCCAGAAGAAAGTAAAAAACCACTAAAGAAAAATCACAAATCTCCTCTATAGGGATCTATAGGGATACTAAGCAGGAGGACGAAAACTTGCTTGGCTGTACCTTTGGCAAGACTACTGGCTAGGTAATTCACAGACCATGAGATACAAGAGAACGAGATAATCAACCCACATATCAAAATGTGAGCCAATCAAAAAAGATGAACGAGCCTCTAAGAACACGCCTTAGGGTTTGCTATGCCTAAGATAACAAGCAAAGGATCACCCTCGAATTTCTACAGCATCAAAATGCAAGGCCTCCCTGAAGTCCATAATAAGAGCCAAGATTTACACTTGATAACAAGGCATTCCCCAATACCTCCCAAAAAGAAACAAAGATAGTTCACAAATGATCTCTAATCCTCCAATCATTCAGCAACTCAGAGCCCCAAGTGAACAACCATAAAAGTCCAACATTGTCACCCTCTCAATAGGAGCATTCCAAAACTCCAGCTGCCGGTCCAAAGTTGATGAAGACAAGCAATTGTAAATTTGTAAGTCACCCCCTCAAAATATCGCAACAAATATAACCTACAACACTGAAGAGGAAAACACCCAATATCTTCCAAATACATCACTACCTCTATAATGACCTAACTCTTGACCCTAACTTTAACAAGGATCCTTAACATTCCTAGGATTTCACAAGGACCACGGGATGGCTTGGATAGGCAGTGATAGCAGTATAGAATCTTTCCCATATTCCCTCCCTAGTACTGCGAACATCAAACTGAGGAAACAACAAACTATGAACTCTGGAAATAATGTATCTATCCCAACTAATTCTATGAAAGAGCACCAGACCAATCTAACAATCTCACAATGCAGAAAAACAAGGGGCCCACCAACTCATTCTATTGTAAACAAAAATCAACATACTTGAGGGGCAAAGACAAATTTTTCCTCATTTCTTGAAGGTTATTGTGAGTAATGAGTAGAAGGAACAACCAATACCAAATGGGATGAAAAGGAAACAGCTAAATAAGGTCAACATCCCCATACCAAAGATGATCAAAGAAGGAACTAGTGTGAAAGTCCCCCAAATGTCTAAATCCATACCGTAGAATCAAGAACAGATTTATCAATGAGGACATCTTTAAGAAGCTTAAAAAGAGAGGATAACTCTGCCAAGTCTACTAGTCTGAGGTCATGCATAAGGGATAAACTTCAAGAAGTATTTGTAGAAGACCAAGAAAGTATGTTAACTCTACCAAGTCTACGAGTCTGAGGTCATGCATAAGGGATAAACTTCAAGAAGTATTTGTAGAAGACCAAGAAAGTATGTTAACGATCAAGAAAATTCTCTTTTTCCACATAATCTGGCGCATCATCTCAATATACTCATCCTTGTAACAGTCATCTTCTGAATATGTCTCTTCTTAATATTGAACTTTATGCATCACAACATCAGATATCTATTAGTGGTTTTAGTAAACTATCATTCAAGATTGAGCGGAATGAACCAATAACATAACACTCTAGAGGTGCCATTTCACTTGAGTGTTCAGCTCTCACATGGGACATACTCCTTAAAATCTCTCTATTGATAATAGATCCAACTCCAAGATAGATCATAAATGGTTACTTTCTGAGATCTCCTAGCTTTCAATTGTGACCATTACATCACCCCTAATCCAATCTGCCCAAAAGTTATTCTCCATATATTCAATCCTAGTTTATCTTAGGTTTTAGATTACAGGATATCCTTTCATAATTTTAGTTTTCAATTATTCCCCTTGTGGTTGATCCATCAATATCATATCAGTAAATAACCCTGTGGACATGCAGCTCTTATCCATGGATCGACAATTCATGCATAATCAATGATAAAGATCCAAAAAATAAGATATGGGTCACTGAACAAGATCTATGTCTTTGACCAAAACTACTTGATAGGCTTTTGTTGACTACTGATGAAAAGCTGAATAATGATCAATTTTACTAGAAGAAAAAGGCCTAAAATCCTTAACTGAGTAATAAATCAAACTAAAAGAAGAAAAAAGGTTTAAAAATCTTTTATAATTTTATACAATAGCATCATAAGAAGCAGATGTATTTGATTTAAGTTAGGATGGGCAGATTTTTTTATGGAAATTATAGAGAATGGTCAGGAAGGTTAAGTTTCCCTCCTGTCACTTATGCAGTAATTTGAGTTCTATTTGATATCCTTTTAAACCATATGTCAGAACATTTTATTTAATGAGATTTTTTTTTTTATTGTTGGGGAATATTAACATATTAAGCTGAGAAACAATCGGAAAGTATGAGAAAAATAATGGAGGAGACTGTCGGTTATACAACATTACCTTTGGTAACACCAATTCTCCATGAATTGAGAAGGCAACTCCACAGCATCCCACTCAATACCCCGAATACCAGAAACAAGACCCTCATCTTGCTTAGTCAACATATGCTGAAGTGCATGACCAAACTCATGGAAGACAGTCTCAATCTGCAGAAAGTTCATATATCAATATAAAAAATACAAATCTGAAAGAGTAGCAAAATATGGACAATTTGCAATTTGCCCCATCAAGTAATGGTTTCTCCTACAAAAATTGACCTTTTTGGATAATTATTGAAAACAACCTCTTTTCCAGAAAATCAAGATTAAATCTGTGGAACAACTTTGGCAAACATTTCAGTGAGGATTATTCACTAGGAGATTACTGAAAACATGGTATGTATATATAATTCCTTCAAAATATTCCAAACTGAGCTTGTAATTATGTTTTACGTGAAAGCATAGCTCATCTTCAAATTCGTATACCAGTATTACACTCCTTTGGAGAATCACTGCCTGAAAATAATAACCATGGCCTACCTCTCGAAAGGTCATAAGGCTAGGTTTGTCCCCCACTGGGGGTGTTTGATTGCACACCATGTGGGCAATAGGCAACCGCACGGAGCTGCCACCACGTTTAAGTGCATGACTCCGACCCACAACCGCAACCATCCATGCCCCACCACGTTTTTCAGAAGGGCGAGAATATGGATCAAAGTAGAAGTAAGCAATTGGATTGCCTAAAGAATCTTTTACACGGTAGAATCTAACATCATTGTTCCAAACCTAGAGAGTAGTAACGCATATAATGTCAGAACTAAAAAAGCATTGTTGATGTAACAAGCACCAAAAAGGCAAGTAAATGAAGCAACTGAATATTTATTACCGGTGCAAGGCCATCAGCTGGTTCAATATCAATTTCAAAAAGCATTTTTGCAAGGCTGAAAAGGCCATCCATAACTTTTGGCAATGAAAAATATGGGCGCAACTCCTCCTGTAGAATACAAAGGGCAGATTCGAAACAAATAAGCTTCTTTCCACAACGTCCAGGAAAACTTTCACATCCAAAAAAACCTGGGGAAATTGCTATTTAGTGATACTTTTCAAAATAATTCAGATTCAGTAGGTCAATTCTTGAAAATTAGGAATTAGTGATACTTTCTTAAAATAATTGGGAATAAGTGTCATTTCACTATTCATAAGGACTTTCTTCCGACAATGTCTTCAAAAGACTTTGAAAACCTTTTCACTCATTTAGGTACAAATGAGGTTTGCAAGTCTTTTTGAGGGTATTTTTGGAAGAAATTCATCATGAATAGTAAAATGACACTGAATCCCAATTATTTAAAAAAAGTATCACTAATTCCTAATTTTCAAGAATTAGCCGACTGAATCTAAATTATTTTGAAAATGTATCACTAAAAACCAATTTTCCCAAACAACTTATGCAAATTAAGCTATAACTTGAATCTCAATTATTTAAGGATAGACAGTCTAATATTCCTCATTGCATTGACATGGTGGAGAGTTACTAGTCTTTGGTATCACAATCTGAATGAAAAAGATTGAAAAAATTTTATCGATATATCGCCACATCATCTTGCATAAAATAGCAAATTTGTACCTTCCTAATATGAATGTTAGGCAAATAAAAAAATGGGATGTAATCACCTCAAACTCACTATCAACGAGAATATTTACCATTTAGAATTGCATGCTAAAAACAACCATCACTATCATATCAATATCTAGTGTGGAATTCTGTGAACTCGAACAACAAAGCAAAGAGATGTCACTATGACAGCACATTGACACATGGAACATTGAGACCATCCCTTAGACCTAAAAATCACAAGAGTCTGTTTGCAGCAAGTTCCAGCAAACACTGACCTGCTAAATAGGAGTTCAATTCATATCAAATCAACTTCTCGCACAGGTTGGATTTAAGCTGAAGCAGAAAAGATTCATATTTGGCATAAATTAATATAAAATGCACTCGTTAAAGTAAAATATATTTTCTAACATATTTACTTATAAATATAAATTTAGATGTGCATGTATACGTGAATGGCAATGAGACCAGTCAGGATCATGCTGTGCAGATTTCAAACCTGTCATGAGCATGATCATTGGCCTACCAAACTGGACTCAATAAGAGCGGGCTGGGTAACTATTAAACATGCCCCATTGCCATCCCTATTTAAATTTGACCTCTTTTGTTGAAAAATAAAAAAGAGCACTTTGGTGCTTAGATAAAAAAAATATCAGTGGCTTGGAGTTGGATCAAACAAGACTTTTGAAACTAACAAGATGATAACATCAAAAGACTGCAAATGAATGACTTGGTTCCATGGATAAAATTATCCAGGATATTTTGGAGTGTAAATTTGATGGGCCAGGCTAACAACACATTTAAGCACTTCAGGGCTTGCCGTAGGCTTGACCGGCCTTGTTTTGAGGCTTGGAAACCATGCCCAAGCCTGGCCCTCTTGGGCCTGAACTTTTACAGATAATCTTGAAGATTGTTTCTACCCAGAGAAAGTTATCTCATTGCCATCTTGTCCCTTTTCCCCAACATCATTATCTCTACACCCATCTGCCTCCTCACTAGCTCTCAAAGAGGATGATTATAATCTTTGTCTTCAAGTGCAATAAAACTAGAAGCTGACCAAACTGCTACCACCCTTCTTTGATTTCGATTTCCTTTTTCCTGAGAATGAAATAGCTGGAATATCATCTCCCTCTTCCTCAACGTGAAAAACTCAATCAAACGTCCAATACTAGGGTGCAGTATTTAGAGTCCTCTTTCATTAAAACAAACAAGAAAGGTATAAAAAAAATTTCAGTTCACTTGAAGGGAATGATTTCAGAATGCTAAAAAATAGAGCATGGAAAATAGCAATTTTAGTGTCAACATCATGAAATTCTTGCAAGTGTTATTCTAGCTATTTTGGGTAGGCTTACAGTTTCACATGCTAGGAGGATTATATTTGTCTACCAACACGTATCTTGCAACTTATCAGTAAATAAAATTTCTATATTACACCTGGAAAGCAATTTCTGACCACAAAAAGCAGAAGGTAAAGACTTCCAAGATCAAGCACCTGTATCATTCAGTTGCACAATGAAGTCTGAAAAAACATCAAAGAGCAAATGACACGACAAACCTATCCACAGATTGATGAACCAACTAATGTAATTACTCAACAAAGTCCAGCATCCAAAAGGGATGAAACTTTGCTGTTTATAAATCATATCTGCATCTCCAAATTCTAATAGCTAATGAAAAAACCAAAGATATGACACTCAATTTGAGGAACATACATCACAAATTGTAATTGTGCTCTAAGAGAAACATAAATACACATAATTTGGAGGATTGGTATCGTTTCCAAATTGTAAGAAAGAGAGTATGAGAGAGAGAGAGAGATGCGCACCTCATTTATGTCATACTTGGATTCACGAAGTCTCTCACTCCAAAAGTTGATGTCCCAGTGGCTCAAATCATCAGCTTCTTTAGCACCCTGAGCTTTAGAAAATATTTTAAGGTCCTCCATATCTGCAAAAATAAAAAAAGAAACTATTAGAACACTATTCCAATGAAAATGATTTCTAATAACATTTGCATTTCCGCCAATAACAGACTGACTCTGATCCCATTAACAATAATTTTGATGTATTTATCTTAGAACAAATAAACTCCTATGGCATGAAGACTTGCAAGGTACTGTAAGCTCAGCCACCATTTCAATTTCCATGAGGGCTCTTACATGAGAAGCAATAAAGTATATGAAACACTTGGTCCAAAAATTTCCATTGATGACACAGTTATTCCCATGCCTCTGACCAAAACTTTTTTTATCAGTAATCAAGGAGATATGTATATATTCATGATAAAAGATAGAAATAGTGTATTGATGGTACATAGAATATGTACCTAAGACTACAAAGAAAGGAAAAACAGATATTCCTCAAAAGGACCTAATAGATAGACCATCCAACCCTCTAGTCTTGAAATGCCTCCCCTATATAGAACTCATGGAAAGGAACATTCATCAAATAATTTTCTGAAACAGCCCAATTGTACATCAATCTAATAATTTTTTTCTCTAGGCTTGCTGAGACTTTTTCTAAATCTCTGAAAATTCTGTGATTCCTCTCTCTCCAAATTATGGCTCCTGGAGTTATATTCCAAACCATTGACTTGCTGGATTTCCTTTTCGACGTCCCCCACGACTGCAGAACCTTGGAAAAACTCTCGGCTTGAGCCCACGAAATTCTGAACCTTCCAAGAATCTTGTTCCATAGATTCCTTGCTTCCCTACAGTGAACCAATAAGTGCTCCACTGATTCTTCTTCTTCTTTGCACATTATACAACGATTAGGGAGCTGCAAACCTCTGTTCTTTAAGTGATTAATCGTTAAAATCTTGTCCAATGCAGCATCCCAAATGAAGAAGGATACATTGCTTGGCACTGACTTTGTCCAGATCAGATGGCTTTCTTGAAACATCGAACCAAAAGAATTTAGAGACTCAAATGTTGCTTTGACCGAGAACAGACCAGACTTGCTTTTTGACCACAACCTAGAGTCTTCCTTTTGTTCCAACTGAACACTATACACTTCCTGAAGAAGTTCTTCATAGCTATTTAGTTCCCAATCAAACAGATTTCATCTTAATTCTATATTCGACACAATACCAGCATCAAAAAACATTATATAATCACTAAACAAAGCAACCTTATCTCTACATACACTGTAAAGGCCCGAGTTTGAGTCCTTCAACCTCCCATTTCTGTACCAAATATCATCCCAGAACTTTATCCTCCTCCCATTGCCTATTGAAAACCTGCAGTCCTTTTCAACAGAAGCCACCAACTTAGCTATTGGTTTCCAAAAGCTAACCCCATATGACGATTTTGGTTTGTTCGGAAACCAATCCCCAAACGGAGCTCCATACTTCACCTGCACCACCCTCCTCCATGGCTTATCTCTTTCAATCCCATACCTCCAGATCCATTTTTGAAGAAGTGCTTTGTTAAATAACCTTAGAGGTCTGATGACTCTGATCCCAAGTCCCCCTTCTCTCTTCATCATACAAATAGACTTCCAATCAACCAAATGAAACTTGTGCTCTCCACTTGGTCCTTCCCATAGAAATCTTCTCTGAATTTGTTCCAGTCTCCTAGGAATAGAGATAGGAATACTCATTATGGACATGAAGAAAGTTGGCAAACTTGCTAGCACACTAGAGATCAAAGTCAGCTTTCCCCCTTTAGATAGAGTGCAGCTCTTCCACGCCGAGCGTTTTTTCTCCATTCTCTCAATGATTGGATTCCAGAATGATGTTTTCTTGAAACCTACTCCAAGTGGGATTCCAAGATATAAAGATGGAAAAATGCTCACTTTGCATCTCAAAATAGACTTAGGTTAGAGATATTCTCTACTTTGCCAATTCCTATCATCTCACTCTTTCCCAAGTTGACCTTCAAGCCCGAACACGCCTGAAAACATATAAGTATACCCTTTAACCACCTAACTGGCTGGATATTTGGCTTGTAGAAAGTCAAAATATCATCAGCAAACAATAAGTGATTTAAAAATATATTTCCCCCAAAGGCTACTCCCTCTAGGCTTCCAATTTGTGAGGCTCTCATCATCATTTTATTAAAAGTTTCCATGACCAACGTGAAAAGAAGGGTAGAGAGTGGATCCCCTTGCCGAAGGCCCTTCTGGGTGCTAAAAAAACCAGCAGTAGATCCATTCACCATCACTGGTATTCGGGCTGTTGAAATACAAAATTTGGTCCATCTCCTCCACCTTATTGTGAACCACTGAACAATAACTTTTAATTGATTAATGTATTAACCTAAGAACAAATGAAACTTATTGCTCAATACTTTGACTCCTATCAAATGCAAACTTACAAGGAACAGTAAATGTAGCCACCATTGCATCAAAGTTCCTAGATACTTTTACATAAGAAGCATATAGCAATGTCTACAATAAATTATCAAAATTCAAAGTCCTCTTGAAAATACTCTATATTAGAAATTTATGGTCCAAGGACATTGTCAAAATGGCAACTGAGAAAGAAAAGGTACAAGAAAATTTGGTGGACGCGTCAATAACAATTTTTAATAGGTAGTTTCCCTTTCATGTAAGTGGACAGATTTTGAACCTACTTAAACATGTATAATAATTGTTTTGCACTATATGATACATAGTGAAGCAATCACCTTGAACTGCAGGGTTCCAAGAAGCACTGCGAAGCCTTTCAACGAGCTCTTCTGCTCTAACAACACTAGCCATTTTCAATGCCATGCTCACCTTAGAAAATTAACGTCCATAAGTCATTGAAACATAAGATCAGAAGATACATCAACAGAATATTTCAAATTTCGTTTCAACTGTTCCAGCAGACCTCAGCATAGTTTTTGTAACCAAGAAGCTTAGCCTTCTCCAATCTAAGCTTCAGAATTTGGTTAATATTTGGCGTATTATCGAGATCTCCACTGGAGGCACGGGTGACGTAAGCACGATAAACTTCCTCACGTAAGGATCGGTTCCGACAATGTTGCATGACGGGAAGAAAGCTTGGAGTATCCAAAGTAATAATCCAAGGTCCATTTTCAGCAGTAGCATTTTCATGCCCCTAATATGATTAAGAAATTCAGAATCCAAGAAGAGATGGAATGAAGGCAATAATTTAGACTTGATAACAATAACACCAGTTGCACTAAACAATGGCAAAACTGGATACTCTGATTTCAAGCACAGGATACCTTAGACGCTGCCGTTTGTGCAGCCAAACCAAGTGCAGTAGCAGGCAATCCCTCAATGTCCTTCTTATCTGTTATTAGTTTTTCAAACTTCTTTGTAGAATCCAAAACATTTTCTTTAAATTTTTGAGAAAGTTTTTCCAACTCCTGTAAGTCAACTCAGCATGAAACAAAAGCATTACATTGGCTTCACCCCACTGATAGTTTGATATACTAAAAAGAAAAAAGGAAAATAAAAGCTTATATGTATCTGTTACAACTTTCCCAGCTTATGAACAAAATTAATGAACCTGTTGAATTTTGTTAAACTCGTCCTTCTTATCATCTTCAAGAGAAACACCATTGAGAACTGCCTCCTTTATTTGACCTGAAAAGAGATCATTTTCCATTACAAGATGAACTCAAACAGTAATGCTTGGGTTCCACTAAAGTACACATAATTAAACAGACTTGTATATACTGATATAAATTAATCAGATATGATACTGAGAAAAAGGAATCAAAATGCACTTGAAGAAGAATAAGATAACATGAGTGGAAGTTCTGGCAGGGCAGGCAGGAAGTCCAAAATTATGAAATTCCAACAGAAATCAGGACAAAGTACGAATATTTGTGTAAGCAAGCATCTTTTAATGCAGACATGTCAACAATGTTGCCCATGTACCCTAACAAAGTGATGATAGCTGTTTCAACTTCAATACCTAACAGAAGCCAATAAACCAACTAAAGCCAATGCAAGCATAATCAGAAGCAATCTAGAATCCCAACTGGTTATCAACTTAGCACCATCGAAAAATGAATAAAAGCATTCAAGAGGGCAACATTATATGACAAAATTCCATTATATGAACCGTAAAAATCAATAAGTTGCCGGAAGTCAAAAGGTAAAACATAAATTTTCATTATACCATGTCGTGACCAGAACAGAACAAGGTCCAATAATCATACAGGTTAATATCTTTTCGTTACAAAAAACACATGAGTCGGGAAACGCAGGCTATTACCTTCCACTATACGTTTACAGGCATCGCTCAACATATGCCAACCGGAAGAATCTTGAATAGCTTTAAATGCGTTATAAATTGATTTACTTTGTCCCAGTCTAAGCTGAAACTTGACCTTCTCGGGCTGTGAAAAAAAACTAAGGATGTTAACACCAAACAGGAACGGAAAAAGAATGGCACCACGCAACCACAACATAGTCAAAAGCAGTATTTCTTCAACCAATGCGGCGGAACGAGAAAAAAAATCTTCAAGCATGCTGAGTACAGCAAAACAAAAGAAAAAAAAGGAGGAGGAAAGAACACCTGAACTTCTTCAATGGCGGAACGGAGCTCAGGAGAATCTTTCACAGATTTCAGATGATTCACCATGCCCCAAACCACGGTCAGTCGATCTACGATCTTCTCAAACGGCACAACCAGTTTCGGCCAGGTCGGTTCCACCGTCTTCTCTAATTCAACCAAATCACTCTCCTGAAACTCGACCAATCAGATACTATCAAATCCGAACCCAATAAAGAGATCAACCACCAAAACAAAGAGCCAAACGATCAAATCTTACGAGTTTCTTCAACAAAGCTCGGATCCCCGGCCGAACATGTTTCGCTTCGATGACGTCGAAAGGAGGAAAATCGAAATCCTTCAACAGAGGATTCTCTTCGATCCTTTCGTCAACGGCCGTTGACAGAGCTTCTGACGCCATAGTATGAGCAGATGAGGAGCAGAAAGCTGTGGTGATAGACGTCGACTTGCGCAGATTGTCAAGACAGAAGGAGAAGGAAGGAGACCAGAGGGGACAATTAAAGCATTTGGGAATATTTTTCGGATTTTTCGATGATAGAAGGGTATAAGAGGAGCGTGAGAGAGGTTGGATAGAGCGGGAGACCGAAATGAACGTTGCCATGAGCATGTTTGCCATAAGAAGAGCTCCGACTCGGCCTCTCTGAGGCAAGTGAGCCCTCACTTTCTCCATTTCCCTTTATTCAGCCCAAAAGTGGATCATGACAACGGATCAGTGAGGCCTTTGATTTGATTTGCCTTTCTAGCCTCGAATTCAAAATGACGATAGTACAGCTCAAATTACTCTTCCTCTGAAGGAAACCAGAAGATTTTTGAATGGCTTCATCATATATATGTGGTAAAAACTAAATTCCCCATTACGAAGAAAAATTACTTTCCTATGGATAAGAAGTTACGTTTAATGTTCCGTTAAGCACTGAATATTTTTTGTGATACATGCATAATGCATACACACATATATTCATACATACATACATTAATACATACATATATGACATTTAAAAAAAGCGCAATTTACATAAGAATACAAACCAGATTGAGTTTTCTTTTTCCTTTTTATTTTTATTTTTGTTATACTGGTAAAGTTGGTTAAATTGATATTTTTCATGGAACCGATTCGCTAATCATGTTCATTTCCCTTTTATGGGAGATCAATTTGCAAATAGTAAAACCAAAGGCCACTTAGAAACTGTAGGCAACACCAGTTGAATGGTGTGAGTGAGCAGACTGCAGGTTATGACTATTTTCAGCACTTGAAGGCAAAACATAAACATGATACACAAACAAAACAGTTATGGTTGAAGCATCTGCAAAAGCTTTTTCCAAACAGAAAGTATCCCTCCTTTTAGCATGAACAGCCTTTTCTTTATACAGAATCTCTAGGAATAAGCTTTTACCAGGGAGTAAAATTTTGACCCTTGTACTAGATTCATTTGTACAGCTAAAAGTACAATTGGGGAAAGAAATGTGTTTACCTTTCTAAGGTTCATGGAAGGGTCAAACCCCTACAGGTGACTCCCAATCCATAATATTAATAAATTCTCACAAGAGAAATAAGATTGAGATGCGAGTTCCATGGAAAAATTATCAGAGTCGAAGATTCAGAAGATAAATAATCAGAACAAAGTTTCACGAATCAAATCCCCAGTCAGGGAGAGAGATAAGCAAAGATGCATAGCCTTTTCAAAGGCGAAGGTAACTGCCTCATTCCTGAAGTCCACCTCCAAGAGTTCTTCTTAGGAATGACTTCCGGTTTAGAGACCAACTTCTCCTCATTGCCCTCTGTTCCTTCCATGCAGCTATTTTTTGCATACAGAGCTGGAAAAGTAAAGCAAAGCAGTACCAGCAGTAGCATTGCAACACATAGCAACATGACATTGCGGAATCCGCTTTTAAAGTGGGATCATCCAGCCCTGTCCATGGAACTCCTCCAACATTCATTCCAAATACTGTTAAGAACATTCCCACGAAGATTCTGAGGTTATTTGCTTTTTAATGCGCAAGTATAGTATAATGCAATCAGGTTAAACTAATTTCAGGGAAAATTACTTGACAAGTATATTTACCTCCAGTGATGATGGATAAAGGAAGGAATATGATTGATAAGAATGATAGATAGTAAAGTTTCCTGTTTATTTGCTCAGCCTGCCAGCTATCAAGGCCAGCCTGGATCGCTGTAACACGATTGGCTATAAATCCAACATTTTCTTTTAGCCTCCTAAGTCGTCCAATTAACTCTTCAAGAGAGATGATATCTTCACTGGCGAACCAGCTTTTTGTGGTGCATTTTTCTTTAACACGTGGAAACACTTGCTCACCGTGGGCAATCACCTGGTTTAAAGCAGAACTATGTTATTTTGATTATGCTCAAACAAATCTCATCAAAGCATCTTCGAAGATCTCTTTGACAAAAAATGAACTAAATTGAATATATTAAGCATCTGCTCTATCCCATCCCTTTTGAGTGCATGAGGAAGAGCTAACATGGATACTCCAAGAAGAGACACCCAGACATCAGAAATTATGATCATATAATTGGTCAATCATTGGTGGATCTAACGACCCCATGGCTCTTGGCAAGCCATCGCACTGAATTCATCTCCATAAGCTTGGTATGATTGGTTTTCCCAAGTGAGATTAAAGAAGGTGAAGTGATGAATAAGTGAAAAAATATCGTGCAAATGAGAAGGGACACATAAATGCAAATTTTAGGAGGATTTGGAATGGTGAGGGAAAAACCCAAGAAGCATCATGCTACAAAAATTAAGATGCATTTTAGGGAATCTTCTATCATTAAAATTAAGAGGGAAAAAAAGGCTAACTTTGAGAAACTACCTGCAGAAGGCGCTGCAAATTAAGATGCATTTTAGGGAATCTTCTGTCATCCAGCATTTGTTTCTTCAAAACAAAGCCCCCTGCAGTAATATGAAAAGAGATTAGACTACAAAAAGTTCAACAAAGTAAAGTATGCAACTTCATATGGGTAACAAGATTAAGTTCCAAAACATATAGTAGCGCAAAATTAAAATTTTATTAGAAAAAGAAGCAAACGTTTTTACGAAAAGAAATTTATAATATTGGTATGTAGCCAATTTTGGAGATAATCAGTTAAGAAAGCTACCACCAGATTCTTCATGTTTTCTTTCTTTATTTCCTCTGTAAATCAGTTGGACAAACCTAAATTTTATTTTTTGTTGGGCACATACCATAAGACCAGCATGCCTGATCTTCAAGAAAGTGATTACAAAGGGGACACCTAATCTCTCTCTTTCTCCTTCAGCTATTCTTGTCCTAGCTTGTTGAAGAGCATGTTTCCAGTTTTTGGATCAAACAATATATTTCCTTCCAACCAAGTAAATACAGCCGCAGGCAAGTTCTCCGGATAAAAATCAAGCACCCAACATAGGAATCATGGGGCAGATTCGGTGGGAGATCCTAAGCCCCATCACAAACAGGGGCTCTGATTTATGTGAACATGAATGGTGGGTTTCAATTCCATGTGAACCCTTATTAGCTCCTTATGATTCATTCAATAACCATTGAACCCAATTTGCAGGTTTTTTTTAATTATCTTCCACATCAATTCATAGGGGTTGGCTCCATATTATCAACTTACTAAGCTTTATATTAAGAAATAACTGGAAAAAAAAACTGTTCTTCCATCATGTCTAAGTTTTAATAGACATCCTCTGCATGTAAAGAAGTGGCAAGGAAGTGGGATGGGGTGGATTTGGGATCCATGTGTCCTCACCTATTGGGAATAGTTGTACAATGCATGTAGTCTAACCCAAAAAAACTACATAAAATGAATTTGGCCTCTTTTGAGAATTGGGAAACAGTGTCTAGAAGGAAGCTATAATCACCGGTCACCACAAAGCAAACTGTGTTTTCACTGTGAAAGACACAATGGAGTAACGAAGTGTGAGGATTACCTGCTCACATCAATGAATATTAAGGTTATGGTTCTAAAAGTTCCTAAAAAAGATATTAGAATAGCTGAGATCATAGACACAGGCTGATGACTCATGGTAGATCAATCCTGAATTTCTAAAATTAATTCACATCTTAGGCATTGTAATTCTCCAAAACTCTGAAATCCAGTTTTTTCCTCCTAATTAAATCTCATGAGGTTTTATGTGTCAATAACATGCCTTTGTTGTTGTTCCTGTCCACAGCAATCCATTTTTCATGTCCATATTAGAGGCCAGTTGGTGTGGTGTTAATGATCCTAAAGATCTATGCATTAGCCGACAGTCTGCTGCTCCTAGTATGCATCTACATAAAAAACCTGGATTATTTTGGTACTTTTGTGGGAATCACTGTTAGACATGAGCCTTGAATCTAAAGAAATTGATTACATTTATATGTAAGTTAATAAAGCAAAAGACTTGTTCATAATCCAAATCAAAAGGTGCTTACGAGGGTGCTTTATCTCTACAACAATCTAGCTTGTAAAAAGAGAGGGGTTGGCTGATGCAGTACCCACTTGGACTTCAAGCAACTCCAGGCGACGCTCCAATGTATCAAGTTTCTCATTCAGAGATGCCAATTTGCTCTTTGTTGTGGCCTCTGAAAATGGAATAGATAATAAGAACAAACTAAACATATGAAATAAACACACAAAATCCTAGTCCTGGCATGTTAAAAATATATAATGCCAGTGGATTAAAAACATTTTGATCGTGCAATTCAAAAGCGATTTTTTTAATCTAC
Source organism: Buxus sempervirens (assembly GCA_947561395.2). Taxonomy (NCBI): domain Eukaryota; kingdom Viridiplantae; phylum Streptophyta; class Magnoliopsida; order Buxales; family Buxaceae; genus Buxus; species Buxus sempervirens. Next base: position 11,259,028 of record OX387184.1, read on the forward strand.
AAATAACAGACTACAACTACTAGGAAATTCAAAAAAATTCCAACCACAATTCCAACATTATAGTTAGGGGAACTTCGGGAATGGCTCACGTAAAAGCGCATTGCAAAAGAAATCCTCAACAACGCAAACATATATAATATTGTCGGTATCAACAAAGGTGTGTGAATCCATGAATTACAAAAAAGTCACATAATACTTGGGATAAAGAAAATTTTCGGGGGAGATCTTGAGGGAAAATTTCTTGTCTGCGATGTTTGCTGGAAAAAATTTATAAGCGAAGCCTTTCTTCATAAAGAAAATATCAATATACTTTTGTCTTAAAAGTTCTAAAACAAGGGAAATTTGAATTCATTCAAAATAAGAAATGTCTTAAAATTTAAGGAACTTTTGGATGATGATTTTGAAGAATCTGAAAAAAAAAATGAAATGCAGATCTGTTTAACAATCTTGTTAAAGATCATATTTTCCATTTCCTGAAATGCAAGAAATTCTTTTCAAAACCATATAATACAACAGAAGCATAGAAAGGAATTAAATTAATTAAAAGCTTCATCCTAGATGAGTATGCCAAATTTTCTCAAATTACAAGCACATAATCAACATAAGAGAAATAACCACAATTAACAAAGAACCGAAACACGAAGTACGCAAAAAGGGAAAGAGATCCAAAGATAATGGGAGTTCAGGAAGATTTTCACACCAAACTGGATGAGAAATTCGAAGAGGCGACGAACATTGAGGGAGATGTGAGAGATGAACTCTCGATTCTCCCAATCTGCCTGAACTGCGATTCCCACGTTAACCGCGTTTGTGATTCCTCCCGCTCTTGCCATTTCCTTATTCTCCTAGTTCTACCCGACAAAAATACAAACATCAACAGATGGAAACCTATAGAATGGACTTTTTTTTTGGGTAGAAATTCGATATGGAAAAGGTAAACAAGAAACCCTAGTAACCAGTAGCAGAAAGAAATTGAAACAGATGGAGAATTCGAAGGGGACACCTACCTCGTTGCAGAGATCAGTTAATGTGAACTAACTGTTTCGGACATTTGGAGAGAGAGAGCTCACTCCGGTCCTGTCTTGGATCAACTGTGGATGACTGATCCGTTGACTCTTAGGCTCTGTTTGTTTCACCGGAAAACTAGGAAAAGAAAATATTTTTCGGAATTTTAAAATTTTCTAAGATGTTTGTTTAAGGGGAAAATGAAAATTAAGGGAAAATATTTTCTGCAGGAAAATCAGCGGAAAATAACTTCCGCTATGCTGAATTTGAGCGGAATTTATTTTCCGCCGGGGCATTTCGAACTCTCGTGTTTCTAAATTTTTTTCTCTCCTCGACTTGGACTCTCTTCTTCCTCCTCCGAGGGCACGACGAACGACTGCGACAAAGATGGGAGCCCCGTGTTGGTAGCTCAGGAGCCTCGTGTTTTCTTCCTCCTCCGAGAGCACGACGAAATCAGAGCCTCCCTTTTCTCCCTCCTTCTTATAGCTCTTCCTGCACATCGCTCGCTCAATCACATGAAATCGGATTCTTTGTTCATCAATCAAGAGGACATACCTTTTGTTTATCAGGTTGGCATGACTTCCATCTTGTCTCCACTGCAGTCTTATTCTCTTCAAATTATGCCCTATCGTGATATCTTTTTAGAGAAGGCGAGATTGAAGGCCGCTTTGGATGACGTGATTCGCCAAAGATCAGATTCTACGTTTATCTGAGCTCTGCAAGTTGAATGGTTTTTAAATAGCCTATCTAATTTACTTATTATATACGAGCCAATGGTGGTCTCAAGTGCAGTCGTGTTCATCTCACGCGGAGTGTGAAGTAGGGATTGGTAACTTTGTCTTTGAAATTGAGTTTTTAAACCAGTAAGATTTCTTAAGCTCTATTCTTCCGAAGACAGAAATGAATATAGGAGGGAAAGTTTATTTCCCAGAAACGAAACATTGCAGCAATTTAATTGGATTGAATCTTGGTTAGGGACCCCTTCATGTGCTCCACTGTGGTTTCATGGTTTGGTTTGGAATTGAGATATTATAGTCTTTGTCCTTTGTTCATAGAAAATGCAGGGCAATTGATGCCACAAATTAAAGAAATGGAGTGGATTCCCAAGTCGAAAAAGGTTGGACGTGTTGAACTAGGGAAGGTCTGTTTTTCAAAATTAATAGAGTTTGGTAATTGAAGTGTTTGATAATTAATTGGGATGATTGATTAGTGGTCTTTCTTACCATTCCAATATTGAATTTGGTTAAGGGCGATTGGTGCCAAATCAGTAGAAATCTGCTGGCCTGATACACATCTCATTACCCTGCACAGAAAAGTCAGTCATACATGAAATTAGGAATCTGTGTTCAAAAACTTGAAATTTAATTGTTACCATTCCATTTATGCAAGGTATTGCCCCAAGGGAATTCAAGCTAGTATGTTGCTAGACCCATTACAATTTTAATTTTTGGTGTACTCTTGTTAGTGATCATTTCTAACCGTTCTTGGCGTTATGCAGACGTCTGGCAATTCGGCCAGTTGAAGGGATTCAGCTTGAGGTAACAAGTGTGCCCGACAAAGCATGCACACCAACTGCTTGTAGAAATGCCTGAACCAATTTTATTTTACAGTTTTTGATTTTACTGAACATTCCCTTTTTGCTTTTTAGTGGCAAAGTGTGAACCAAGCAATTTCGCTTTACCTAAGCAAAATCAATTAGATTGCTTTTCTTACTTTTTGAGTAATTTTTGAGAAGCAATACCAAACCAACCTTAGTTTTGCTTTTGAGTCTCTCCTGCGTCCTCAATCTGGAGTTTTCACTGATTTGTTGTTGATTGCGCTGCAGGTTATAAATCAAAAAGACTCTCATTAGAGTGAAAAACTAGTAATATGGTGAGGAGGACTAATATGTCGAGGAGTACTAGCATGTCGAGGTGCACCCAATCTGTCGTTACTGTCGAGGAGCTCCCAATCTGTCGTTGGAGTTGCTAATATGCCGAGGAGTACTAATAGAACAAGGATATTTTGTCTGTGACTATGCGATTAGGTGTTCTCTGTCCAATGAATGATGTAGATTATTTGCAGTTTATTAGTGTTTATTTCGATAAAGACTATCTCTTTTGTTGAGAAGAATCAACATGTAATTATCTAGCAATTTCTTTTACTTGTATTGGTTCACTTTGAAGGTTCTTATGCTACCACCACCTTTTAAACAAGAGGGTAAAAATGCAATGAAAGTAAATTATTTAAAATTTGCATGGAAAGTAATTGCTCAAGCTACTTTAATTCCTAGGGTAAGTATTTTTAGTTGCATTTGTATAAGAAAAGAAAAAGAATAAAATTCTATAACATTTTTCATGTTACATCCAAACACTTGGAAAAAATAAAGAAGGAAAATTTTTTCCTGTAAAATTTTCTTCCGGAAAATATTTCCACCAGAAAATATTTTCCGGTGAAACAAACAGAGCCTTAACGGAAAAATACCCACAAAAATGAAGCTGAATAATATCTCTGTCCGAAAGTTTGTTTGTGCCCGTTAAATTGGGGGAAATTATTTTTAAGTAATACATTTTAAAATAATTTAGATTCAGTCATATAATTCTTAATTATCGTAAACCATTGATACTTTTAAATAACTAAGAATCATGGTCATTTCCTTGATCAAGAGTTTCTTCCAAAATGGCCTCAAAAACTTTGAAAACCTTTCCACTTATTTTGTTACAAGTGAGGGTATTTTGGAAATAAATTATTTATGAAAGTAAAATGATATTAATTTTCAATTATTTTAAGAAAGTATTATTAATTCTTAATTACTAAGAATTGAGCATCTGAATCTGAATTATGTTATTTTTATTTTTGTGCTTGTATGGTATTAATTTTTGTTTTTGTTTTTCCTATCCTTATCTAGTTAGGCGTCTTTGTTAATTAACCCACCAACCCCACCCAAAATAAATAAATAAACTTAAAGAAAAGAGGCTGAGAGTAAGACACCTAAATAGTACTTGATGCAAAATAATCTATTATATGTTTATAGCCGAAAAGGGATCCTTGAAATGCACTTCAAGTTTTAATAATTTTCAAAAAATTAATCTGATTATTTTATATTACAATTATTATTGTCAAAGTTATTTTTGTCCTTTTAAATGTGTTGAATAAAAAGTAAATTTATTCGAATTAATAATAAAAAATCGTGGCTCAAATATGAGAAAATTGATATCATAGGAAGGAGCTCACGGTCCATATTCATTGCAAGTGGACGCATGAACTAAAAGCTATTAATTTTTTTCTGAAAATTTTGATCCCTAGAAAGAAGCATCCCCTTTTTTGTAACGATTTTTTAATCACAAAAACTTTTAGTTTACTTTTTTCGAAAAGGTTTTTTAAACTGTCAAAAAGGGGAATTTCACTTGATCCTTAATTGTTTACACAAACCACTCTATCGTATTATTACCGGATGCACATACATACCATATGTATATAAAAAATTAGTTATTCGTAATTATTGAGGGGATATAATAGAAATAGACATAGCGAGAGCTGTCTTCTAAAATTTCTTTTATTAATATTCTAAAGAACTACACATAAAAGGTTAAGAGACATTGAAATTAACCTTTTGAATTTTCCTTTTTTTTTATAGGACAATGAGAAATCAAATTTTAGTAAGAATCTCGCAACTTATGTTTATATAATAAGTCAGTTTACCTGCACTCACTATCAGCACTCAGTTTACCTGCACTCACCCAAAGTACAAAATTCGATATTTGCGCGCACCACGACAAATCCCCAAAGGCTTGTGCAATCCCCCTGTCCCACACAAATCAAATAATTGCCAGACCAAAGGCCCTAGGGGTAGCCCCAAAGAATTGATAGCACCTAAGAGGTTTAAACCGGAGACCTTGGAGAGAGCACACCCCCTGGCCCCAAGCCTTGACCACTAGCAACCAGGGGTTCCAGCCTTCCATCTTGCAATGCGTTACAAGTGCTTTAAATGGATAGGCCAAGAGATTTTGATCTGCCAGTAATATGTCAAATGTGCAGTCATATCAGGAGAAAAGATTTAACTTAAAGGAGGGTACCTATCGCTTCTGGTTTAGTATTCTGCTCTGATAAATGTGACAGACGTCATCCAGTTGAAAGCCGACTATGCATTCGAGATAACTTATTCTAAATGTAAACTGCTCTTGTAAAAGGGCAAAGCATGTTGGGTCCTCAACATCCCCCAACTTGCGTGCACATTAAACTAGTATGGGGCTGAAGAATCAAGCCATTTCTATCCACGATTCTGCTATGCAAATTTAAGGATAAATATACCTCACGCAGAGGCTGTGACTGGCAATAGGCCATTGTGCCTGAGCAGTGCCTCGGGGGATGGTTCACGACCTCGGAATTCCACAAAAACCTGAAACAGAGAATACCAACACATTCCCAAAATTAATACTAGATTATATTAGAAACTGGTGAGCATTTCCAGATTTGTATCATGGCTAACCTCAAGCGGTGGTTTGCCACCTCCAAGAGCAAGTACTGTTTCCCGGAACCTATGACCAGTTTCTTTGATGGCCTGTTGCAAAGATTTTATGAGTTCTCAATCATGCAAGGAGAAACATCAACACTGATTTATGAGTTGCCAGAGGTTGACAAGGAGTTTAACTAGCTGAAGTATAAACTGATGGATAACAACATCCAAGACTATCATTTGAAGAAGGTATTTCGGTCCAGCTACATTTTATCTCAATATGGAGTTTAATAAACAGCTAACCCAGTGCATGAGGCTTCCCCCCGGCGAAATGCATGGGGTCTGATGTACGCAGCCTTATCCGCAAGCGGAGAGGCTGTTTCCTATGACTCAAACCCATGACCTTCACGCTGCAATGTAGCAACCTAACCATTGCGCCAACGGTCAACGAGTCGTTCAATCAATTAACTGAATTAAATAGTAGTGGAAGGCCACGTGTGGTATGATGCCATTTGCAGAAACCCTGGGTAGGTCTTGCAGTTAAGGATTTTCAATCCACATAACTAGGGCTTTTACAGAAATATGAAATACACAATGAATAAAAAAGAATATAGAGAACAGCTGTACTCACAAAGGAATTTTCTTCAAGTGGGAAACAATCTGATACATCACACTTAAGTTGTATGTACAGATGTCATTTTATACATATCTAAATTAACCAAGCAATGTGTATATCATCCTATATATAAAATACAGTCTAATCGGAACCAACTTTGTTAATTTGATTATTAATTATATACTACGTTTTAACATATTACTAATAAATTATTCAATAACATAAACTAAAGGTAAAATATACACAAATACATAAACACAGGAGACAAATCTTACGAAAATTTTAAATTTGTTGTTCATTCATTAGCTCTCAATATTTCGATTCAACCATATGAACAGATTTTTGAGTTCAATTCAATTGACTAAAAATATGTAGAGAGTTCCTCTTCTGGTATTTTGAACAAGTTTTGGAACAGCAAGCTTGGAGTTGCTATAACAAAGGGTTGTTGTGTCTGTTTTTCGATTTTACCATAAGTTCAAAAGAAATTTGTGCTAATGTTAGGCCGCTCCTCCTAGAAAATAAATTCAATCTCTTCATCACCGTATATACACTATCTACTCTTTTAGACATGCCTGGAAATACCTGAGTACAAATTTTCCAAGCAAACCGATCATTAGACATCAATCATAACATCCATAAAAGGGATTAATCCAGCACCATGATACCAGCTCCCTTCAATTTTCCCAGCATCCAGAATTGGATACGACACAACACAACATGGGTATGGGTCTGGGATAAGTTTCCAATAAGTTGAATCTTTGCTGCACTCATTTCAGACTTGACAAAATGAGTATTCTCTTCCACAATTTGATTACATTATCATATTTAGACATTTTTATTATGACATTTTGAATATATAATTGCTTCCTTTTTTACTTGAAATTAGATATGAATTATGAATTTGTATATATAGTTAGCTTTTGGCTCTTCTACAGGAGGTCCACCATAGCATATGATCACTTTTTAGAACTCATTAAAATTAACATAATGCTCGACCTTTTTATTTTTTGGTGAGGAGAATCAGGTGGAACTCACAGATCTCAACTCAGTTAATGGCAAACTTGTAAACTGCTGAAGTTTGTTAGGAATTGGCAACCTAGTAAATAATTCAACTATCACTTTGCTGTGGCGAACTTACTAGTTCAAAGTTAATTCTGCGGTGGTAAACCTGAAAATAATTTAGGTCTATTTTCTGAGGTGGCAAACCCATAAAGATTAAAAAACTTTAAATAGAATTCATTTTAGTACCTACAAAACAAATTCCATTTTTGTGTATTTTAACCAAATAAAACAAAACAAAAACCTAGTAATAATATTGTGGAATGAATTTAAGTAACTAATTCTTGGGTTGAGTTTATAATCTAGAATGAATGCCAAATAAACCCCGCATATATAAACAAGTGGCTTTACATCAAACTATTAACTTTATTCCATAAGCTCTCAAGTCAAGACATGATTTCAAGTATTCAAATTAAGCATATCATATGGGGGTAAGATGGACTCAACACCTATAGACAAACCACCTCAACGCCTTTAGACAAACCCACACCCAAAACCAGTAACAATGCCATGCAACATAAATCTAATTTAATTATTGGAGAAAAAGGCTATCATGTTGATAATGGGAGCAAAAAGCTATCTGAAATATTTAATGGTCAATGGAGACCAGCTCATTGAATCAATGAAATTGTCAATCCTGGATCACAAGCTAATATTTTATTTTTTTAGAAAAGTGATGAAGGCTAATATTGTATTCTCTTGGACCCTAGCTCATCCAATACTGAAGCTCATGAACTAACATGGATACTGCAGCCTGGGTTTGGGCTTCTATGTTTCTTTGCTCTTAATAGAGTTCCGTTTCTGGCCAAAGGAAAGGAAGGAAAAAACAAAATAAAATGAAAAATACAAAGACAATGAATTATTACACACCCATGGCCAACTCAAAAGAAAAAGCAAATAAATGTGTACTTAAAATGGCTATGTGATTAATTTGACATTCAGGTTTCCAATGATACCTTTTCATTGTCCAACCCAGCGTCCTCAAATGCAGAGAAAGCATCAGCAGACAACACTTCCGCCCACTGCAAAATATTAGAATATTTAGCTCAGAGCAAATACAAAGAGGTAAGGAAAAGCAATTCAGGCAATAGTCACACTAAATGATGCATAAGCTGATCTTCAGCCAGGCCCCAAAATCTATTTATATGATGCTCACACCAAATGGCCTAGAGAAGAATCAAGCTTTTGACCCAGTTTGATAATCAACAGACCTACACGTATGCATCGATAGCTCTTGCATGTAGTTGCCACCATCTATAAAACTCACGTGGTATGGATAATGAAAGTCAGAATCAAGGAAGGTTCATGTAATACCACTCTTATCCCTGATGGCTCCCTATCAATATGATGGCTTTACCCAAATGAGACTCAAAATCAAAATCAAGGCAATATTCAGATGTTCCATGTAAGTTTAAACAACTATTAAGGAACTTAATTATTTGTCATAAACATCACAATGGTGCAATACAATGTCACAAATACAATGGGAATTATAATGATGACAATGGGCAGCGCAAAGAGAAAATAAAACAATCAGAGAGACCAAAAAAAAAAAGCCAAATAAAAAGATTCACAGAACTACCTTGTAACTGTAGTAACCAGCAGCATATCCACCTGACATTCAGTAATAAAAATACAAGTCAGAGCTAAAATTAATCAGATCAAGCAGTACACTACTTATGCTAACAAAAGACAAAAAAGAAGTTGATTTGCTGAGCATACCTGCAAATATATGGCTGAAGCTACAGAGGAACCTGTCCTCAGGCAGCGGGGGAATCACTTGTGTTTTTTCACTAACTCTTCGATCAACATCATAGATGGATTCTGAACCACCTGGAACATACTTCGTATGCATCTCCAAATCCACACTTGCAAATCGTATCTACAAATTTATATATGATGGAAAACAATAAAAGAAAGAATCATAAATCCAGAGTGAAGAATTATCTGTGGTCCTGCAACAGTGTACTTTTTTTTTTTGATGAGTAATGATATTTGATTAAGAAAGAAGTGATACATGATAAGTACAAATGTATAAGAGTATCCTCCTCTCCATCCCAAACAGGGAAGAGGGAGAACCAAAAACTATAATCTGTATCCTATACCATCATGATATGCACACTACCCAAAAAACAAAAACGTATATGGTAATCACATGGAATTTCCCCCCAAAAAAAAAAAATAGCTAAACCAAAAATTGCCAGGAAAGCCGGATTCTGGTAATTCAATATGATGGTACATAACAGAAACATCTCAGCTAGAACAAAATTTGAAAAATACTACCTGCATTTAAGAAAATATCACAGCTCTTGAAAGGTTACAAAAATTGCCTAAAGTTCTCAGCATTAGTTAGAAGAAGGTTTCTGATGCTTGCCAAAGTCAAAAGAGAGTTCAAATTATATCTTAAAAATGCCAGTCACTGATAAAAGCTTAGGTTGATAGAAAAAAATTGTTACAACCCCTAGTGCAGGAGTGCAAAAGACCTAGCAGTGTTTTCTTTAAGGCATCCACTGGCACCAGTGATGAAACAGCTAAAGCCTTGTGAGTAGATTATAAATCTATTGCATTAAAAATATGAAGTCATATATCCCTTTTTTTTTTGTTATAAATATCAGATATGAGTTCATATTGCATGAAGACCATAAACTGGTGATCCTGCTAAAGCAAGGACCTGATAGGGATGGACGGGCAACAAGCCTAACCTTCACAAATAGCCCTACTTATATAAGAAACATGACCTTGGCAAGATGGCCAAGTCATCCCAGTACAAACCATTCACAGAACCCCAAACAAAAGAGAAAACAGAAATAAAGAAAGAAAGAAGAGAAGATGATGAGCCAATAAAGAATAGGAACTATCGTCGTGTCAAACAGTCTAATCCTTGAAACAACTTGATAAAAAAAAATCAAAGAAGAAGACGAAATTAGAATCTGCACCTGCCTCACAGGAAATCTTACCAAATCAGAAAACCTAAACTCATCATTGAATCTAACAGCCCCCTTTGCGAGCCATGAAGAACTGCCTAAAACCAACCCAAATATTTTATGTGCTCCCAAAAGAATCACTTCTCTTTCTTGTATCTTCCATTTCCAAGCACTTTTACATTCCAGTAACAATTATTCCCATTCTATAACAACCCTTTAGAAATAATCCATGGCTCCCAGAGGGGGCAGTCAGATTCAATGACATTAAATGTGTAAAGGATCTAGGATTCAAAAGCTTTAAATCTTAGAAAAGATATCTCGTATGCAAAAAAAAATTATGAAATAATAACAACTTATATAGTCAAGCAACGGATAAAATAAGCTTTTCAATTTATTGTTCTTTCTCTCTGCTTTTTTTTTTTTTTGGGTATTAAAGAGTACAACTAAGGAAAAAAAATGAAGCTGTACACTAGCTGTACATGTACAGATAATAAGGTAAACATACAAACAAACAAACAAAAAAGCCACGGAATTATTGTACAAATATAGACAATTACAGTTATTTGCCTAATTCCAAAGAAAGAGACAAACATTGAAATGCATGGTCTCTGAAACCAGTCACGATCCCTTAGCTTAAAAATTCCTCATACATCTTTAATTCCAGACTGACCAACAGAGCAAAAGGTTACAAACTTGCATTCCAGATTAAATTTATTACATAAGCCATGCCAAAGTTGCTTTGCATTGCCATATCATGTACCCATTGCTGGCCAAAAGGCCAGGTAAGCAAGGTAGCTTCAGGTTAGCAGTGACTTAAAACCCTCAGGAATCCCTTAGGTCCTGGACCTGAACTTTTGTCAAAAAATTCTAAGTTGAGTTGTCATGATGGTATTTCAAGTCATAACAGTTTATTCTTGTCATTCTTACAATGCTGGTGTACTTTTTAGAATTTTGCTATTAGTTTTTAAATAACTAATGAGAAAATTGTATTAAAAAGAAAACAATCTACATGAGATGTGGACCACAATAAAGACATTACTTAATTAGCCACATTTATACAAGATGCACAGATTACCCATAATCATGACATCTAAGAATAAATGCACGTTGCTATATGAGCTTTATCAAAATTTCAGAATTTTCTACTTTTTCATGTTCTATAAACACTTGTATATATTACTTGATTTTTTTCAACAAGAATCCATGCTTCTGTTGCATCAATGAATTCCAACACTGAATTAGAGATTCTGATGGCTTATTAAAAAATGGAATACCAACCTATATTATACCCCAAAAGAAAAGATAAACAGCATCTTTCATACAATCAAAGCCCAAGGTTGATGCCATAACAATTGTGTAGGGAGGCATAGCAGAAGGACAATTAAAAGCAAAAACTTAGGAAAAGGGTCCATTCCATTTACACATGAAACTATCCTGAAAACTTTTTCAGCAATGAAACTAACCTGACGAAGGCTCAAGGAACCAGCACGGAAAGTCCTTGCTGCAAGGAGCTTCAAATATACTTCTTCAGGAAGACTTTCTCCTGTCTCATAGTGTTTTGCAATGCTCATCAAAGTGTCCCTACAGAATTTTTCAAGCACACAGAACGGTAAGGTGGAAGTTGACTATAAGATGCCACTGATGTGTAGATGGTAAAGAAACAGAAAAATGAATCAAATGAATGAGACAGGAGGAAATAATAATATGTTAATAAAAATTAATGATTAAGCAAATTGTTTCTATTTACAATGACAGTTTGCCGGTGCCAAAAGATAGGGTTACCCGCTATAAAGTTGCATCCCATACAAACATTGAGGAATTTCACAAGAGAAACGAGTAGGAGGTTCTAAAAACTAAGATATCATGCAAAATTTCTAGAAATGAATCTAGATTTTACTCCACGCTACTTCAAAATAATAATTAAACTTCCTTAGATTTTACTTAATGGTGTACATACATATGCATGTATACATGTGCAGACTGTGAGTGCATGCATACACTTAAATTAGTCAAATGCATGTGATGTATGAAATGTTTATGACCAAATTACTTTTAATAGTACTCTGATGCATTTTAAAGAAAATTCTTCAAGTCATACTTGATTTCAGTTAACAAGGTAACTTCATAACCAGAAGGGTGATCAACTCCTGTGGCAAATTGTTCAGCTATACTTGTATCCATGAGTTGCAAGTTCCGAAATATCAGTTTAGATAAAACTAACGAAATGGAAAACTGAGGCTTCATCAACTACTTTTTTTTTCAGTCAAATCTGAATTCTTGGAAGAAAAAAAATCCAGCTAGAATTTTATAAAAGGATAAATTCACAAAGGCAAATGCTCTACTGACCCAGCAATAAATTAACTCCCCTCCAGAGCGGTAAATTGAACTAGCCTAATATTGGCACCCAAAGTTGAAAGTGATGGAACTTCTTCATTTATACACTTTTTATACTATATAAACCTTAGATAAATTATAACTTTTGTTTCTCTTTAAGTATATTTAGGTGAGTGATTATCTTTTTCTCTTTCTATTGATAATTTTAAGAGGAACACTAATCATCACCTCTCTGACTCACGAACCTGTATTCTACCTGAAACAGAACTGTCATCCCTTATTTATACATGTGCCACTGCCATCTTGTTTACAGAACTATTGGCACAGGCTTAATGATTATTCTCAATCATGAGCATTGATTATCTAGACATCCATAGAGCTTATTAAGGAATCATCCAGCCATATATATGAATGTGTTTGGGTTGCACTTATCTAGTTAAGTGTTTGATTTCTCTAAAATAACATTAGAGGTCAAAATGGAACGAAATCATGATGAAGGATTGGATATAGGAATAAACATTAAATCTAAAAAATTGTACTTCCATAGCATTAACCCAAAGTATCAAACTTTAAAAGACATTTCAAACATCAGTGAAAAAATATTATTGCAGTTTTTAATGAAAACCAACTCAGAGGATTTTAAAATATTCCTTAGTTACTAGGAGGTAGAAGTTGTATTTCCACAATTGATAATATATCTTGTTCAAGAGTTAGAGAATCATGAAAGCTGAAATCCTTCAATGTAAAAGAGATGAGAATGTACAAATACAAAGTTGAGGGGGATTAGCCTATTACCCCCAGAAGAAAGTAAAAAACCACTAAAGAAAAATCACAAATCTCCTCAATAGGGATACTAAGCAGGAGGACTTCACCTTGCTTGGCTGTACCTTTGGCAAGACTACTGGCTAGGTAATTCACAGACCATGAGATACAAGAGAACGAGATAATCAACCCACATATCAAAATGTGAGCCAACCAAAAAATATGAACGAGCCTCTAAGAACATGCCTTAGGGTTTGCTATGCCTAAGATAAAAAGCAAAGGATCACCCTCGAATTTCTACAGCATCAAAATGCAAGGCCTCCCTGCAGTCCATAATAAGAGCCAAGATTTACACTTGATACAAGGCATTCCCCAAAACCTCCCAAAAAGAAACAAAGATAGTTCACAAATGATCTCTAATCCTCCAATCCTTCAGCAACTCAGAGCCCCAATTGAACAACCATATAAGTCCAACATTGTCACCCTCTCAATAGGAGCATTCCAAAACTCCAGCTGCCGGTCCAAATTTGATGAAGACAAGCAATTGTAAATTTGTAAGTCACCCCCTCAAAATATCGCAACAAATATAACCTACAACTCTGAAGAGGAAAACACCCAATATCTTCCAAATACATCACTACCTCTATAATGACCTAACTCTTGACCCTAACTTTAACAAGGATCCTTAACATTCCTAGGATTTCACAAGGATCACGGGATGGCATGGATAGGCAGTGGTAGCAGTATAGAATCTTTCCCCTATTCCCTCCCTAGTACTGCGAACATCAAACTGAGGAAACAACAAACTATGAACTCTGGAAATAATGTATCTATCCCAACTAATTCTATGAAAGAGCACCAGACCAATCTAACAATCTCACAATGTAGAAAAACAAGGGGCCCACCAACTCATTCTATTGTAAACGAAAATCAACATACTTGAGGGGCAAAGACAAATTTTTCATCATTTCTTGAAGGTTATTGTAAGTAATGAGTAGAAGGAACAACCAATACCAAATGGGATGAAAAGGAAACAGCTAAATAAGGTCAACATCCCCATACCGAAGATGATCAAAGAAGGAACTAGTGTGAAAGTCCCCCAAATGTCTAAATCCATACCATAGAATCAAGAACAGATTTATCAATGAGGACATCTTTAAGAAGCTTAAAAAGAGAGGATAACTCTACCAAGTCTACTAGTCTGAGGTCATGCATAAGGGATAAACTTCAAGAAGTATTTGTAGAAGACCAAGAAAGTATGTTAACGATCAAGAAAATTCTCTTTTTCCACATAATCTGGCGCATCATCTCAATATACTCATCCTTGTTACAGTCATCTTCTGAATATGTCTCTTCTTAATATTGAACTTTATGCATCACAACATCAGATATCTATTAGTGGTTTTAGTAAACTATCATTCAAGATTGAGCGGAATGAACCAATAACATAACACTCTAGAGGTGCCATTTCACTTGAGTGTTCAGCTCTCACATGGGACATACTCCTTAAAATCTCTCTATTGATAATAGATCCAACTCCAAGATAGATCATAAATGGTTACTTTCTGAGATCTCCTAGCTTTCAATTGTGACCATTACATCACCCCTAATCCAATCTGCCCAAAAGTTATTCTCCATATATTCAATCCTAGTTTATCTTAGGTTTTAGATTACAGGATATCCTTTCATAATTTTAGTTTTCAATTATTCCCCTTGTGGTTGATCCATCAATATCATATCAGTAAATAACCCTGTGGACATGCAGCTCTTATCCATGGATCGACAATTCATCCATAATCAATGATAAAGATCCAAAAAATAAGATATGGGTCACTGAACAAGATCTATGTCTTTGACCAAAACTACTTGATAGGCTTTTGTTGACTACTGATGAAAAGCTGAATAATGATCAATTTTACTAGAAGAAAAAGGCCTAAAATCCTTAACTGAGTAATAAATCAAACTAAAAGAAGAAAAAAGGTTTAAAAATCTTTTATAATTTTATACAATAGCATCATAAGAAGCAGATGTATTTGATTTAAGTTAGGATGGGCAGATTTTTTTATGGAAATTATAGAGAATGGTCAGGAAGGTTAAGTTTCCCTCCTGTCACTTATGCAGTAATTTGAGTTCTATTTGATATCCTTTTAAACCATATGTCAGAACATTTTATTTAATGAGATTTTTTTTTTATTGTTGGGGAATATTAACATATTAAGCTGAGAAACAATCGGAAAGTATGAGAAAAATAATGGAGGAGACTGTCGGTTATACAACATTACCTTTGGTAACACCAATTCTCCATGAATTGAGAAGGCAACTCCACAGCATCCCACTCAATACCCCGAATACCAGAAACAAGACCCTCATCTTGCTTAGTCAACATATGCTGAAGTGCATGACCAAACTCATGGAAGACAGTCTCAACCTGCAGAAAGTTCATATATCAATATAAAAAATACAAATCTGAAAGAGTAGCAAAATATGGACAATTTGCAATATGCCCCATCCAGTAATGGTTTCTCCTACAAAAATTGACCTTTTTGGATAATTATTGAAAACCACCTCTTTTCCAGAAAATCAAGATTAAATCTGGGGAACAACTCTGGCAAACATTTCGGCGAGGATTATTCACTAGGAGATTACTGAAAACATGGTATGTATATATAATTCTTTCAAAATATTCCAAATTGAGCTTGTAATTATGTTTTACGTGAAAGCATAGCTTATCTTCAAATTCGTATACCAGTATTACACTCCTTTGGAGAATCACTGCCTGAAAATAATAACCATGGCTTACCTCTCGAAAGGTCATCAGGCTTGGTTTGTCCCCCACTGGGGGTGTTTGATTGCACACCATGTGGGCAATAGGCAACCTCACGGAGCTACCATCACGTTTAAGTGCATGACTACGACCCACAACCTCATCCATCCATGCCCCACCACGTTTTTCAGAAGGGCGAGAATACGGATCAAAGTAGAAGTAAGCAATTGGATTGCCTAAAGAATCTTTTACACGGTAGAATCTAACATCATTGTTCCAAACCTAGAGAGTAGTAACGCATATAATGTCAGAACTAAAAAAGCATTGTTGATGTAACAAGCACCAAAAAGGCAAGTAAATGAAGCAACTGAATATTTATTACCGGTGCTAGGCCATCAGCTGGTTCAATATCAATTTCAAAAAGCATTTTTGCAAGGCTGAAAAGGCCATCCATAACTTTTGGCAATGAAAAATATGGGCGCAACTCCTCCTGTAGAATATAAAGGACAGATTCAAAACAAATAAGTTTCCTTCTACAATGTCCAGGAAAACTTTCACATCCTTGGGGAAATTGGTTTTTAGTGATACTTTTTGAAAAGAATTCAAATTCAGTCAGTCAATGCTTGAAAATTAGGAATTAGTGATACTTTCTTAAAATAATTGGGAATCAGTGTCATTTTACTATTCATAAAGACTTTCTTCCGAAAATGTCCTCAAAAGACTTTGAAAACCTTTTCACTGATTTAGGTACAAATGAAGTTTGCAAGTCTTTTTGAGGGTTTTTTTGGAAGAAATTCATCATCAATAGTAAAACAACACTGAATCCCAATTATTTAAAAATAGTATCACTAATTCCTAATTTTCAAGAATTAGCCGACTGAATCTAAATTATTTTGAAAATGTATCACTAAAAACCAATTTTCCTAAAAAACTTATGCAAATTAAGCTATAACTTGAATCTCAATTATTTAAGGATAGACAGTCAAATACTCCTCATTGCATTGACATGGTGGAGAGTTACTAGTCTTTGGTATCACAATCTAAATGAAAAAGATTGAAAAAATTTTATCGATATATCGCCATATCATCTTGACTAAAATAGCAAATTTGTACCTTCCTAATATGAATGTTAGGCAAATAAAAAAATGGGATGTAATCACCTCAAACTCACTATCAACGAGAATATTTACCATTTAAAATTGCATGCTAAAAACAACCATCACTATCATATCAATATCTAGTGTGGAATTCTGTAAACTCGAACAACAAAGCAAAGAGATGTCACTATGACAGCACATTAACACATGGAACATTGAGACCATCCCTTAGACCTAAAAATCAAAAGAGTCTGTTTGCAGCAAGTTTCAGCAAACACTGACCTGCTAAATAGGAGTTCAATTCATATCAAATCTACTTCTCACACTGGTTGGATTTAAGCTGAAGCAGAAAAGATTCATATTTGGCATAAATTACATATAAAATGCACTCGTTAAAGTAAAATATATTTTCTAACATATTTACTTATAAATATAAATTTAGATGTGCATGTATACGTGAATGGCAATGAGACCAGTCAGGGTCATGCTGTGCAGATTTCAAACCTGTCGTGAGCATGATCATTGGCCTACCAAACTGGACTCAATAAGAGCGGGCTGGGTAACTATTAAACATGCCCCATTGCCATCCCTATTTAAATTTGACCTCTTTTCGTTGAAAAAGAAAAAGACCACTTTGGTGCTTAAATTAAAAAAATATCAGTGGCTTGGAGTTGGATCAAACAAGACTTTTGAAACTAACAAGATGATAACATCAAAAGACTGCAAATGAATGACTTGGTTCCATGGATAAAATTATCCAGGATATTTGGGAGTGTAAATTTGATGGGCTTGGCTAACAACACATTTAAGCACTTCAGGGCTTGCCGTAGGCTTGACCAGCCTTGTTTTGAGGCTTGGTAACCATGCCCAAGCCTGGCCCTCTGGGGCCTGAACTTTTCAAGATAATCTTGAAGATTGTTTCTACCCAGAGAAAGTTATCACATTGCCATCTTGTCCCTTTTCCCCAACATCATTATCTCTACACCCATCTGCCTCCTCATTAGCTCTCAAAGAGGATGATTATAATCTCTGTCTTCAAGTGCAATAAAACTAGAAGCTGACCAAACTGCTACCACCCTTCTTTGATTTCGATTTCTTTTTTCCTGAGAATAAAATAGCTGGAATATCATCTCCCTCTTCCTCAAAGTAAAAAACTCAATCAAACGTCCAATACTAGGGTGCAGTATTTAGAGTCCTCTTTCATTAAAACAAACAAGAAAGGTATAAAAAAAATTTCAGTTCACTTGAAGGGGATGATTTCAGAGTGCTAAAAAATAGAGCATGGAAAATAGCAATTTTCGTGTCAACATCATGAAATTCTTGCAAGTGTTATTCTAGCTATTTTGGGTAGGCTTACAGTTTCACATGCTAGGAGGATGATATTTGTCTACCAACACGTATCTTGCAACTTATCAGTAAATAAAATTTCTATATTACACCTGGAAAGCAATTTCTGACCACAAAAAGCAGAAGAAGGTAAAGACTTCCAAGATCAAACACCTGTATCATTCAGTTGCACAATGAAGTCTGAAAAAACATCAAAGAGCAAATGACATGACAAACCCATCCACAGATTGATGAACCAAATAATATAATTGCTCAACAAAGTCCAGCATCCAAAAGGGATGAAACTTTGCTGTTTATAAATCATATCTGCATCTCCAAATTCTAATAGCTAATGAAAAAACCAAAGATATGACACTCAATTTCAGGAACATACATCACAAATTGTAATTGTGCTCTAAGAGAAACTTAAATACACATAATTTGGAGGATTGGTATCGTTTCCAAATTGTAAGAAAGAGAGTATGAGAGAGAGAGAGATGCGCACCTCATTTATGTCATACTTGGATTCACGAAGTCTCTCACTCCAAAAGTTGATGTCCCAGTGGTTCAAATCATCAGCTTCTTTAGCACCCTGAGCTTGAGAAAATATTTTAAGGTCCTCCATATCTGCAAAAATAAAAAATAAAAACTATTAGAACACTATTCCAATGAAAATGATTTCTAACAACATTTACATTTCCGCCAATAACAAACTAACTCTGATCCCATTAACAATAATTTTGATGTATTTATCTTAGAACAAATAAACTCCTATGACATGAAGACTTGCAAGGTACTGTAAGCTTAGCCACCATTTCAATTTCCCTGAGGGCTCTTACATTGAGAAGCAATAAAGTATAAGAAACATTTAGTCCAAAAATTTCCAGTGATGACACAGTTATTCCCATGCCACTGAACAATAACTTTTTTTATCAGTAATCAAGGAGATATGTATATATTAATGATAAAAGATAGAAATAGTGTCTTGATGGTACATAGAATATGTACCTAAGACTACAAAGAAAGGAAAACAGATATTCCTCAAAAGGACCTAATAGATAGACCATCCAACCCTCTAGTCTTGAAATGCCTCCCCTATATAGAACTCATGGAAAGGAACATTCATCAAATAATTTTCAGAAACAGCCCAATCGTACATCAATCTCAGAATTTTTTTCTCTAGGCTTGCCGAGTCTTTTTCTTGATCTCTGAAAATTTTGTGATTCCTCTCTCTCCAAATCCCCCATTTTATGGCTGCTGGAGTTATATTCCAAACCATTGACTTGCTGGATTTCTTTTTCGACGTCCCCCACGACTGCAGGACCTTAGAAAAACTCTCAGCTTAAGCCCACGAAATTCTGAACCTTCCAAGGATCTTGTTCCATAGATTCCTTGCTTCCCTACAGTGAACCAATAAGTGCTCCACTGATTCTTCTTCTTCTTTGCACATTATACAACGATTAGGGAGCTGCCAACCTCTGTTCTTTAAGTGATTAATCGTTAAAATCTTGTCCAATGCAGCATCCCAAATGAAGAAGGATACCTTGCTTGGCACTGACTTTGTCTAGATCAGATGGCTTTCTTGAAACATCGAACCAGAAGAATTTAGAGTCTCAAATGCTGCTTTGACCGAGAACAGACCAGAACTGCTTTTTTACCACAACCTAGAGTCTTCCTTATGTTCCAACTGAACACTATACACTTCCTGAAGAAGTTCTTCATAGCTATTTAGTTCCCAATCAAACAGATTTCTTCTTAATTCTATGTTCCACACAATACCGGAATAAAAAAACTTTATATAATCACTAACCAAAGCACCTTTATCTCTACATATATTGTAAAGGCCCGGGTATGAGTCCTTCAACCTCCCATTTCTGCACCAAATGTCTTCCCAGAACTTTATCCTACTCCCATTGCCTATTGAAAACCTGCAGTCCTTTTCAACAGAAGCCACCAACTTAGCTATTGGTTTCCAAAAACTAACCCCATATGACGATTTTGGTTTGTTCGGAAACAAATCCCCAACCGGAGCTCCATACTTCACCTGGACCACCCTCCTCCATAGGTTATCTCTTTCAATCCCATACCTCCAGATCCATTTTTGAAGAAGTGCTTTGTTAAATAACCTTAGAGGTCTGATCCCAAGTCCCCCTTCTCTCTTCATCCTACAAATAGACTTCCAATCAACCAAATGAAACTTGTGCTCTCCACTTGGTCCTTCCCATAGAAATCTTCTCTGAATTTGTTCCAGTCTCCTAGCAATAGAGATAGGAATGCTCATTATGGACATGAAGAAAGTTGGCAAACTTGCTAGCACACTAGAGATCGAAGTCAGCTTTCCCCCTTTAGATAGAGTGCAGCTCTTCCACGTCGAGAGCTTTTTCTTCATTCTCTCAATGATTGGATTCCAGAATGATGTTTTCTTAAAACCTACTCCAAGTGGGATTCCAAGATATAAAGATGGAAAATTGCTCACTTTGAATCCCAAAAATAGACATAGGTTAGAGATATTCTCTACTTTGCCAATTCCTATCATCTCACTCTTTCCCAAGTTGACCTTCAAGCCCGAACATGCCTGAAAACATATAAGTATACCCTTTAACCACCTAACTTGCTGGATATTTGGCTTGCAGAAAGTCAAAATATCATCAGCAAACAATAAGTGATTTAAAGATATATTTCCCCCAAAGGCTACTCCCTCTAGGCTTCCAATTTGTGAGGCTCTCATCATCATTTTATTAAAAGTTTCCATGACCAACGTGAAAGGAAGGGGAGAGAGTGGATCCCCTTGCCGAAGGCCCTTCTGGGTGCTGAAAAAACCAGTAGTAGATCCATTCACCATCACTGATATTCGGGCTGTTGAAATACAAAATTTTATCCATCTCCTCCACCTTATTGTGAGCCACTGAACAATAACTTTTAATTGATTTATGTATTAACCTAAGAACAAATGAAACTTATTGCTCAATACTTTGACTCCTATCAAATGCAAACTTACAAGGAACAGTAAATGTAGCCACCATTGCATCAAAGTTCCTAGATACTTCTACATAAGAAGCATATAGCAATGTCTAAAATAAATTATGAAAATTCAAAGTCCTCTTGAAAATACTCTATATTAGAAATTTATGGTCCAAGGACATTGTCAAAATGACAACTGAAAAGGAAAAGGTCCAAGAAAACTTGGTGGACCCGTAAATAGCAATTTTTAATAGGTAGTTTCCCTTTCATGTAAGTGGACCAATTTTGAACCTACTTAAACATGTATAATAATTGTTTTGCACTATATGATACATAGTGAAGCAATCACCTTGAACTGCAGGGTTCCAAGAAGCACTGCGAAGCCTTTCTAGGAGCTCTTCTGCTCTATCAACACTAGCCATTTTCAATGCCATGCTCACCTTAGAAAATTAACGTCCATAAGTCATTGAAACATAAGAACAGAAGATACATCAACAGAATATTTCAAATTTCTTTTCAACTGTTCCAACAGACCTCAGCATAGTTTTTGTAACCAAGAAGCTTAGCCTTCTCCAATCTAAGCTTCAGAATTTGGTTAATATTTGGCGTATTATCGAGATCTCCACTGGAGGCACGGGTTACGTAAGCACGATAAACTTCCTCACGTAAGGATCGGTTCCGACAATGTTGCATGACGGGAAGAAAGCTTGGAGCATCCAAAGTAATTATCCAAGGTCCATTTTCAGCAGTAGCATTTTCATGCCCCTAATATGATTAAGAAATTCAGAATCCAAGAAGAGATGGAATGAAGTCCAAATGTAGACTTGATAACAATAACACCTGGTACACTAAACAATGGCAAAAATGGATACTCTGATTTCAAGCATAGGATACCTTAGACGCTGCCGTTTGTGCAGCCAAACCAAGTGCAGTAGCAGGCAATCCCTCAATGTCCTTCTTATCTGTTATTAGTTTTTCAAACTTCTTTGTAGAATCCAAAACGTTTTCTTCAAATTTTTGAGAAAGTTTTTCCAACTCCTGTAAGTCAACTCAGCATGAAACAAAAGCATTACATTGGTTTCACCCCATTGATAATTTGATATACTAAAAAGAAAACAGGAAAATAAAAGCTTTTATGCATTTGTTAGAACTTTCCCAGCTTATGAACAAAATTAATGAACCTGTTGAATTTTGTTAAACTCGTCCTTCTTATCATCTTCAAGAGAAACGCCATTGAGAACTGCCTCCTTTATTTGACCTGAAAAGAGATCATTTTCCATTACAAGATGAACTCAAACAGTAATGCTTGGGTTCCACTTAAGTACATAATTAAACAGACTTGTATATACTGATATAAATTAATCAGATATGATACTGAGAAAAAGGGATCAAAATGCGCTTGAAGAAGAATAAGATAACATGAGTGGAAGTTCTGGCAGGACAAGCAGGAAGTCCAAAATTATGAAATTCCAACATAAATCAGGACAGAGTACGGATATTTGTGTAAGCAAGCATCTTTTAATGCAGACATGTCAACAATGTTGCCCATGTACCGTAACAAAGTGATGATAGCTCTTTCAGCTTCAATACCTAACAGAAGCCAATAAACCAACTAAAGCCTACGGGAGAATGCAAGCATAATCAGAAGCAATCTAGAATCCCAACTGGTTATCAACTTAGGACCATTGAAAAATGAATAAAAGCATTCAAGAGGCCAACATTATATGACAAAATTCCATTATATGAACCGCAAAAATCAATAAGTTGCTGGAAGCCATAAGGTAAAACATAAATTTTCATTATACCATGTGGTGACCAGAACAGAACAAGGTCCAATAATCATACAGGTTAATATCTTTTCGTTACAAAAAACATATGAGCCGGGAAACGCAGGCTATTACCTTCCACTATACGTTTACAGGCATCGCTCAACATATGCCAACCGGAAGAATCTTGAATAGCTTTAAATGCGTTATAAATTGATTTACTTTGTCCCAGTCTAAGCTGAAACTTGACCTTCTCGGGCTGTGAAAAAAAACTAAGGATGTTAACACCAAACAGGGACGGAAAAAGAATGGCACCACGCAACCACATCATAGTCAAAAGCAGTATTTCTTCAACCAATGCCGCGGAACGAGAAAAAAAATCTTCAAGCATGTTGAGTACAGCAAAACAAAAGGAAAAAAGAAGAAGGAAAGAACACCTGAACTTCTTCAATGGCGGAACGGAGCTCAGGAGAATCTTTCACAGATTTCAGATGATTGACCATGCCCCAAACCACGGTCAGTCGATCTACGATCTTCTCAAACGGCTCAACCAGTTTCGGCCAGGTCGGTTCCACCGTCTTCTCTAATTCAACCAAATCACTCTCCTGAAACTCGACCAATCAGATACTATCAAATCCGAACCCGATAAAGAGATCAACCACCAAAACAAAGAGCCAAACGATCAAATCTTACGAGTTTCTTCAACAAAGCTCGGATCCCCGGCCGAACATGTTTCGCTTCGACGACGTCGAAAGGAGGAAAATCGAAATCCTTCAACAGAGGATTCTCTTCGATCCTTTCGTCAACGGCCGTTGACAGAGCTTCTGACGCCATAGTATGAGCAGATGAGGAGCAGAAAGCTGCGGTGATAGACGTCGACTTGCGCAGATTGTCAAGACAGAAGGAGAAGGAAGGAGACCAGAGGGGACAATTAAAGCATTTGGGAATATTTTTCGGATTTTTCGATGATAGAAGGGTATAAGAGGAGCGTGAGAGAGGTTGGATAGAGCGGGAGACCGAAATGAACGTTGCCATGAGCATGTTTGCCATAAGAAGAGCTCCGACTCGGCCTCTCTGAGGCAAGTGAGCCCTCACTTTCTCCATTTCCCTTTATTCAGCCCAAAAGTGGATCATGACAAACGGATCAGCGAGGCCTTTGATTTGATTTGCCTTTTTAGCTTTTTAGTTTGTTGTCCTTCGTAGGTAAAAGGTGCAATTCACTTCCGATCCCTAATCTGGACCCTTACGTGAACCCTCTTCGGATCTTTCCACGTGTCCTATTCGAACAAAGATTTCTAGGGCTAGGGTGGGACCCATGCACATCACCAATTTTGTCTGTAGCTTCTTCAGGCACTTTTATCATACAGGACGCATGGAGGGATCTAAAGAGGGGTTCACATAAGGGGTCAGATTAGGGATCCACAGGAAGTAGCCTCATATTCAAAATCAAATGGGATCCCATACAACCTTTATCTGCAAACCAAAATGCAGCCCAACCACGATTGCGACAGGTGTCCGCTCGCTTTTGAACCTAACGGGTTGTATGGGACTAACGGAAACGGAGCTTACTCGTTCGTGAACAAAAATTTTTCAAAATTTTAAAATTCTTTTTCAAAAAGTGGCCCGGCAGTCGAGGTACTGCTGGGCCAAAAAGCATTTGCCAAAATTTTCAAAGCTCTTCTTCTTCACGAACAAACAAATGGGATCCCATTCCATTTCCCAAAATTTTCAAAGCTCTTCTTCTTCACGAAACCATACTAGATTTGCTATTCTCTCACTCTCCTTTTGAAGGCTACATGGATGCTTCTCCTCTGTTTCCCCTCTCTCACTCTCCTTCTACGCTATCGTCTTCGTCGATGTCAACCCATCATCTCACCTGTCCGGCGATGCCACTCCAGCTCGTGTATGCCCATGAAAAAGGGGAAGTTCAAGATAGACCCGAAAACTGTCACCACGCTTCAGCTCGTTTAGGACCGGTTGGTAGTCTCTGCATGTGGTTGCATCGTCAGGGCAAGCACTTCATCTGATAACCTTGTTCTATGTTCCTAGTTCACGTTCCTTTTTTTTTTTTCAATTTATTTGAAATTCAGATTAAAAACCTTGTTCATGTTAATGAACAGGTGGATCGTGCCTTGTTTTACTGGTTGATCGAGTTGCCGAGTCTTGGAGCTGAGTCAAGACCATTGAGTCAAGAAGCTTTCCTTCCGAAGGCCACATAGATGTTTCTCCTGAGTCTCTCTCTCTTTCACTCTCCTTCTATGCCATCATCTTCCTCGGTTTCTGCCATTATCTCACTGGTCCGGCGAGGCCACTTTGGCTGGAGTACGTCCATGAAAAGGGGAAGATCAAGATAGACTCGGAAACCGTCAGCATGCTTCAGCTCATTTAGGTATAGCAGTTTATTATTTTTTGGAAGTGGCGAACTTTGTGAAATGGATCTTCAAATGCTTGTTTCTAAGTTGAAGTTTAGTTTACTTTTCATATATTTAAATGGTTTAAGTTGAACTTTGTGAAATGGATCAGTCCTAATTCCTAAATGAGCTGAAGCATGGTGACGGTTTCCGAGTCTATCTTGATCTTCCCCTTTTCATGGACGTACTCCAGCCAAAGTGGCCTCGCCGGACCAGTGAGATAATGGCAGAAACCGAGGAAGATGATGGCATAGAAGGAGAGTGAAAGAGAGAGAGACTCAGGAGAAACATCTATGTGGCCTTCGGAAGGAAAGCTTCTTGACTCAATGGTCTTGACTCAGCTCCAAGACTCGGCAACTCGATCAACCAGTAAAACAAGGCACGATCCACCTGTTCATTAACATGAACAAGGTTTTTAATCTGAATTTCAAATAAATTGAAAAAAAAAAAGGAACGTGAACTAGGAACATAGAACAAGGTTCTTAGATGAAGCGCTTGCCCTGACGATGCAACCACATGCAGAGACTACCAACTGGTCCTAAACGAGCTGAAGCGTGGTGACAGTTTTCGGGTCTATCTTGAACTTCCTCTTTTTCATGGACATACACGAGCTGGAGTGGCATCGCCGGACAGGTGAGATGATGGGTTGACATCGACGAAGACGATAGCGTAGAAGGAGAGTGAGAGAGGGGAAACGGAGGAGAAGCATCCATGTAGCCTTCAAAAGGAGAGTGAGAGAATAGCAAATCTGGTATGGTTTCGTGAAGAAGAAGAGCTTTGAACATTTTGGGAAATGGAATGGGATCCCATTTGTTTGTTCGTGAAGAAGAAGAGCTTTGAAAATTTTGGCAAATGCTTTTTGGTCCAGCAGTACCTCGACTGCTGGGCCACTTTTTGAAAAAGATTTTTAAAATTTTGAAAAACTTCTGTTTCACGAACGAGTAAGCTCCGTTTCCGTTAGTCCCATACAACCCGTTATGTTCAAAAGCGAGCGGACACCTGTCGCAATCGTGGTTGGGCTGCATTTTGGTTTGCAGATAAAGGTTGTATGGGATCCCATTTGATTCAAAATGACGATAATACAGCTCAAATTACTCTTCCTCGAAAGGAAACCAGAATATTTTTGAATGGCTTCATCATATATATGTGGTATAAACTAAATTCTCCATTACAAAGAAAAATTACTTTCCTATGGATAAGAAGTTACGTTTAATGTTCCGCTAAGCACTGAATATTTTTTTTGATACATGCATAATGCATACACACATACATTCATACATACATAAATACATACATATATGAGATTTAAAAAAGAGCAATTTACATAAGAATAGAAACCAGATTGAGTTTTCTTTTTCCTTTTTTTATTTTTATTTTTGTTATATTGGTAAAGTTGGTTAAAATTGATATTTTTCATGGAACCGATTTCGCTAACCATGTTCAAATCCCTTTCATGGGAGATCAACTTGAACATGGTAAAAACCAAAGGCCACTTAGAAACTGTAGACAACACCAGATGAATGGTGTGAGCAGACTGCAGGTAGGTCAGACTCTTTTCAGCACTTGAGGGCAAAACATAAACATGGTACACAAACAAAACATTTATGATTGAAGCTTTTGCAAACAGCAAGAGCAAACATGTAAAGCAATAAACTGGATTACAATGATACAGAATTTTCCAAAGATAAAGTATCCCTCCTTTTAACATGAACAGCCTTTTCTTTATACAGAATCTCTAGGAATAAGCTTTTACAAGGGAGTAGAATTTTGACCCTTGAACTAAATTCATTTGTACAGCTCAAAGTACAATTGGGGAAAGAAATGTGTTTACCTTTCTAAGGTTCCTGGAAGGGTCAAACCCATACAGGTGACTCCCAATCCATAATATGAATAGATTCTCACAAGAGAAATGAGATTAAGATGTGAGTTCGATGGAAAAATTATCGGAGTCGAAGATTCAGAAGATAAATAATCAGAACAAAGTTTCACGAATCAAATCCCCAGTCAGGGAGAGAGATAACCAAAGATGTATAGCCTTTTCAAAGGCGAAGGTAACCACCTCGTTCCTGAAGTCCACCTCCAAGAGTTCTTCTTAGGAATGACTTCCGGTTTAGAGACCAACTTCTCCTCATTGCCCTCTGTTTCTTCCATGCAGCTATTTTTGCATATAGAGCTGGGAAAGTAAAACAAAGCAGTACCAGCAGTAGCATTGCAACACATAGCAACATGACATTGCGGAATCCATCTTTTAAAGTGGGATCATCCAGCCCTGTCCATGGAACTCCTCCAACATTCATTCCAAATACTGTTAAGAACATTCCCACGAGGATTCTGAGGTTATTTGCTTTTTATTGCGCAAGTATAGTATAATGCAATCAGGTTAAACTGATTTCAGGGAAAATTACTTGACAAGTATATTTACCTCCAGTGATGATGGATAAAGGAAGGAATATGATTGATAAGAATGATAGATAGTAAAGTTTCCTGTTTATTTGCTCAGCCTGCCAGCTATCAAGGCCAGCCTGGATTGCTGTAACACGATTGGCTATAAATCCAACATTTTCTTTTAGCCTCCTAAGTCGTCCAATTAACTCTTCAAGAGAGATGATATCTTCACTGGCGAACCAGCTTTTTGTGGCGCATTTTTCTTTAACACGTGGAAACACTTGCTCACCGTGGGCAATCACCTGGTTTAAAGCAGAACTATGTTATTTTGATTATGCTCAAACAAATCTCATCAAAGCATCTTCGAAGATCTCTTCGACAAAAAATGAACTAAATTGAATATATTAAGCATCGGCTCTATCCCATCCCTTTTGAGTGCATGAGGAAGAGCTAACATGGATACTCCAAGAAGAGATACCCAGACATCAGAAATTATGATCATATAATTGGTCAATCATTGGTGGATCTAACGACCCCATGGCTCTTGGCAAGCCATGGCACTGAATTCTTCTCCATAAGCTTGGTATGATTGGTTTTACCAAGTGAGATTAAAGAAGGTGAAGTGATGAATAAGTGAAAAAATATCGTGCAAATGAGAAGGGACACATAAATGCAAATTTTAGGATTTGTAATGGTGAGGGAAAAACCCAAGAAGACAACGAAAGGGATCATGCTACAAAAATTAAGATGCATTTTAGGGAATCTTCTATCATTAAAATTAAGAGGGAAAAAAAGGTTAACTTTGAGAAACTACCTGCAGAAGGCGCTGCAAATTAAGATGCATTTTAGGGAATCTTCTGTCATCCAGCATTTGTTTCTTCAAAACAAAGCCCCCTGCAGTAATATGAAAAGAGATTAGACTACAAAAAGTTCAACAAAGTAAAGCATGCAACTTCATATGAGTAACAAGATTAAGTTCCAAAACCTATGGTAGCGCAAAATTAAAATTTTATTAGAAAAAGAAGCAAAAGTTTGTACGAAAAGAAATTTATAATATTGGTATGTAGTCAATTTTGGAGATAATCAGTTAAGAAAGCTACCACCAGATTCTTCATGTTTTCTTTCTTTATTTCCTCTGTAAATCAGTTGGACAAACCTAAATTTGATTTTTTGTTGGGCACATACCATAAGACCAGCATGCCTGATCTTCAAGAAAGTGATCTTGTCCCACCCCAGTAAATCTATTGGACAGCAATGCTTCCCATATTGTTGGGTCTAGTAGCATGAATAATATTTTCAATTCCAGGCTTCCAGCCTATCAGAAGCCATGCCTTAATTAAATCACATATCCAAATATCTCACTCACAATACTTATCCATGACAGGTACAAGTCAAAAAAAGGACAGAAGATTTAGATGACCTAATCTGGTTTTTGCATCTAAAACTTGAAAAAAAACACAAAATATATTTAAGGATAATTGCATGTTAATATAAACCAGAACTGTCAGCAACCTAAATCCATAAAAAAAGCATCACATCCCTTGATTCTGGAGTCTTTTAAATTAAGATGGTCAAACTGGGACCCATCGACCACATTGCATTCTCATAATAATAAAAGCCACAGCCACAGATATCTTCTGATAAACAAATCTTCTAAACAAATGAATAGCTGCATGAAATTAGAAAATCACATATCTCAAAATGGTTTAGAATAAGAAACGAGACAGAGATTCCAATGGAATTTATTGACCTTTCCCTTTCCTGATTTTCAGGAGAAACAATCTGAAAAGCAAAATACCAAATTCACAAGAACATTGACTGGAACTGATCAATCTTTTCTTAGTCGAGAAAGCTCAATGATGAAAGTAGGGCCACATTTGTCATTTCATCTATAAATAATGTGAGTGAATTGTCATCATAGTCATATAAATATTTTAACAGTTTATTGTAACGAGGATAGAAAACAAGGTATATGATATGTAAGCAGTGATGATTGATATTATAGGAGACTTAGCAAAATTTTTACACCAGCTACATATGTAAGCAGTAAGGATAGGAATCTAATTCATCACCCGTGCTTCTACTAAGGAGTTGGTGTTCACAGGACAATAATTCTTAGCCACTCCAGCATAAGAGCAATATGTTTGGTTAGACAATGATTTCTAAAATCTTCTCTCACCAATTTATCTAGTCCCTTTAGATCCTTCAATGTTTGCCAAATCAATCCTTCCATCTTGTTGCCGGCATTTGCTAACTTTTTAGGCTAGAGTGATCATTCTCATTTTTTGTTGGAATTAGTTTATTCTTGTGTAAGAGTTTTTTATTCATCACCATTTCTTATAGTTGCCTAGATCGTAACATACATTCCAAAATAAATAAATAAATAAATAAACATTTCAGTTTCGTTTACGTCCATCCAGGTCCTTTATGGTTTCTAGTTTTCTTTAAGAGCCTGTACATTAAACAAACTCGTAGCTTCTCACAAGCTTCAACTTGGGTTTCTGTTTGACATATTCATATCACCCAAATTTTCTTATTTCGTCTTCCACTGAGGCTAATCCTAGATCCTCTAATATGCATGCTCCCTATCATTTCTAGGCCACCAATCTTAGCTAAAAGCCTACAAACATGCTGTTCCATAACTATAAATTCTATACTTCATATACTGTAGCTGATTTAATATGTCTTACATATAATTTACCTTTAGACTTGAGTAGAATGTATCATCACATGACATGGAAGGTTAGAGCTCTAAAATGATTCAATACTTCATGGGATGGGCTTTGGTCCTTGGCAATAAAACCAGCTCAAGGATTCCGTAATCATGAACTGAAGCTATGTCATAACTCAATGCAACTCTGAGGCTGCATGTTTCATTGCAACTGAACACCAGAGAGAGAGAGAGAGAGAGATCAAAGCTTACACTTTCAAGTATTGTGGTTTGTATTGTTAGAATCAAGACAAAAAGAAAAAATTAGCAGACTGGTTGGTAAGAAGCAGAATATATAGAGGATCAAA
Source organism: Buxus sempervirens (assembly GCA_947561395.2). Lineage (NCBI taxonomy): Eukaryota > Viridiplantae > Streptophyta > Magnoliopsida > Buxales > Buxaceae > Buxus > Buxus sempervirens. The sequence continues at coordinate 11,289,891 of OX387184.1, forward strand.
TATTTCTTTTTTCCATTTTTCCACTTCAAAATTGTGGCATATCTGGAGATAGAAGAAATGCTGCTGTAATCTGAATTCAATCTATAATCGCAAAACATAGGAAAGCAGTAAATTCACAGATAAATGAGCAAAAAGCAGTCTAACACAAGCATCAGCCACTTGATGAGATATTTCTATTACCCTAGTCATGCCACAAAAGGGAAGAGAAAAGTGTAAATGGAGTCTTCCAAGCAAGTATCAAAGAACAAATTGGTTAATCACATAAACCTTAAAGTCAATTGCTCATTGGATAGAAAACACATTCAGAGCTAATATCCATGGTATCATGTAATCAGTAGAGATATAGGAGGAAGGAAAAGAAAAAATTATGGGCCAGTTAAAAATTATCAGCACGTAGAGATTACCTTTATCCAATTCAAGTTCAACTGAATCCAACTCTATCTCAAGCTTGGTCACTATATCCTGAAGGTGATCAACATGGGTGTCAACAATATGAACAACTAGATTTGAGATATTTCTTGGTACTGGATTATCAGCCTCCTCTGAATGATTCATTGTCAACAAAAACTCAAGAACATGCTCCCTAATAACAATACCACTACCTTCCTTCTCCTCACCTCTAGCAAAAGTGGGACTCTCCACACTAGGAACCTCTGAAAGAAGGGATTGACTCATCGGTGAGAAGCCCAGTCTAGGAACACGGCCAAGAGACACAGTGATCACTGAATTCTCGGTGATCCTTGCTGCAATCCTGAGGGTAAAATTGCTCGAAGCAGGGCCTGGTGAATTGACCCTGAAGACGAGGGCACCATCAACATGCCCACAAAATGGTCCATTGCTGATAAGTGAGAGTATGTCCTGGAGTTTGAGAGGAGGGCAGAGAACATCAATGAGGTATTGTGCAGATTGTGCAAGTCTCTGATTTCCTTTTGGAAGTTCCACATGGTACCAACAGAATTCTTTGCCTCTGCCTTCTGTGAGATCCCATTCCTTGTCATAGAAATTCCCGCATCCATCAAATATATAGGCCTTTCGTCTCACTGCACCAGGGAAATGAGTTCGAAGGAGACGACCTTCTTTGTGTGTTTCTGGGGAAGGATCTCTCTCCATTTCCTCGGCTTCTCCATCTCCACTTGGTTCTTCCATTCCATACATATACAGGATTCGACAAAATTTAATTCTTATTTCTTGTCGACCTCTCTTCAATTGATTGATCAAAGATCAACTTCTAAAAAAACTAAATCAAAGATGAACGGAAATGCTGAATAGCCTAATTCACCTTTACTATTCACTATTTTAGTTCAACTCGGATCTAGATAATTTCGAGCACCGAACTTTGAATAAAAAATATGGAAAGATTCAACTTCGCCAAGCACTAATCTCGTTTAACACAAGAAACACAAAATCCAAATTTCCAGAATACAATTACCCTTGATTATAATAATTTTTGGGTATCAATATCTTCTTGTGAAGTTCAGTTGCATCAACGAAAATGAGGATCTCAAAACAAACTTTCCCCACAGCAGACACACCCTGTTCAAGATATCAAAACCCCCATCATGGTGCAACCTTTCGAAGCATCAGAATTTCAATCTTAGCGTTCACATCACCATAAAGATTCAATATGCCCGTTACAAACGCATGATTCCTTGATCAAACACGCGTTAATAACCCCAAATAAACATGAAGAAAAAAAAAGTTTAGACCAGAAACGTTCTTACCCGTTGAATCCCTGGGAAACCAGCAATGCCATTCCCTAAAATCAATAGCCTGATTCAATACCGGCAACAACGCAAATTCATCACACGTATCTGGTAACAAACTCAGAAAATGATCCCAAATCAAAATCTCCTTTTCCTGTGAGTTCTTAGAAATCGTCCAAAGACCAAACAATCCAACAACCCAGTTAAAAATAGAAAATTTAGAAAAGAAAAAGAATGGACGATAAAAAAAACACAAAAATGAAAAACAAAGACTCCGACAACTGAAATCTGTAAGATACTCTTGCTTTCCTCATACATTTTCCTCGAACCTTCCCACCCCACAGAAGACTAGTTTTAAAAAAAACAAATTTTTTAAAGAGCCAATTTCGAACATTTGATCCCCACAGCCACTAAAATATTAGCAATCACGTTTAAAGGATTAAATTTAACTACAAAAACGCATATCAAAACAAAGTCATTAGTCATTACGTGCTTTGACATTTTCTTGTTAATTATCTGTTTTATATTTCGATCGTTTATATTTGAATGTGGTTCCAGATGGTTTTGGGATAGAGGAGTGAAATACGGGATTTCTGTTTTTTAAGTTACTTAAAACCAATAAATTTTTGTTCACTCGTGCTATGGAGGGTTCGGAACCTCATCTGATATCCGTCCTTGTCTCTGCTTCCTTCCGGAGCTAAGACACCGAGGAGGAATGCCGACCAATCATATATAAAAAGGATTAAAGGGAGGCACCGGATTGACCATTTTGAGAGCCAACAAATCATCAGAATGAGGAAGATGTCAAATTGAAACTGTGAGGTTTTTGGGCACTGACTTGCGCATGCATCTGTGTTATGTCGCCGTATGGCCATGTTTTTCCCGTCCGCGTTCAAGGTTGTTGTTCTCGCACATCTCTGGAGCATGAACCCATTTAAAAGTAAATTGGGTTTTAGTGATACTTTTTAAAAACAATCTAGATTTAGACACCTAATTCTCAAAAATTAGAAATTAGTGATACTAATTTAAAATAAACAATAATGAATGGGTGTCATTTTACTTTTCTTAAGAAGTTTCTTCAAAATACCCTCAAATGACTTATAAATCAAATTTTTTTGTCAACGTCTTTGATGATGAGATTAGTCTTTTGGGGCATTTTGAAAGAAACTAAAATAAAACTCATTCTCAATTATTTTAACAAAGTATCCATGGGATTTTTAATTTCTAAGAATTAGGTGACTAAATCTAGATTGTTTTTAAAAATTATTACTAAAAAAAGTAAAAATCAATTTCCCTCCAAAAGAGGTGTAGGGGTGGCAACGCTCTCGAAAGGGACGTCGTATGAAAATAGCGTTTGGGTTGGGCTTAGGCTCCGTGAGTTTGGTTTTAGGCACGTCGGTTTTAGTTTGTCAATTTCTTGCAGGCTATGGAAACTTTCCTTGTAAATGCCAGCCATTTGTTGTTGCTTGAGCAAATGGATCCTTGTAGACTCTCAACTCCTGGAAGGCGTTTGCCCCTTTTCTAGGTCTTCTTTTTGTTAAATCTTTTTTAACACGCAACTCCTGCACGTAATAAATTAGTAGGGTGCACGTACAATACCACGCGTATCTAGAAAAGAAAGGGATGTATATGAATTGTAAAGGACGAGGTGGGAGGAACAGTTTTGTAAATGTCTAAGTTTTAAAAGAACTGGTAGAGGTATAACTTTTATACTACTATATTAATGAAGCCTTACCAACAAAGGGCAAGGATTTTTTTGCGAATGTCGTGCATAAAATTTGGCACAATTCCCAAGGGGGCGCCTCGCATTATATATAGTATAGATAAATTTTTAATTAAATATTTAAGTCTCTTATTTGCCCAATCACACATTTGTTGTATTTAGCGCACAATTCCCAAGGGAGAGCCTCACATTATATATATGGTATAGATAGTGTAAGCACCTCATTTTTGAGCGCCCAAAAGGCCAGAAATGCAAAACCCGGTTAAAAAGTCAAATCCTGAGGGGTGAAAAGTTGACCTTTTAATTAGATAAAATTTGGCCACCTTGCTTTATCTCAATGAATAGAGAATCCCGACACGAATCCAACGCAACTGGGTTTGCAAGAATCGGAGTCCGGATGAAGGTTCTGCGGGCGGTCAAACTTAAGGAAGAGCCGAGAGTTGACTTTTCCTCGAATTCCGTGCCAAGTACCTTGCTCTATACCCTTGGATAAAGAATCTCGACACGATTCCAACGCAACTGGGTTTGCAGGAATCGGAGTCCGAATGAAGGTTCTAAGGGCAGTCAAACTTAAGGGAAGGCCAAAAGTTGACTTTTCCTCGAACCCCGTGCCAAGTGTTTAGCCCTATGTCATTAAATAGAGGGCTCCGATACGAGTCTAACGCAATTGAGTTTGCTCAAATCGGAGTTCAGATGAGTGAGATATGAGCTGTCAAAGTTTCCGAGCAGCAAAGCCGAAAGCTGTACACGTGGCGCAGGAACTGCCCACGTGGCGGCCAACGCAGCAAAATATCTCAGGGACTAAATCTTAAATATCAAAAATTCGTACGGGCTAATCCGTAGATATCCAAAAGTGTCGAATCGGTTGAATCGAAGGGCAAATCCGTAATTTTTCGATTTGTATCCGGTCACATATACCGGATACACTAGCTCCCCTTCATGACTAGACTTGAAGGCCGGATATAAGAAGATTTTCACGCGAGATTCGCGCCGATCGCCCCACAAATTCGTGGCGGCATTTAATTTTCAAATGATTATGTTTTGTATCCGGCATTGAAGACCGGATACAAAGGAACCTTAGTGTATCCGGTCATGAAGGCCGCATATGAAGGAGCCTTAGTGTATCCGGCCTGAGTTGCCGGATACGTTAAGTTTGTCTATAAATACAAATCAGCAGCTCATTTCCGGGTTGTTGGTGATTTTTGGTGGTTCCTGGGCTCTCTTCTCTCACCTGCTCCCCTCCGAATCCCCTTCTTTCAACCCCCTTTGGCCTCCATAACCCCCACCCTTCTTCTTCCTTCGTCATTTTGGCTTACAAACAAACAAGAAGGAGAGTTGGCTGCTGCTGTGGGAAGGTGCTGCTCCAGCCACTGTCCAAGCTTCAAGGAGATCCTAGCCTTCCTCTCCAGGGCTTGTGAACCCTCAGGTAAGACTCCTCACTACGTTATGATTATCATATATTAAATTCAATTTTTTTGCTGTTTGTTCTTATTCTTATCTTACCCCTTTGGCATGAGCTTTTTTCCCTGCAACTTTTGCATGCATTCGATCCCTTTTTTTTGGCACTAAGCCACCTCTAGCATGAGAGTCACGTGGGGGTTCCTTGGGAGTAGGAGTAACCCATTTTTATGCCATTCTAACCTGCCATTTTGATTAATTTCGGGAGGAGAATGTTCCTCCCGTCTAATCTCATGTACCCCCTATATAACCCTCCTTCTCTTTCCCTTCTCTAGAGGTTTTATATTGAGCAGAAAATCTAGATTTAGATGTCGCTGGAGTTCCTTTGTCCTCTGTTTTTTAGCTTGTGCATGCGTAATGACATGCATGCTAGGATTGTATGAACATGCAATTCTTGATGTTTCTTTTACGTGCTTGATTCGTTCTACGCACATGCATGCTGTTATTGTTCCCGTTTTGTTCATATTTACAGATTGCTCTTTGCTGCCGGGGGGAAGTTGACATGTTCTCCTCCCCATTTGAAAAATTGCTCTACATGAAAGCATGATCCCCTTCCCCACTGTTTTGTTCCCTTCGTCCCTGCTGGAAACCATGAAAGAAGCCAAATGAGGCTTCTCCATCAAATCTGAACGAATGTGGGCCTGCCCAAAGGCCCATATGACTAGTAGAAGACCTTCAGGAGCCCCTGGAAACACCCCGAATGGCAGAAGTCTCGAAAAAGGCCATTCCAGGGTGATTCGGCAACTCAGGCCGGATCACTTACAGACCCTGTGTATCCAGCCTGAGTTACCGGATACACACAGAAATGTGTTTTTTTTTTGTATTTCGATGCTGGCTTGCCGAATTTTGTGATGATCTAAGCTAAACCAATTGAACCAATAGGGTTTTCGGGCCACCCGGAAACCCAACTTGGGACTTGGACCAACCAGTCCAATTTGGCTCACTAGTGGGACTTCCAACGGGGCCCACCAAGCCCAAATAAACACCAAAGCATGCCATTAAATAACTTAAGCAAAATGAACCATGTGAACCGGGCGGGCCAAACCCAATGCGGCCCACCCGCGTCTTGGATATGTGAATGGACGTAGGAATTGCCTGGTTTGGCCGAGACTAAGGGCTAGTGCCTGTCGGGCCCGCCAAAGCCCGCTAACCGAACCAAGTTAGGGTGCAAGCCCTAAGCTTCAAAGATCTGGGCTTTCGAGCCCAAGAACTGGGCTACAGGCTTCAAGCCCAATGTCCAACCCAACTGGATAAACTTAAATGAGATCATATAAAATTACTTGGCCACCATGTGGGCCCACCTAAGGGGGCCCACAAATCAATCCCGCCCACAGTTGCATGAAAGTCACTTAAAGCTCCTAACCTGAACCTTAACCTTAATGTAAAACCAATTCACTAACCTAAGCCCAAAGGGCCTCCTAGGTTAGAAAGAGGCCCACCAGGGGCGCATGGGCTCACCTAAGCTCGCCCAGGACACCGTGGGCCTTCCAACAGGGCCCATCCAATCAGACTCAGACAATTCAAGTAAGCAAAGATAAAATCAACTAAAGGGACCCACACCAACCCAGGTGGTCCCGCCAAGACTTAACTTAAGTACCTACTGGATTAGGAATCGGATGAGAACCAAATAGAGAAAGCTGGCTCAAACCATGGAACCCATAGGACCCGTCATCCGACAGGGTGGATTGGGGTGTCTACGGACTTCCCCAGACGACAACCGAGAACCTAACTTAGAATCTCAAGCCGCAGACCAAAAAACCCTAAAAAGACAAGATTAGGCACCCAGGTGTCTGCCTGCACCCCATCAGGTGGTAGCGACTCCGAATTACCCCGTGCCTCGTTTCCCACGCGCGCACAGATAGATAAAATTTTAATTGAATATTTAAGTTTCTTATTTGCCCAAACACACATTTGTTGTATTTAGCGTTGTGCCCTTCTAACCAAAGAGGATTAGTGGGTGCATATCCATGCTTTGATATTTCATATATATAAAATTTAATTATAATTAATTATTCAAAAGACACAATAAACTTTTAAATTTTTTAAGAGATATTCTAAAGAAATAGTTGTACTTAAGGGATATTAAATTTCTTTCAGCTTTCAAAGGGTAATGCGAGAAACCAAATGATGTGCTATAATCTTTTGGCTTCTAATTTTATACTAGTAATAATAATAAATGTATGTTGTAACCATACTAACCAAAAAAGGGAAAACAAGAAAGATAAATTTCACTCAAAAATTCCTTGAAATAGCGCATACCTCCCTCGAGCTTTGCTTGAGTGTAACACTTTCTCCCTTCTACCAATTGATAAGTAGGCTTTTCTAGTAAACATTTTGAATTTCATGAATTTAAATTACTTTACAGCCATAAAGTTAGTACTTTAGGCAAATGAAAGTTTAATTTATTAAAAAAAATTAATTTCCTAATTTACCCTTATATATGAGTTAAATTATTAATCACATTTTATACTTGTAATCTAAAAATATCTTAAAATAAAAAATGAGATCTATTTAAACAATCAATAAAGTTTTGATTCGTATAGTATTAAAAAAATTTTGATTAAATCCTTTTGCCATCACTATGATAGAAGGGTGATAAGTAGTACAATTAATGAAACATAGGAGAAAAAAGCTTTTTTGCAAACATTAAGAGAGCTATTTATTTTTATTAAAACTAAAGGGATGTCTGCATAAATTGAGTTCATGTTTTCTACAATTTGAGCCTGCCTCCTGTAGCACCAATCGTGAGATGCCAATGAGACACACAAGTGATTAGTAATATTTTGTTCAAGTAACCAGGGCACCTAAAAGCTTAAGCTTATAGATGAAGACACAGCTACGTATTTAAGAGCGTCCAAATATGATACTTCAACATATGACATTTCAATAGAATCCTCTGTAAAGAGCTTCGCCTTATTTGCTTTAAAAAAATTTATGTTTCCCATTTTCTCCTTTATCCTACCCATGACGAGTTATTAGCACGGGTTTGGCTCATATGAAGGAACAGTAGCGGAACCACCTTAGAGCTAGAGGGGGCAATTGCCCCCCCTAAAATTTTATTTTTTAATTTAAAATATATTTTTTCTTATATGTTTTAATTGAAATTTATGTTTTGCCCCCCTAACTCATTAAAATTTCTATATTTTACGAGAAATGTTAATTGAAAATTTTTTTTGCCCCCTCAAATTTGGAATCCTGGTTCCGCCATTGTGAAGGAAGGAGGAACACTTATGTAACTGTACGGCTACAACCACATGAATGAGGGACGAGGAAGAAGGTAAATTAGAGAAGAAAACAAGAGAGGGTCGGGGAAAAGGCTGCTGCAAAAGTAAAACGAATAGCTTAATTTACGATGCAACGAAAAAATTGCCCTTCAAAACAGCATCTTTCTCTTGTTTAAGAAAACCCAACGAGGTTTAATGGTGAATGTACTCTTTCCATTATTGCTAATGGAATCTGAAAAAAGTAAAAAGGAAGCCATATCAGTTGGTCCCTCACGCTGGAAGATCTGCTGGTCCAACGGTGGAAGGTATGTACACATAGGCTTCATGCACCTGTGTGGACACATACATCACCATTAGACCAGCAGATCTTCTAGCCAAGGGCTCCAGCATATTTGAAGTCAGTAAAAAGGGTCTGATTGAAAGTTTCTATTTTTATTTCTAACTTCACTTTTTTTTCTGAGCGAAAGGTTGGTGACTCAAAGGAAGAAACTTAGTTGGAGCAACTCAAAATTGCGTTGTTTTACTAATAAGTGTAAATGCTCTTACATATGCACAAGCTATGCCGGCAGACAAATTAACCAAGGAGATCTTGAATTAGGAACTGTAACAAAACAAAATGGGAATACATAATTCCGTTTGCATCACTTTCATTTCACAGTTCAAATGTAACCAGAAAAAAGTTCCAGCGTACACTTTCACCTAACAAATAGACGAGAGATATTACTCGGTCCAACACAGTCAGGGCCTCTGATCTGTACCGCATATAAGTACAACATAACCAGAAATTCAATCTCAGAATCATCAACCAGCTTAACCAAATTGAAAAACCAAGCATAAAAACGAGCCGTTGCAAGTATACATGTGTTGAAAATATTTGTCAAAAAAAATTTTTTTTATGTTGGTTTTAGGTACATAACCTTTAACAAATTCAAACCTGAAATATGCAATTCGTTTATGAAAACTCACATGTCTCCAAGGAGATCAAACTGCTCTTTAATTCAGCGCACCTTGCAAGCTCTAAACTTCTTTGGATCATTTGAAATAAGGAATCAACCTCATGTGGAGAGATTGGGATGTACTCCAACATGATGGGATTCTTATATAGTCTTTACTAGGGAGTGCACATGCTATGCACGTAGCAAATTGAAAAAAAAGGATAGCATTTTGGGCATAGAGTTAAGTTAATAAATGGCGTATGAGTTGATTTGAAAAAAATGGAGGGCTTTTTGGATATTAAACGAAAAGAGGATCTTGGTTTTATATAATAGTATAGATCTCCACACTCAAGCTGGACACCAAATATTATATATTATAAGTGGGACCCATAATATAATATTTAGTTGTTTCTACAAACAATACCAAAAAATTACAATATATTAGTTTTCAAAAGAAAAATAAATAGAAGATAAAAAACTGTATATGTTGTTTTTGTTTCTACCCTCACCGGCCTTAGTTATAATTTTGGAATACCGTGGGCTTAGGGACTAGGGAGAAAGGGAATCCAATGAAAATAAGGAAGACGATAAAATGGAAAAGGGCGTTCATATAACAAATTAAGAAGAGCAGAGCTGCAAATGTTGAGTGACGTCGTAGTCCGGTCTTTTTATATATAATGGAAGAGTACTAGGTTTGTCCCTTTTCTTAACGACAGGTATCGGAGTCCCCACTCCATTTGGTGTGTGGCGGTTGGCGCTTTCGAGGAGACGCTGTTCTGCATCTTCGCTCTGGATATCGACAAAATTCCATTAAGCTATTCTCAGAGTAAACTCATCTTCCTTAATTTCTCAACTCAGATAAAATAAATGTTGATATCGATCATAATGCTGTAGAATGAAAAGAAAAGGAAAACCTTTTCTGAGGCCCACAACATGGGGTGCAGAGAGCGCTGGAAATCTTACAAAAGAAAAACTTCATCTTCTCAATGTTTCTCACTGATATCAAGTATCAACGGAGGGGAAACTTCAGAGCTTTAGCAGCAACCTTTAGAAAGTTCCACCAGGACCAACACTGGTTTATATATGGAGGGGGATCTGACCCGCCGGCGCTCGTTCAAATTTTATGTCTGTGCATCATCATCCTCTTGTCTACCGGTGCAGAATAACGAGTACGCTCACATTCATGCCGGCGACGCCACCAGCGTAAGCCGCCGGAGGTGGCGATATCTTATTAGGCGGATAGTGAGAGAAAGCAAGGGCATCTATCGGTCCAAGCCATTGACATTTCATTACGACCCAGTCAGTTATTCTCAAAACTTCGACGACGGTTGCCACCAACAAGAGTCGCGCGATTAGGTGTTCGCAAACTTTTGAAGATTAATCCAGATGGGATTTGGGCAAGTGAAGTCGCGTCGGTAAGTATATATTTATATATTGGGATTTGGGACTTCATCAGAAAGATTTGTTCGACCAACTCATGCTTTTGTATTTTCGTATTGATCTCCAGTGCTCTTGAATCTAGAAATGCGCGCAATTGATATCGTCTTCCAAATTATGATGTATTTTTTGCTTTTCGTTTCAAAAAAATAATAAAATCAAGGGAGACGTGTCTTCTCAGCCTAAAATTCATGTCCAGTTCGTTCTTAGTTTTGAAGTGTGAAAAGATAATGGAAGGGACTCCTGTTTGGTTGTCACTTGTCTGGCATTGATCAATGCGTAAAAGCCTGTATTATTGACCTAGTTTGACGGAAACGAAATATGCAAATGCTGATTAAGTAGATAGAAGAACGAAGACATGGCAGGGTAACACATGGGGCGAACTGTTAGCTCCCAAAAACACAACCAATCTAAGCTGAAGAGTGGTCCATGTACCCCCCAAGCTATACATAAGGCCGTTTGGCCATTATAGTTTCCGGATGCCGAATAACGTACCTCGAACAACTGGGGGCGACGATTCCATATGGCTATGTCCACGCTTGGTCTTATTCAAGGCTAGCCTTCTTCTTGGTTTATTCATAATTTCATATGCCCTTGCTTTAGCATACAACAGAGAGGAAACTTCAGAGCTTTAGCAGCAACCTTTGGAAATTTCCACCAAGACCAACATTGGTTTATATATGGAGAGGGATCGGACCTAGGGCGGCTCAAACTTTTTGGGGGCTTTAGGCAAGGTCATAAAAATGAGGCCTTTTAATTAAAAAAATTAATACTAAACCATAAATTTATTTCTTGCCATTTTAGATGCAAAATTATTAATTAAAATTTTGTATTCAAGTTTAGCTAATAAATCATTTTTTATAAATAAAATTGTTAAACTATTTAATCTATCTTGAGAAATAGTTGTTCTTAAATAATTTTTTATAATCTTTAGTTTTGAAAAACTTCTTTCTGTAGATATAACTGTAATAGGTATGGTAAGTAATATTCTATATGCAATAAAACAATTGGGAAAACAATCGAGTTCTTTTATTAGATTAAGTGTTTCAATTGGAATATTAATTTCAATTTTTGCAACTTCTTTTAAAACCTTTCATTCTAAAAACAAATCCAAACCATTAATATTAGAATGCATGTCATGCTTAAGAAAATTTTCAAGATCAAAACATTTTTTTTCCTAAATCACAATCAACAAAAGAACTTAATCTGTGAAGACCAAATAAAAAACCAAATATATCATCATACTTTGAAAATAATTCAAATCTATCCTACATTGAAGATATTGTATGATTTACTAAGAAGAGAAGATCAGTAATGCCACTCTTTGATTTCAGAAGTAAATAAGAAGAGAAGATGGGTGTTTCATTTTTCACAAAAGATAGAAACCTTAAGTCTCTTTTCAATTTTTAAAAAGCGAGAGAGAGAAAGTAAATTGGTTTCTTTAAAAAACGAGAGAGAAAGTAATCTATTTGAGAAAGCAATTGACTTTGTTGCATACTTTAGTAATAATGGTAATAAAGAAAGGAAAAACCAAACAAAACGATGTAAATAATATAACATTAATAAAGAAAAAACGTTAAAGAACATTTAAAAATGGGGGGCTTTACTCCTTAAACTCCTTAAACGGTGGCCTTAGTAAGGGGTGAGGTTCATCGAAATTTTTTTATTTTTTTGTTCGTCTTGGTATGGGGTGTAAGCAGGGCCTTCTTGGTTGGGGGCCTTAGGCGGTGGCCTACCCCTTTGAGCCCCCTTATGACCCGCCGGCGGTCGTTCAACTTTTCTGTCGGTGCATCATCATCCTCTTGTCTACCGGTGCAGAATAATGAGTACGCTCACATTCATGCCGGCGACGCCACCAGCGTAAGCCGCCGGAGGAGGCGATATCTTATTAGGCGGATAGTGAGAGAAAGCAAGGGCATCTATCGGTCCAAGCCATTGACATTTCATTACGACCCAGTCAGTTATTCTCAAAACTTCGACGACGGTTGCCACCAACAAGAGTCGCGCGATTAGGTGTTCGCAAACTTTTGAAGATTTCAGATGGGTATATTGGGACTTGATCAGAAAGATTTGTTCGATTGTATATTCTGCGAATTACTTAACTCAGCCTAAAATTCATGTCCAGTTCGTTCTTAGTTTTGAAGGGTGAAAAGATTGTAGAAAGGAGCTTTACAAAATACATACTGGAGGGTCTTGAGATCCAGTATTGGATGAACTCTATAGGCGGGTGGGATTCCTGCTTGATTGTCACTTGTCACGCACCGATCAATGCCTAAAAGCAGGTATTATTGACCTAGTTTGACGCAAACGGAATATGCAAATGCTGATCAAGTAGATGGAAGAATGAGGACCATACGTGTCATGGCAGGGTAAGACAGACTCGCACATGGGCCGAACTGTTAGCTTTGAGCCATTGGATACGGTTGAGCCCATTTACGGGCTCAACCGTATATGATCTCATTCCAAAACACAATCAATTTCTAAGCTGAAGAGTGGTCCATGTACCGCCCAAGCTATAAGGCCGTTTAGCGCTTATGATTTTCAGATGCATAACAACGTACCACGTACGAAAAACTGGTGACTATTCCTTATAGCTATGTCCACAATTGGGTGACATTTGGTGGGCATTATAGAATTTGGATTAGGATTCTAATCCTAGATTTTATAACCCAGATTATATTTCCTCGATTTTAAAAAACCAAAATCTTATTTAGATAAGTTGGATTGTGAACTAAGATTTTTAAATTAGAATTTGGAATCTTGTTTGGTTGTCAACAATTATTGAGATTAAATTTGGAATTTTTTTTATTAAAAATTACATAAAAATAATAATAATATATAAATTAAAGTTGTATTTAAAATCATATATATTATTATGTAACATGTATATTTTTATATAATATATAAATTTGTATATAATATAATATAATAATAATATTATTATTATTATAATATAATAATCTTTATTACTATAAAAAGTACAAAGACCCTTAATGTTTGTCCACCTTTTCTTTCCTAAAAAATCCCCAACCTTCTCCGTATTTCCCTTTCTATCTTTTTCAAAATCACTATGTTAACTACCAATGTACCCTTTCATATCGTGAAGCACCCCTTCATATCGTTAAGGAGTGCGAGTGCCCGACGTCCCCTTTCATATCATTAATGATTGCGGGTGACGACCTCATTGCATCTATGATTGGATAGAGATATAGAATGAAATTAATTTGGTTAGAGAGATAGAGGCTGAAGTTAATTTGGTTAGTTTCGTTACTTTGTTTTATTTTTTTTCTTTTCTTTGTTGATTAATTAGCCAAATTACCTATTTCTTTATTTCTTTTGTGAATCTATGAGTTTATCATGTTTATTTGGTTGCCAAGATACTGTTTTCCATTCTTATCATTCCCCTTTTCCATGATCTCAATATATATATTATCTACTCCTACAATTCGAATATCTAAGGAATTATAGAAATATTGTATAATTAGAAACTTAAAAATAGGAAACTACATACACAAACAAACGAATACATTCTAATTAATAGGAATTTTTAGTGTGATGAATTAATGAATTAATTCATATATAATATATTTGTCTATAATTTCTTAGATATTTATCTATTATTAGTCTGTATTCGTTTGTTTGTTTATGTAGTTTTTTATTTTTAAGTTTCCCATTAAACTATATTTCTATACTTTTGTTGATATTTGAAATGTGGGAGTAAATAATAAATTTATTGACGGGGAATGATAAGGATGGAAAGCAGGATGTGGGACAATCAAATAAACATGATAAGATTGATGAAAGAAATTGGTAAATCAGCAATTTTATTTGACAGAAAAAAATGAAAAAAATAAAACATCACACTAATTAAAGCAACGAAACTAACTAGATAGACTTCAATCTCTACCCAATCGCAGAAGCAATGAGTTTGTATACTTGTAAAGGAGTCTTTATCCACTTTAGGATGCAACAAGTTTGTCAATATCCAAGAGAGAATGTCATCATCGACAAATTCTCTCGCAGTCCTTAATGGTTTGAACAGCTACATCGTGCAGTTGATATGGTGGTTTGGAAAGGGCAGCAAAGGATTGGGTGGTTACCATGTAGTTTTAAAAGGACAGCAAAGAAATACGGAGGTTGTTGGGGATTTTTTAGGAAAGAAAAAGTGGACAAACATCAAGCGTCTTCATACTTTTTATAGTAATAGAGATATTTTATTAAGATATCAACATCTATATCTTGGATAACTATATTTTAGTATATAATAAGATAGTTAAAAAATAGGAATGAAAATTGAGTAACAGGATAGTTGGCCACAATCATATTTTTATTCTCTTTCGTATAAATATATTGAATAATGTTCAGTAAATATACGAAGAGATATGTATATATAATATACATCTCTTCATATATTATCTCAATACAATAAATATTTAAATATCCTGTTTACTTACACACAGAATATATATAAATAATTTAATATTACTACAATATAATCTTTAAATGTATTTTTGCTTCAGTATGAACAATATTGTAGTAAATATATTTTTCTCCTAAAAATTATAATTGTTATTATAATTAATCCCTATTCTGTATTAATTATAATAATTTATGTTTAATATAATCTACTCAAGTAGAACAGAATTGAAATACTGGTTTGAATGTATCATGTTCTGCAAGTCTACTTTATTTACTACAAATTTTTCTACATTTATTTACTACTTGTCATTATAGAATATTGATGATTCTTAATTGGACGGAATCATTTTTTCCAATAATTTTTATTAAAAAATTGTTTGTTTGCATATTATTTTTAACTTTTAATCTAAATAAAATTCTCACGTGCAACGCACGTGTATATTTACTAGTATTATATAATAATATTATTTATATTATGTACTACAATAACACTACTATTATTTCAATAATATTATAACAATATATATTATAGTATAATATTATATATTATTATTATTATTATATTATATGATATTATAAATATTATATAATATATATAATAGTTATAATAGTATTATAGTTTATAATATAAACTATATTATAATTTATAATATAAATTATATTATAACTTATTATAATATGTAATTTTATAATAATATAATTTATGTTTATTACAACTCAAACTTTATGTATATTATATATAATATTATAATAAATTTATTGTAACACTAAATTTAATAAAATATAATATATTATAATATTAAATTGTTAAATATATTAATATATATCATTATGTTAATATTAATATAATATTACATTTGCATATTATTATATTAAATATAATATATTATTATATTAAATATTAAATATATATGTATATAATATTATTATAATATGTTTTTTGTAACAATATAATATTATTAATATTAATATGTTTTAGATTATTATATAATAATATAATATATAATATTATTATAATAATACTATAATATAATTAATGTTTATTATAACATAAATTCTAATATAAGTTAGACTCTTTGATATACATAGTTACACCATCATTTATTTAAGTTGTTAAAGTTTCATATGCTAGACCCTTTTATTACACCATTGTTTATAAACTTAAGCTTTTAAGCTGTGAGACATAGAAAAAATCAAATCCAATGACTTCCTAATCATCACACGGGATTAAATAAAACAAAGAGTCGCCACCATTCAATTTAGGTGTGAATGGACACCAAAATATTAAATAAGCACAAAAGGCAATTTTTAGGGTAAAAATAACCCTCCTAAAAAAACAACCAGAGATGGGTAAGGGGATTAAGTTATGAACAGGGGAAGGTGTTAGGCACCCCTATTCATCCACACAAGGTGGTTGCCAGGTATTGTTCATGTTAAAATAAAGGAAAAAGCTTGCTATAAAAATCATGAAAAATCACAAAAAAGACAAAATTGTATGGTTTTTTCATATGACTAGTCTGATTGATCCAGAACTCTCAATTATGATCATACCATTCCTAGGGTTTCATGATTAAAATAAAATTAAGATAAAATCAAATAAAATCAATTTAAAGTGAAATCTTCAAAAATCTGGTTTCAAGTTAAATTCTAGAAATCTAGAAATCTAGAAAAATATGATTTTTATAAAATATTTCAAAATTGAACTTGAATATTCCAGGACATAAATAAAGCTCAAATTTCACATTAAATCAAGAAATAAAAACCAAAAATACCCACATTGATGAAGAACATCAAAAGGGGAGAACTTAGACCGTAGGGTCTTCTCTCAAAAATAGAAAAGGACTCAAAAACCACATCATGAAACCCTAGAATTTATTTTCAGGCTTCTGGATCCAGATCTACCATATTGATCATGATAAATCCAGGATCCCAGCATAAAATCACAAAAATCACGAAAACAGTGCTGTAGGTACAAATATGTGAAAAATCCAAATTTTATAAAAAAAAGTGGGGATCTCATGCTATAAACATCATAGATTCATGTGACTGATTCAGATTCAACATAAAAACCATTAAAACATGATCAGGATATTCAAAATAGCCACATCTCACAGATTTGAGCACATGGGGGTCTACCCTACGAATCCACCTGTTCTCTTTTCCCCTAACTCTCTTTTCACGTTTTACGGCTAGAGAGGATTCTTGAGGTACTTAGAGATAGGTTTGGGTATACAAACACAATCAAAGGCCTTATTCTATAAAAAAGGAGAAAAACAGATATAGGGTTCTATTCTAGGGATCCACCTGTTCTCTTTTCCCCTAGCTCTCTCTTCACGTTTTACGGCTAGAGAGACTCTTGAGGTACTTAGAGGCAAGTTTATTGATACAAGTACAAAAGATGGCCTTATTCTACAGTAATAGAGAAGATCCTATTACTTCTAGAATTGAAGACAGAAAATAAAAGGGAAAAGGGACTTACCTGGATTGAGCAAGCAAGGTAGCAGGGGTTCTTCTTCTTCTCTTGGAGTTTCTTAGACTTCAAATTTTCGTGGCCTTTTGCTTGAGGAAAGGCCTTCTATTTATAGGCAAACTCAGGGGTATGGTTGGTCCAAGGTTTGGCAAGATAGAGTTTCAGTTTGAGTTAAACACAAGATCATGCCCATCCTTTATCCACAAAGATATTTCGCACGAATAAAATATGTAATTCGCTCATTTAAAGGGATATTGGACTAAAGATAAGGCTCAGAAATCGAGAGAAGAACAGAACTCGCATGAGTCTGATGTGCCCGTAAATGATTTACGGCCAATGGTGTCCGTATATGTATTACGGGCGCTGCGTGCCCGTATATAAATTTCAGGCGCGCTTAGCCCGTAGATACAATACGGGCAAGGCTTAAATTATTCATTTTCATGCATTTTTGGCCTGTTTTAAATTTCAATTAATGTTTTCATTATTTTCTCATTTTATAGTACAATTTGGGGTGTCTACATAAGCCCACTAGTTGTTTTACAAATTAGGATGAAATTTTCTTTTTTTAATTTGTGTAATTGGAGAAGGGATGGAAAAGGTTTAGTTTTGGCTATTTTTCAAGAAAAAACTGAAACCAATATGGAGAGGTGGCAATTGCTTGTGACCTGCCAACCCACCCGATCTAAGGCAGGTTTGGGTTGATTGTTCCAATCCGTGGGTTGTGTTTGGTTCTAGAATTTCTAGCTCAAAAGAATGATTGGGTCGGTATTGAGTTTGACCTGTCAACCCAACGGGTCATTGATGTTTGTACAAAAACTTTTTAAACAAAAAAAACAATACCGTGTTCCTATTAATTTATGTTTACATTAGCCATTAGGGTAAGCTAGTTGGGGTTTTTCTTAAACTTCTCTTTCAAACTTCATCTCTTCTACATATAAATATTTTTTAGAGTTCTTAGCCTCTAATGATGTAAATTGAGGCATTGCTGGTAAGTAAAGTCTTTTATGACTTATAATAACAGTTCTAGTTTCTTATTATGTGTTTTAGTTCTTTTTTCTTTTCTTTTTTGTTACTCTAGTTTTATATATCTTATGATGGTTATGTTATTGTGCTTGATAGGTGTGTTTTGACATTGGAATGAATTGAAAAATGGAGCTTGCTTGGACTCGGGAGTTTCTGGGGTTGGAGGTTTTGCCGTTTTGGGCATATTGTCACTGTGCGCGCGTTGGGAACGCCGCACCGCGGGGCGCATGGGAGTGCGTACCTCCATTTGGGAAAATCAGGATTTTGGAGTCGCCACTGCCTGATGGGGTGCAGGCAGACACCTGAGTACCTATGTAGGTCTATTTAGATGGTTTGTGGCTTGAGATTCTAGTTAAGGTCTCGATTATGGTCCGGGGAAGTCCTAAGACACCCCGGTTCGTCTCGTCGGTTGATGGGTCCCCCGGGTCTCCTTGGTTCAAGTCAACTTGGTCTAACTCACCCTATTCCTAAGCCAAACATGCACACTTATTTTAAGTCTGGGTGGGGACCACCAAAGTGGTATGGGTCCCCTTTTAGTTGATTTTATCTTTTTTATCCATTTGTGAGGTGGGTCTGGTGTGGGCCCTGTTAGAAGGCCCAAGAAGAAGTCATATTGGGTTCGGGTGGGCCCAAGTCTCAAAAGAAAGCCTAAGGGATTAACAGGGACTGATTAACTTAGATTAAAGCTGCTTAACCATGAAAAAACAAAGTTTTTAAGATCTTTGTGTGCTGTCCGCACACTAGGTGCGGGCAGGCCTTGCCCGCACTGTATATGCGAGCAAAGCTTGCCCGCTCTGTGTTTGCGGGCAGAAACACAAAAAATTGATTTTTGAATTTTTTTCAAAGGGGTTTGGTTTCTAGAGTTTCTAAGGATAGCTAGGGTCTGTGTGGGCCCACAGTGGTTCGGGTGGGGGGAGAGAGCTTCATTTAGCCTTTGTTTTTGGGACTTTTGGATATCAAGGAGAGGGGGCCAAGGCTTGGGGCCTTGCTCCCTTTCTTGGAGTTGAAACTCCAATACAAACAGGGACCATGAGTGTCCCTGTTTTGGTTTGTGCAAGCATCCTCCCCTCTTCTATGGGGAGAGAAGGGGGAGGTGGCCCGATAGGGCTCGGCTTAGGTCTCTTCGGCTATACCATAGCATTCAAATGACAAGTACATCCATCAATCAAGTATGGACAAGTTAAGCAAATAATAAGGCATGCTTCAAGTCAGTGGTAGAGTGTGTACTTACTCATGCTTGTATATATACACGAATGGAATGAAACTAGAGGGATAAGCATGCATTCCAAGTGAACTTTACAAGTGTGTGTCACTTAGTGAGAGTGCAAACAGCATGTTAGAAGAGAGAGAGAGGGGGAGGGAGCATGCAAACCACCACAAATAGTAGTTAGAAAGAAAGGAGATCATGGTATTGGGAGTGGGGACATGTTACATTGTTACTTAAATGCATGCAAACCAATAACACCATGCAAGCGTATTTCATAGCAAAAGGAAAGCAAAGATAGGCAAGCATGCTGATGACCTAAAAAAGGACATTAAAGAAGGGAGTAGGGGGGTGTTAAGGGATACAAAGGATTGAGAGATGGAGGGGAACATGCTCCCCTTCATTCAAATGAAGAAAATAAACTAAAGAACGCCAAAATGCACATACCTTAAGACTATTTTAAAAACATGTCAAAAGAAAACACTCATCCTCCCTTTCTAGCTGTTCCTTCCCCCTCCTTACCATGAGGCATCCACCATTTGAGGGGAAGAAGGAAAAAGAGAGCAAAATGACAAGGGGGTCATGGGGAGACAGTTCATGGAGAGAAAGAGACATTCAACATGCTCGTAAACATCTCATTTTCATATATGTTAAACCAAATGTCACAAGGGTGCTTACCTTGGGGTCTAAAACTCCCTTTGGAGTGTGTGGAGACCCTTTGAGTTGAAAACAGCAGCCGAACACCTCCTTGCTCCAAGCCAACAGCACCTTCAAGTCTCCTTCCAAAGTATAAGAATAGGGAAGAAGGGGAAAGGAGAGGGTTTAGTGGAGTTTGGGTGTGGCTTGAAGGCTTGGGAGAGCTATTGGGTGAGCTTGGGAGGTGGAGAAGAAGAGGGTTTTGGGAGGAGATTAGAGAAGAGTTGGGAGAGAGGAAGATGAGCAAAAGTATTTGGGAGAGGTGGGATGGAGATGGAGGGAGCTTTTTGGAGATGAGCCAAAAGTGAAGGAGAGGGTCTACCTATGGGGTTGTGTGTGTGTGTGGAGAGTTAGAATGGGGGTCTATTTATAGAAGGGAGAGATCAATGAGGGAGGGACACATGGAGGAGAGAGTGAGTGAGGTGTCAAATGGAGAATGAGCACATGGGGATTGGAGAAAGGGATAGATGGGGAAGGTCTTGCTTAGGAGAGAAATACATGGGGGAGAGAGGGTGAGGTGTCAAATGGAGAATGAGCACATAGGAAATTGTATTTTTTTAGATTTTTTATTATTTTTTAAATATGAGATAAAATATTATTTTATTCAAGGTCTTTTTAACATATTAATATTATATTCTACTAAACATTATTTTATTCAAGATATTTTTTAAGATACTAACATTATATTTGAGATATTTTCTTTTGTTGTCCTTTCCGTCCTTTCTTTGTCATGTGGCAGATTTTTGCACATTCGCCACGTGGGCAGTTTTCTGCAACTTCGCCCGAGAGCTTGAACCGCTCATAACTTTCTCATCCGAGCTCCGATTTTGGCAAACTCAGTTGCACTGAAACCAGGTCGAGATCCTTTATCCACTGGGATAGGGTTTTGCAGTAAATTCAAGTTTTTAGCAGAAAGCCGAAGTCACGTCCGGAATCTTAATCTGCCCGTATCTTCCTGATCCGGGCCCCAATTCTGGCAAATTCAATTGCGTCGGAATCTTGTCAGAATTTCCTTTCTTTTAGGATCGAGAGAGCAGTTAATCTGGGTTTGAGCAGAAAGTCAATTTTTGCTCCCCCGGGATCTATTTTGCCCATAAATCCTTCATCTGGACTCCGATTCCGGAAAACTCAGTTGCATTGAAAACGTGTCAGGATTCTATATCTGCTGTGATAAAATTGGGCAGCTAATCCGGGTTTGAGTAGAAAGTCAATTTATGCTCCCTTGGGTTTAACCAGCTCATAACTTCTTCATCCATACTCCGATTTGGGCAAACTTAGTTGCGTTAGAACCGTATCGGAATCCTCTATCCATTGGGTAGAAGCATGGTGGCTGATTAGCACCTGATCAAAAAGTCATCTTTTTCCCCTGTAGGGTTTGACTTTTTAGTTAGGGTTTTCATTTTCAGTACTTCTGAGAGGTGCAAAAATGAGATGCTTACAGTCACGCCCCAATTTCAGCTCTATTAAAATTCCTAATGAATAATAAATATAATATTAAAGCTATAGGGACTTAGAGATTTGGACCGTGACTGTAGTTGCAATTCTTCCCAAAATATAAACCTAAGCAGATTCACTCTCTCACAATGTGCAACTAGAATTCTAAACATAAATGAATTGAAAAGCAACAAATAGGATCGTTACACTTTGAGAATAGAAACAATTAAATATTCATTAAATACAAATACTCATAAGTATGCCAAGGTTAACATCAACCTAACAATTCATATACATATACTGTAGACACCTGATTTTTGCACCCCCAAAAAGAAGAAAAATGAAAAGTCAAATTAAAAGTCAAACCCTGAGGGGGCCAAAATTTGACTTTTTGATCCAAAGAAAATTGACCATCAAACTTCCTTTCATTGAAAAGAGCATTTCGACACGGTTCTAACGCAACTGAGTTTGCCAGAATCGGGGTCCGGATGAGGAAGTTGTGAGCTGGTCAAACTTTTGGGGGAGCGAAAGTTGACTTTTTGCTCGACCCCAATTCAACTGCCCAATTTGATCCCAGTGGATAGTGTGTTCCGAGCTGATTCCAACGACACCAAATTTGCTAAAATCGGACATCAGACGGAGAAGTTATGGGCAGTTGAAATTTCAAATAAAGCTGCCCATGTGGCAAAACAGCAGTAAAAAAGCAGAATAGATGAATTAAATAAATAAAAATAATCTTTTAATATTATTTTAATAAGAGAATCTCGTTTTATAATAAAATAATCAAAAAATCGGATAAAAATCTTTAAATAAACCAAATTGAATAAAGGTTTGAAATCCAAACATTTTAAAAACGTGCGGGACCGTATTTGAAGTACGGGCGAGGCATGCCCGTACTTCAACTACGGGCGAGCTTCTAGAAGGGGACGCGTGGCGGGACACGCGTCCCGTACGGAAGAATCTGCGATAATTGCAAATTTTCGTTTTTCGCCCGTAATTGAATTACGGGCAAGGCACGCCCGTACTTGAAGTACGGGCAAGGCATGCCCGTAGTTCAATTACGGGCACGAAAATTTTGCCTATAAATAGAGAGGCCACCCCCCTCATTTGAGCAAGCCTTCTCCCCTGGCCTACCCCCTCTCCCTCTTGGAGTTTTCCACGGCCAACCCCTGCCCAAATGCTACCACCCCTCAACCCAAACCTATTTTATTCCTAAAATACCCCTCACCTTGCATAAACCATGTCCTAATTCCCTCTTTCATCTTGTAAGTATAAACAACCCACCAAACCCCTGCTGAAATCCATCTAGAATTCCTCGGAGGACGCGGAAGCGCTGCCGAAATTGCTCAAATTCAGAAGGACCATTCAAGATAGTCATAAATAGTATTGTAAGTATTTTTTCATCCATTTAAATACAATGAGATAAGCTTTAATTTCTTTTTTAAGTTATTGTACATTCTACATCTTCCACTAACCTTTTGCTGTTTTCTTCTAAGTCATGGCAACCTCAATTTAAAAAGGAGTTGATCATATAAAAAAAAAGAAGGAAAGAAAGTGTCCAAGGGACACCTTGATCAACTAATTTAATGATCCCCTTTGTTCTATCTAAAATTGGAACATGATTTCTTTAGAGTCACTCAATCCCCTGTAAATTACCCCTTTCCCCTTCCTAAGATTGATGGTGAATGACTGAAAGAAGATCTTGTTTACTCAAAGAACAAAAAGAAGTAAAAGATGGTCATTTGGATTGAAAGAAGGAGATGCAGCATATTGAAGGAGCTGGAACCATCCTAGATGTTGCAGAAAGTTCCTGAGGAGGCCACCGAACTGATCCCAGGAAGAATCGGCAGCAAACGTGCAAAAAATGGAGATGCCCGTAAACTCAGGCCGGTCCGGGCGGGACCGTATTTTCTTCACGGGCGAGGAAGACCGTAATCCATTCACGGGCAAGCCGGACCGTAAAGAAAATACGGGCACTTGTGAAATAATGTAAAAATTATAATTTCTTGGTTCGGTTGGACCTGATCCGGTCTAAACCGGCTTGAACCATTCCCTTAAACCACTCGGGCTATCTTAAGCCCATTTTTGGACTTTGGGCCTAGATAGGCCCATTAAGATTCCTTTGGGCCCACTTGTGGGGGCCCACTTTTGACCGGCCCAAACCGGGCCCGTTTTCAATAAACGGGCCCAAGGCCATTTGACTTTGGCTAATGGGCCCATTCCAAGCCCACTAAGCCCAAACCTAAAGTGTAAATAAATAAAATAATAAAATAACCAAATGGGTTACCCAATAACCCAACTGGGCCCAAGGCCCAACCATGGCAGTCCACGGGTCTTCCAACGGGACCCGGGTCCGACCCACCTCACTTAGATAAAATAAAAAAAGATAAAATTAAAATAAAAGGGACCCACACCTTCAGAGGGTCCCACCAGACCAAATAAGTGTGCATGCTGGCTTAGGAATTGGGTGAAAACTAAGTTGACTCAGACCAAGGAGACCCACGGGACCTGTCAATCGACGGGGCGGGCTAGGGTGTCTTCGGGCTTCCCTAGACGTAACCGAGAACTTATTCAGAACTCTAATAAGCCGCAGACCAGATTAATTAGGCCCGGATAGGTGCCCTTTTGTGTCTGCCTGCACCTCTCAGGCAGTGGCGACTCCAAACTCCAAATCAGTCCCGAGGCGAGCATCACTTCTACATGCACCTCGTCGTGCGGCCCGAAACCGGGGAAACCGAAAAGGGGGTGCGCACATATACTATTATATATGATGTTGAAAACACATCCAAGGTGACAATTTACATCCTATGCCATGATTCCACTGCGCTACTCTAACTTTGCTATAAACCTCCAACTGCAATATGGTAGGGGTGAGCACAAAGCCCAGTAGGTATCAATTCTACAAATCAAGTCCCAAGTAGAACTCTAATTGTAGAAATACACCTCTAACAATGATAAATGATAATAACAATAATGCCAATAAGAGGAAACATGATATACAAGTAGATTAATAAGCAATTAAACAAATAGAATTATCACATAAATATGTATACAGTGCAAGTAGATAAAAAAGTAAATTACAATCATATGCTTGACCCCTAGTACTTCTATATGAGGTGTATATGTAGGATTCCCTAAAAAAACTCTATATGAAAGAAACACTCTAAAATACACAAAGTCAAGCTCAACCAATCATGCATAAAATGAATGTAGTGAAAGTGCGTTTATAACCTCTAAAGATATTCATCTTCGCCTCATGAAGTATCTTAAAGTTACAGATTATAAGAGCCATCCCCACCAACCCCTTATAATTTTTTGTGTTGGTGAAAGTGTGTGAATAACCTCTAAAGACATTCGTCTTCACATCATGAAGTATCTTAGAGTTGCAAATTATAAGGAACTTCCCCCTCTTATCTTATAATTGCTGTGTTTTTGAGATTGTTTAGATACCTCCGACCCGACACACATTCCAACTTACAGACACCACTCGAGGCAATTTGAAGTATTCCACATGTACATCGTAGTTTTACGAGCTTTCAACCGATCGAAACACTATGTTGAGCCACTATTTACAGAATGGAAATCTAATCCCAAGATGCCCACAACATCTTTGTATTGTCCGGCTCTAAACAATAACACAGTCTCAACCTATTAATGCCTCTCAGGGATTTACCCTTCAAGGTCTTATATCACTTGGTAGCCACATCTTACAAGCTAGGTCTTGGACTCCATGGATAGTCCTCACTACGACATGTAAGGAAATAAATATACGAATAAGCACTTTTGGTGACTGTTGGTAAACCCTCACACCTCACCCGTTCCAATAACAGTGTCAATATCATGCTAGAAATATGCAAGAAATACAATAAATCCTATTTAATACATAATGCAAGCCACATACGGTTTTCATCAACAACCATATCAAATAATTTAAATAACCATGTCAATATCTAAATCGGCAAGTATTAACGATCAAGAATTGGTCTAAAAGCTCATAATCTTGTATTTAAACATGTATCAAGACATAGATATCAGTAAAATTACACAAATTATGCAAAAATACACATAATCACAAGTTTGGGTTAGTCGCTCGACCTGCTACACGAACGGCCTTATAGTAAGATAGAGCAGCTAACATGGCACTTAAGCACTACATCGAGTGCCTGCTCGATAAAATCCAAATTTCATTTTTTTAATTTTCCATCTTGATTTTCTCCACATCCAATGATTCTAACATATTTATAAGCTTCCAATAATGATTTTTTTAACTATCCAAACACATAATTTCACCTGGATTAGGATTTGACCAACTCACCATTGAAATCCTAAAGTTCTAAGCTTCGGTTTCATATTCAACTTTCATGATTTCAATCAAACACACAAGCAGTCATACAAATCAACCTAGTAGCATGCTTCTAGAGATGTTAGGAGTAAAACCCGTAAATAATAACATGATTTTAAGATCTGAATTTAAATATCACATCTAACATGCTAAATTCCATGAAATCTAAGTAGGCATGTGACAACCAATTGTTTTATAAGGCATATCATGAGTTCCACATCATCTCATGTTTCTAAAATTTTTTAGAAATAGGTTTAGGTATAAATTCATTAGTCAGGGTTTTACAAATAACTTGAAAATTGTATATCAACTTACCTTTGACCGCTAAAAACCCCCTTTTATTTGAACGATAGGTGCAGCCACGTTTTAGCCAAATTCGAACTATGCTAGATAGCTCCAAGCGAAATCTCCACCGTTTAGATTGAAGAACTAGATGTCAAGAATATCTCCACCAAATTTCAGTTCGATCCAACAATGGAATCCATCTGGATTGCGTTTTAATTAAATTTGGGCAAGAATTTTTTGCAGCATTTTTTTTCTTTCTTGAGTACTTTTGTTCTCTCTCTAAACCACTATTTCTCATGCTTCTTCTTCTTCTTCTCCATATCCAAACCCCTAAGGTTTCTCTCCACATCCAGATCTCCATTGACAGGCCAAAAGTATTAAAATTAGTCCTTAGCTTTTTATTTATAATGGGACCATGGGGTTTCCCATTCTAATTAGGAATTAGATTTTCTACTAGGATTATAATCTTACTAAACATCTTTAATCTAACTAGGATTAGAATTTCACTTAATCTTTAACTTCTATTTTAATTTATTTCGTCCTATTGTTTATTTCTATTTTTAAATATTACCTAATCACCCTAAAACTTCACTAATTTCACAATTTAGGACCCCAAACCAAATATTATTACTAAAGTACCCTTTTTCCACTTAATAGGCTATAAATTTTTGCTATATAAATTCAATTTAATTCAATCTTGAGTCCAATTAAGTTTTTAAGTCTAATGATGATTTAATTATCTTATTAATTAAATAATTAAGGTAATTAAGAAATTACTAAACTACCTTTATACAAATTTCTAGGATATCACATTGGCAGATTAGAGCAGGTTGGTTTTGTAATAGGATATGCCAAACCGTTTATTAAATGGGTAGCTTTAGGTTGAGCCTTGGCCCATTAACCCCAACATCAACGCGACCTAAGCCTAACCTATTGCCATAACATGGAAACAAACCGAATTGGTTTTTACTAAACCCTATTAATACAAACTCAAAAGCAAACCTATTAGATTTGGTTCTACGTGGTTTTAGCTGATCAACGGAACCATCTCTAGCTGATGGTTTGATTTTCATGTATTCAATCGGTTTGGTTTTTAACATTATTAAAACTGAAAGGTCCGAAAGCAAACCGAAACCCAACCACTTTTATGTAGTATACAACCAAAACCGATTGAAGACGGCCCAAAACCAACCGGTTTGGTTTATATATCTACTTTAATCGAACCGTTGTCATCTCCGAAAGCGAGGAGGCCAGCATGGTACAGGGCTGATGAAAATTAATTTCTCCGCGACTCCTCGGACTACTCAAGGGTCGTTTTGTTTGCTCTGCCTAACGATGTGATGCGGCGGATGCGGGGTCATCCGGAAAGAATTTTATCTTATAAGCAAGCGTATTGAATAGAGACTGTTTATTTCATGAAAAATATCTTATTATATATCCCTCTAGAATGTCGTCCTAACTCCTAACTCACTCCCTGTCCTCTCAAATTACAGCTGTTCCTATGAACAGGATATATAGGCTCGGTTTAGTTAAAAGTTAGATCATGGAAAATATCTAACCAGGTCCCATCGCAAAACATCCATGAGCTTTAGTCCAGGATTAGTTCTTGGAGTCAACACCAAGCGCCTGCGTAAACTTGATGGATTACCAGCCTAGCTACACAAGAAGAAAAAATTTATTTATTTATTTTTACCCCTATTCAGCCTCGGGTTTCTCAGATATTTTTCAGGGATTTATCCAGAGCATCTATACTTGAACCCAATCTGTGGGTGGTGGTCCCTAGAATATGTATAGCTGTAAAGTCCAACTTTTGCCTTTCTGCATGCCGTGGCATAACCATTCCAATCCACGTTATTGTCTCCTCATAGCATGTAACTTTATTGGGCAAAGGCCGTGTAAAATATTCAACCCCCAAAAGTTCTCGATATTCTGATTCCCAAAGCGAACCAATCACTCCGTTCCTCCGATGAAAATATCTCGGTTTCACTGTACGGCTCCACGTTTTGGACACGTATCATCCAGGGCCGAGTAGGCTTACGTGGCCACTGAAAGCCCGGCTTTGATCATTTTACGTAGAGAAAAGGAATACAAATCATCTACGATCCTTTGGAGCACCTGAGGCTGACACATTACATGTTGTTTGTCAACCTGTCGAGCAGCAACATCCAGCCTAACTTATTCGAGATATTGCACACATGTCAAAATTAAAACATCGAACAATTGCCACGTGGCCATCCAGAAGTTTCAGTGACGTGTTGTATGTTTTTAATGGTCTTTTTTTGGTAGAAGTATGTTTTTAATGGTCCATGTGTGAGACTACGGCCGGTTATATTTATGGAAGGTTTGAATAGCCGGCTAACGAACTGGCTAAAAGTTGTGTTGGCTAAATGGCTCAAAGGGTTTGTCCATAAGCAAGCCGGGCTTTTCAGCCGCGCTTGAGGCTCGAGGAAGTGGATTAGCTGTCCCCCAGGAGGCAGGAAGAGGAGTGTTTGTTTTGAAGAACTCGTAAACCTAGAAATTTTTATTTCGCAAATATTGACTACGTGGATATCAAGTGGGGGCATCCTTCTGGTATTCTCGCCTTATTTAAATCCGCAGCATCGAAGATATTTTTGCTTCCTCTCCCGCTCAACTTCGCTCTCCGGTTGCGTTTCTGGTCTCCCTCCAGGAATCAGATCTGCAATTTTTCTCCCGTTGCTTATTTTCTTCTGCATATCTGCCCTGGATCTTCGTATTTCTTTCCGTTTTTACCTGCATTTTCGGTTCTGATGAACTAGTTTCGTTGCGTTTGCTTCAAATCACGTTCGGATCATGGCATTCCTTGATACGTCCGTTTGCGTTCTGTCTGTTTATTTTTCTAGATTTTGGTGATTATTGGCGGATTACCGTTATCAAGAGTTCTTGATTTTTGCCGTTGATTGCTTTATGTGCCGTAGAAAGTTCTATTCGAGCCGTTTTTGTTCCGTTAGATCTTATTTGCAAGATATATCAGGCGCAAAAAGGAATATCATATGCAGGAACCATTCGATGATCGTCATTTCCTTTCTCTTTTGGTTATATTGTGATCTTCTTGTATCTTTTGGCGCACCTACATATGAAATCAGGTGAGGAAACCGTGTCACTGGATTTCACTTAGATGTGACTTTAATCGTTGTTAATCGTCTAGTGAAGAAGTTCAATTGAATACAGTTTTCCTTCTTTTTCCTTTCCTTTCTTTGTTGCTCTACATACTGTTGCTTTTACTTCTTAGATGACTTTTTAACTGATTTATTGGTTGTAACTTTCTTTTATGGCTCTTCCTTTTTCCCGTCCTATTTTCTTCTTTGAGATGCTGCTTTCTGTTTATCTTTATACACTAAAACTAGCCATATTTCAGATGTTTTATCAGTTTTATTTATGTATTCCTTTTTTAAATGGAAGAAATATCGATCACTTATTATTATTATTTTTTGGCTTTCCCATTTTTCCCTCGTGGTTACTTCTTTTCTATAAAATTGGTACATTCTTAACTGCAGCAAAGTGATGTTTTATGTTTCTATGTTTTAATTATTTTAAGGCAATTGAAACGTGAACATGATAGAAACTGTAATATCTCATGGGCAATCTATCGTTGCTTGGATAGACCGTCAAATTTTCAGCCAATCAAACGAGACTGCGTCCAGGATATTGGAAGCAACCAAGTTGCTCTTTCTTACCACCGGGTACTTCGCTGGTGAACTGCTTGCCTTGGACATTTAAAGGTGTGGGTAACTTCTATCATTGTCTTCAATTGTAATCTGAAAGTATCAGTATCTTCCTTGGTTTTAATGTTGATCACATGTGTTCACTTGATGACTTGATGTCTATGATTGAGGATCTTTTCTTTGATTTAATTTCTTGTTTAAGCTTTTAATAGTTTTTGGATTTTGCGTTTGCAATTGTCGCATTAGTGCAAGCTTAAGGATGGTTTGGAATTGATATCTTATCTAGAGTCAAATTTACTTGTTATACAGATGGAAAATAATTTAATTTGTGAATATGTTAGGATATTTAAATCATCATTCAATTAACATTAGATAAAATCTTATTATGTCTAATGTACTGCCTTATAAATAATTGGTTATGAAATCTCATAACGCTGTACAATCTGGCTGGAAATTTTTTTTTAATAAAACAAAAATCCATACTCTATATTATCTGTTAACTTATGATGTAAAAATAAAGAAAATGCAATCCGCGAGCGTCATTCCCAAGTCTTGTGACTGTTGAAGCTCAACATAATTTCAATATGTATAGGCCTTGTACTGTTTAACCTGACTTATTAACTTTTTACTTGGGCTCTAGGACTCTTTGACTTACCAAGTAGAAAATAGGCCCACCTAGCCTTCTCATCATCATCATCATCATAAGTCAGTTCCCACCAAAGTCGGGTTAGCGACATGAATCTTGTTTCTCCATCCTGCTCTATCAAAAATCATATCTTTAATTAATATACGTTTTTGTAAGTTTTGTTTCAAAGACTCCATGCATGTCACACCTATCCTTCTAATAAATTTATATAAGTTAATTTCATTCCGGGGCACCTTTTGAAAACAACTGAGAGAACCAAGGTACTTCTGAATACTGCTACAACTTTTGTAGTCAGTTTTCAAGCCCAAATTTGATGTCAAATGGTGGGAGTATACCTTGGTCTTTATTTTTGATATATTTGACGTTTTATTGATTGGATATTTAGATAAAAGCTGCTAAATGTGATCATAGATTGTTGTTTAATTGTGAATATGCAGAACCACTTTCACAAGACTGTTCTTTATAACTGTAATTATAAGGTACATTCATTTTGAGGATGATCAATGAATTTTAACTATCTTCGTATGATGATTATTTTCATATGGTTTTAAATATTAATATATTCCTCTATTGTCATCATAAATCATCAACATAAGCCAGTTCCCACCAAACTGGAGTTGGCGACAAGAATCTTCTCTCTATCTCAATCTATCAAAAATCATATCTTCTGTTAATTGATGTTTATGTATTCTTATTTTATTAACTTCATCCATGACTTTTTACGTCTTCGTCTTGATCTCTTAAGCCCTTAAATATGCTTCATTTTACACCTTCTTATGGGTGCACCTCTAGTTCTCCGCTTTACATGTCTAAACTACCATAATCTGATCTCCTCAATTTCATCTATAATGCATGCTACACCTAACCGACTTTGAGTATATTTATTCCTTACTTTGTCTTTTCTAGTTTGGCAACATATCTATCTTAGTATTCTCATCTCGTTAATACTCATCTTCTAAACATGTTTTTTCTTTGTTGCCTCAACATTTTGTATCCTACAACTTAGCCGGTCTAATTTCTATCTTAGAAAACCTACCCTTTGATTTAAGTGGAACATGGTTATCACACGATATCATAGAAGTAGCCCTCCATTTAAGCAAATCAGTTCTAATCATATGTGCTGAATCTTTATTAATTTCTCCATCTTTTTGTGTTACTAATCCAAGATATCTGAATTTATTGCTTAAAGGGATTTCTTGATTGTCAATCCTCAATAGTTTCATCGATTATATTTTTTTTATTAAAAGGGATTTATTATATTCAGTCTTCACATGACCTATTATAACCGTTTGAATTTAAAGTAAGCATTTATTATATTCAGTCTTCACTTGACCTATTATAAAACCCTTTGATTATAAGGTATCTGTTCAGTATTCTAACTTAACATTTAATTTTTCTCTAGTGTAACCTATCATCATTTGCAAATAACATACATCAAGGTACCTCTACTGCAAATTCCTAGATATATCCCTCTATATACATATATCTTGCAATATATCTCCTTTGCCTTGAAAGTGATATAAACCTACTCTTGCTGTATTTTCTTTGGTGATTTGAGGAGTAAGGAACTTTAGGATTTTCCAAAACAAGGAGAGGAAGGTGGAAACATTGGAGCAAGTAATGCTGAATTTTGGTGGACTTCGGTGCTCCTGTCCTTTTCTAGCATTCACTTGAAAGCTTTTCTCTAAAATAAATGGGTGTTAGAAGTTTCTCTTTTTTCTTTTTGGGTTTGTTTCCTTCAAGTGGTACACAGTTTGTGTAACCCTTTCTGTAATAGCTTCCCTTTAATTAATCTAATCCTTTCATTAAAATTATGATACAAGCTGTCTTAAGCATGTTTTCTAGTGTTACTAATTTTCTTCTCGTTCTCTTTTTTTAATATTTTCATATATTTCTAAGTTTTCTAGGGTTTGATACTTTTGCAAAGTTTTAAAATAAGTTCTTTTCTCTTTAACTACTACTTAGACAACATCACTCCACCACCAAGTTTCTATATGAAATGGAATACTACCTCTTGATTCTCCTAAGACCTCTTTCCCAAGTCTTGTGATGCAATTAGCCATTTCATTCCACATTGTAGATGAATACCCCATAAGGTCTCAACTAGCTTCATTCATTAGCTTATTCTTAAAAATTATTAAGTTATATCCTTTCGACTTCCTCCATTTATTTGTTGGGTCTCATTTAACTGTATATGTCTTCTCCCACTTCTTGAGACAAATATCCATCACTAACCTATATTGGGAAGCTAAACTCTCATATGGAATTATTTTATAATCTCTACAAGTAGCTAGTTCACTACTTTTAAGAAGAAAAAGGTCAATTTGAGTCCAATCTAATCCACTCTTAAAAGTCACTAAATGTTCAATTCTCTTTTGGCAAAAAGGGCTTTGCTAAAGCAAGTTCATAGGCTCATGCAAACTCCAAGACTGATTCTCCCATCTCATTCCTTTGACCAAAGCCCTTTCCTACATGGATTTATAGTAATTTGTTTTAGTGATTTATAAGTACTTGTATAAAGTATCCTGCTAATGGATGAGTTCCTTTTTAATTTTAGCCCAATTTTTATTTTATAAGAAAGTGCCATAACTTAGTGTAAGTCCTATCAAAGTAGATTCTTAGGAGGATTGGATTGGCAATAGACCTAATATTTGGCATTTTGGTGCAAAGTGGGCAGCTTAGAACTTGCATTCTCCCATTGGAATCTCAAGGCTTTCATCATTAAACCAAATCTTAATCCACAATGTGGGTTGAATGTGTTGTATGTTTGTATAAGGAGTTTGAAGAGAAGAATAGATATGGAAAATGATTATAAATGACATGATGGAATGAAAAGACCAACTACATTAATAGAATATAAAAAGATGTATTATGAGAATCTATAGTGATATTAATCAAAAGGTTGTTGAAAAAAAGGATTTTTTAAGAAACTAAAAGAACTGCGAAGGAATAAGACAATAAAAATATAAAAGTGTAGAAAAAAGAAACTAAAGGATAATAAGTTAATAGAAAAACGAACATATGATAGCTTGTATAGTAAATTGGTTACTTAAAGGGTTAGGATTTCAAATTTATATCAGTGTAGAAGAATAAAATAGATGAGAACAAGAGATTTAGATCAAGTTGGATGCACTAAGAGTGAAGATTTGAGAGTTTTAATAAGAAATGAAGAGATTGAAAAAAAGGTGGAGATAATAATTTCAAAGTTATTAAATGTTGAAGGTACTGATCTTTGTTTCAGGTACACATGGTTGTTAGTGTGTCAAGAAATCAATGTTATGCTTGTAGGATTTAGGGTATCTGAAGTGAAGAAAGTTTAAACTAAGATAAAATTAGGAAAGGCCTTATGACTTCAAGGTTTCGCCACTGAAATGCACAGAGGTTTAGGGTAGAGATTTGTGTGATGTGGTTGAATAAATTATTTGAGGTAATTTTGAGGACGAGAACAAATGCTAAATGTTAAAGGAAGATCGTGCAAATACCTATGAATAAGAATAAAGGAGATGTTTAGTATTGTTGCAATTGTCATGGAACTAAGCATAAGAGGCATGGTATAAAATTATAGGAAACATTCTTGAAGCCAAGTTAGGAAAAACTAATCCAAGTATCAAAAACTTAGTTTGGCTTTATAATACGGATGTTTGCCATCAAGGGGGCTTTACCTTGCTTTGTATAGTCCTATAGGGGCATATTATAGGGTTTCAATTAATTTGGTGGGAGAAAAGTGTATCAATAAGATATATTGAATTTATTCAAGATGTGTATGAGGGAGCACAGTAATTAGGGTGAGAGTAGTGTGTAGTTAGGTACAATGGGTTTACATCAAGAGTCAATTGTGAATCCATATCTTTTTGGTTTTATTATGAATGAACCAACTGCTCAGGGTCAGTTTCGGATGAGTTTTTGGGGATGTGTTCAGATTAGTTGCATTTTGAGGGGTCATGTTGTGGGCGTGGCTGATGGCCTCTGTATATGTTTGTGTATACATAGGTTGTAAGTTGTAATGTATTTTGAGTGGTCCCCTTTTGGTTTTTTTTGGAAAGGGGATGGGATAGGGGAAATGATACATACTTGTAACTACTTTGTAATCTTTTCTCCTAATCAATATCAATATCATTACTTATCAAAAAAAAAAAATCAACTGCTCATATTAAAATGGAGATGCCATGACGTATCCTATTATGATGATATAGTTTTTCTGGACCAAATTGGGGAAAATATATATATTAAATTGGAGCTCTAGAGGATAATTTAGAATCAAAGGGTTTTAAAATAAGTTGAATGAAGATCCAGTATGTTGAGTGTAAGTGTGTAACTAAAGTATAAATAATGATTATGGTGAAGCTATAGTTAGGATGGAGAATCGTGAGATTTCTCAAAGTAAACCATTGCATTATCATTTATCAGTTAATTATAACAATCTTCATTGATGAGGATGTTGGACATATAGTTTGATGTCTTAAGTACAAGGGCACTCGTGGAGTGTTACTTGATTTGATATGCCCCAATCAAATTAAACAAAAAATTTTATAAGATAGTCATTGGGCCTACTATGTTGTATGGATTAAGACATATGTTAGACATATGTTAAGTCATTTGGGTAACTAAGAAGCAACATATGCAAAAGATGAATATTGCTTATATATAGATGTTAAGATGGATGTTTGGGAAGAAGTTTAAGATTTCTTAGATGTATCTTAAATAGGTTCTAAGACAATAGAAACTAGGTTAAGATAATTTGAACATGTACAATGAAGGCCTTGGGAGGTAGATATGAGTTGTGAGGACATACTAACAGTCTAAAAGGACATAGGGAAGTCCAAAAGGAACATGGATAGAGAAAGTCAAGAAGAATTTGCATACCCATTATTTGACTGAAGGCTTAGCTTATGATAGATTGGGATGGAGGAACATGATTCATGATGTTGACTCGAACTAGTTGGGATAAGACTGGTCATTGATTAATTGATTGATTCTTATTTTACAAGAAATCTATAACATAGAAATGAGGATTTGCTATTTGTTGCATTAGAGTTGGTTCTACTTGGTGAAGGTTTTTCATGCTAGTTAGACAGTCAAAGTCTGTTTGAAGAGGAAGAAAATTTTCAAGCTCCAAAGGTCCTAGATGGAAGAAGGCTTATAGGTCAGATAGTTTCTCAATGTCCTTTTTTTATGGTTTCATTAAAATGAAAATAGGAAGTTACAAGGCCTGTGAAATATGAGCAAGAAAGAGAAAACAAGACAGAAAGAACAAAGGACATCTAAAATACACAAAGAGACGTCAGGATCTAAGCCTGATCCATGTATATCACATTAGACCAGTCATGAATCAAATTAGAAACAGTTACAAATTTGAACTCCTTATGTAGACACACCCAAGAGGAGGTGGACACCAATATATCCTCAAATAATCCACCTATATTCTAAGTGGAAGATTCGAAGATGCTTTTGTTGCGAGCCAACCAGATTGTCCATGTAGTAGAGAGGAGATATGCTTAAAAGAACATCCTCTTTTTTTTTAGAAAGGAATTGAAAGGACCATTGATGAATAAGATCAGCCAGTGTATGTGAGAAAACCCTGCTTAGTCCAATACCTTTAAGTAAGAACACCAAAAGAACCTTACCATCCTACAATGTATCATCAAATGGTCCACCAATTCCCCATCAGTAAAGCACAATACACACAAGAGGCGAAATTGATAATCATTTCCTTCTCCTTTGAAGATTATCAATAATATTAATGCCATTGTAGAGAGCAGTCTAGAGGAAAGTCTTTACTTTGGGGAGAGCCAAAGACTTCCAAAGAAGAGGTGGGGGAAGAAGAACAGCAGGGGAGCACAAGAACTCAGAGAAGGAGCTGGACTACCATGCTGGTAAAGGGACCAAATACAATTATTTGGAAGGTCAGGCTCAAGAATTACCAAAGTAAGGTCCTCAAGAAAGGAACCCAATTCCTTCATTTCTGCTGGCTTAAGGTTCCATCGAAACTTAAGGTTCCAAATGAGACCAATAGGACTCCAAGAGAGAATATCTTAGACGAGGGGGATCTGCAAGTAATCTAATATGAAAGAGTTTGGGGAACTGAAGGGAAAGAAGGGAGTTACCCCATCATCGGTCAGACCAAAAAAATAAAGAGGACCCATCGTGGATTTTAAAAGAGACCGGCGGTTGGAAAATGGGAGCAAGGTCAGCGATAGCTTTCCAAGGATTAATACAATGAATTCTGATCTTAGGGTTGACATCTCAGCCATTCTTATGAAATCCGTATTTCCTAACAATAATCTTGTGCCACAGTGATCTCTTCTCTTCCCTAGACTACCACAACCACTTCCCTAAAAAGGATAAGTTTCTATACTATAAGCTTCCTAGCCCCAAGCCTCCTTGACTTTTGCTCTTGCATACTGTACCCCATAAAACTAAATGGTCCTTATTAGCCTCTTTCCCATCCTAGAGAAAATCTCTTTGACGCTTTTCTAACACCCTAATGATCCTAGCAGGAGCCTTAAAGAGAGAGAGAAAATACACCGGAAGGTCAGAAAAAACAGATATAATCAAATTAATGTTGCCACCAAGGGAGAAGTTACTCCTTTTCCACCTAGTCAACTTCCTATCCATTTTTTCGATCATTAGATCCCAAAAACCCCCTTACTTGATTTTGACCAAAGGGGAAGACCTAGGTAGGAAATAGGCCATCTTGAGATTTGCAGCCCATCATCTCAGTGAACTCATTTAGAGCATCCATTTCCACATGAATTATTAAATGATCATGCTTGTCCATATTTACTTTAAGGTTGGACATCAACTCAAAATTCCAATCATATATTTCATCCAGAATAGCTGAACCTTAGAAATATCTAGGAATATGATTGTATTATCAGCAAATTGAAGATGGGAGACTTGTATCCTAGAATGCCCCACCTGAAAAACCCTTTAATAAGTCCTTCACTTTCCCCCTTAGTCAGGAAGTGACTAAAAACATCACTAACCAAAGTAAAGAGAAGAGGAGAAAGGGGATCCCCATATGGCCCTACCTCAAACCTCAGGAGGATGGAAAGAAACCCTCACGCGACCATTAAGGATGAAAGAGAATGAAATATTGTTCAAGCATCCACTAATCCACTTAGACCACCCGCCCCCGAATCCTTTCCAATGGAGGAAAAACTCTAGGAAAACCCACTCCACTCGGTCATAGGCTTTCTAGGTCTAGTTTGAGAACAAGACCAAACCTACTTGACTAACAACTATCATTGACACTCTCATTCGCCACTAGGACACTATCTAAAATCTGCTGCTCTAAAATGAAAGCACTTTGGTTTTTTGAAATGGCTGCTCCAACCACCTCCATGAATCTCAGAGTCGAGCTAGTAAGTCAGAATATTATGAACCTGAACCGCTCACCACCTTGGGACGGATCCTGCAAAAGAGTAGACCTTGGTCAACAGAATAGATCTTGAAAGGACCTAAGAGATAATCTTATACATACTAGTGGTTAGCTGATCGGGCGGAAATATTTAATCCTAGAGGCTCCTTGGCATTTTGGAAGCATACTTAGAAAGGTGTCATTAGTAATTTGTTGATAATCCCCCATGAGTATGGAACTCCTTAGAAACAGCTAACAATTCACCTCCCAACAATCTTGAAAGAAAGCCATGGAAAAACTATATGGGCTGGGAGCTTTATCTCTACCTAGCAACCCCGTGGCTTTCTTAATCTCCTCTAATTCAAAGTCTCTCTCCTACCATGTCTTGTGATATGCCTCCAGCTTAGTGCAGTTAAGCATATCCAAATTAAAGCTAAACACCTCCTCAGATCTATACAAATTCGAATAGAAGGCAGTGAAATAATTTAGGACCTCCTACTCATCCTCAATATCCCTTTCATCAACAAATATTCTATTGATCTCATTCTTCCTCCTCCTTCCATTAGCTAATCTGTGAAAAAATTTTGTATTGCCATCACCCACCTTAAGTCTTAAAGCCCTAAATTTCTGTCTCCAATTAATTTCCTCCAATCTATTAACCTCTTCTAATTCAGATTTAATACATGTCCCCCGACTCAGTTCATCCTCATCTAACCCCCTAGTCTCCTCCATACAGTCCAACTTTTTAGTAACCTCAAGAAAATTATTTTTCCTCTCAATGACATTACCAAACACCACGTGATTCTAGCACTTAATTTGTTCTTTCATACTCCCAAGACGTCTCATGAATGAGAAACCTTTCCATTGAGGTGTTCCATTGGAAGACATAGACCACCACTCATCAGGCACTATCTAAAAGATCTTTACTGTAACCACATATTGGCAAATCTAAAAGGGGAAGGCCCGAATCTAGGACGAATATCCGTAGAGAGGAGTATAGGACAATTATCGGAGATAGGACAGGTTAATGCCGAAAGAGGTACAGAGGGAAAAGATCCTCCCAATCACATGAGTCAAGGGCTCTATCCAATTGGGAACAAATAGGATCCCTCTGCATATTGGACCAAGTAAATTTGGCACCTGTAGGAGAAATTTCTAACAGTTCATTTCTATTAATGAAAACAGAGAAGTCCCTTATGCTTATAGTCATCCTGCTGCCATTTCTCTCTTTGTGAACAAATCTTATCACATTGAAATCACCAATGATGCACTGAGGATATTGCCATTCACTTCTAATAGAGTCCAACTCCTCCCATAAAAGGATCTTAATTTCAGGACTTGGAGGGCCATATACTCCCGAAAGCATCCATTCAGCATTGGAAGTCTTGCATTGGAATACTAGAGAGATTGAGAATTGATCTATTATTTTCCTAACAAGAGCAAGACTATCTGGATCCAAAATAACCAATATACCTCCTGATCTTCCAATAAAAGGCTTAAATCTGAGCTTCTATTATTCTCAATGTCTTTTTGCCATATTTCTCGTGATATAATCTTATAAAAATCTGTTTGAGATACTTTTTTTCAGTTATTTTCTGGATGCATTTGGCCGTTGGGTCATGATTTAGTTGAAAATGATTTTCTTCACCATGCAAGTCTATATTTGCATCTAGAAGTTAAGGAAAGGAACATAAACAGGAGAATCAAGTAGAAGCAAATGAAATGGGAGTGAAAATGACCCTACAAATCAGATCCCAAGTTATAAATGGAGAGAAAACCAACTTCTTCCTGCTGTCCTCTGCTTCTAATACTAAAAAGAATGCCCAAATATGTTTTATGAAGCTTATTTGTTTTTGCCCATGAAACTCTAATGAAGTTAGATCTTCACGATAGATTAACCTACTCTATATATTAGAATGCCCAAATATGTTTGATGAAGTTTATTTGTTTTCGCCCATGAAACTCTAATGAAGTTAGATCTTCACGATAGATTAACCTACTCTATACCACTAAACATACCTAAAATGGCACATGACTAATGTTTGCCTTTTTTATTTTTTAGGTGAATAAATCATGAGGTATGCCTGATCAAGCATTAGGTATCATAAGAATAAGGACACGAAGATGAGGCGTAAAGAAGGAACAGAGTAAGGATATGAACTATGAAGATGAGGCAAAAGTCTGCTTCTATTGTTTCTTGGGTTGTTTCATGCTGTTGCTCTTATCAGGGAATTCAAGAACTACCATTCTTGCATTAGGTTAATTGCTACTTCACAATGCTGATTCAAATTGGAAAAGGCATTTGACTTGAGGAATTTTTGGACTGTTATATTGTGGTTCATGTGTATACAGTCCTTTCATGGACTTGTGACTAGGAGGTTGAAGGATATTATATCAAAAGGCATTGGTGTTGATTGTGACTCTTTTTTGAGAGATAGAGGTATTTTGGATGCAGTCTTATACGTAGAGAAAGAAATAGTGCTGGAAGGAAGGTGAGAGTGAATGTTGAATATGTAGCTCTTCCAGCCACCTTAGACGGTGAATGATCTTCAAGGGGGACAATTTGAAATTTTGAGATTAATATTATTTTCTTGGTCAAATCATTTTATTAACTTGTGTGTGACCTCTAAAGGGATATGGCAATTATATGGGTTCAAATGGTGCTATCCTGGTGGAATCCTTTTGGCGATGTCTTTTAACAAAAAGGGTTCTAATAGTTGAGCAGCATTAGATAAGAGGTTTGCTTATCCCAATAATATGTGATATACAAAGCAAAACTAGAGTCTATGGAATATTTAATTATTTATTGTCAAATATTGACTGCAATACGGGCATTTCCATCTCTGTCACTGTCTGTGGACATGGAATTTGTCTTATGGAGTTTTCTGAGTTTTGGTTACTGATCCTAGAACTTGAGGATTCCTGTTTATGGAGTATGCTCCTTTGTAAAATTTTGTAGGGTTTATCAAAGGTGTGTAATTAGAGGATGTTGATGATAAGAAACATTCTTTGCTTTGTATGCTCTCCATTCAAATGTTTCTTTTGACTGGGCCTTTTTTTTGTAATTTGTATGAGAGTCCATATAGTTCATATTTTTTATATTTCTATTTGTCTTAGGATGCATTTCTTTTCATATACAGACTTTCTTTCTATTAAAGCTAGATCTTGAACAATATGGTGGCATATCAAAAGGATGAGGTTTTTTTTTGGTGGTTTGGTGGGGCTATTCAAGTTGGTATCAGGACCATGGAGAAAGGCAATCAAAAGGCTGTTTTGTTAGTGCAAAAGGTGAGCTCAATACTGCTAATATGGTTGTAAAAGGGAATGAGTAATCTTAGACAGGTGTTTAATGAGCAATGCTGAGAGCTGGAGCTTGGAAAATCTCCTGGTGAACAGGATGCGGGATGGCGAATTGAATAGGTTGAGGTCGTTGCATTATATGCACAACAAAGCTTAGAGAGCCGCATAAATCAATTTTGATTTGGCAAATGAGTTCAAGTCCTCCTAGAGGAGGAGGAAATAGCAGGAAAGTGAAAAATGTCAAATGCTATGGGAATTTGATTTATTAAATCTAGCAAATGAGAGTGCACTACATATAGAAAGGTGGATAAGCAAGCATGAAATCCCCTCAAATAGGTTTTAGTATTTTCTATTAGATCGTTGTTTGTGAAAAAAATGAAATATAATGATGATCAACCAACATCTTTGGCATTAGTAAACTCCTATATTGATAAGGCTTAAATGAATAAGGACTTAAGGAGTGTTATGGTATATGAAGGCAGCTAGATATCATTGAAATTAATATCCAAGAGAAGGGGTTAATGACTTCATGTTACATTTTAGCATGCTCTTGCGGCTATCTTCTGATGGTTTCAAAAGGAAAGGGCCGTAGCTGTTCTTGGCAATAGAGCAATGCTGGGGTAGCCTAGGTGTAAGGGGAGCAATAAAAAAGAAAGGTTTTTTTTTTAGGGAATTGAAAAGTTTAATATGCAGTATTAATTACGAGGGTGGTGCATGTTACCTGGGGGGAGAGGTGGTAGGAGCCAACTTCTTTAAAGTGATAACGATGAATATATTATAATGGGATTTTTGGGGCTTGGTTTCATTGGATTGGAGAGCTGTCGTTAAGGAAACGATTTGCATGGCAAGAGCAGATGTTGCAGTCTTGACTGGGAGGAAATTATATTGATCTAATCAGTTTTTATCACAACATAAATGGTCAATTGTTCAAGAACAGCCTTCTCTGTCCAAGCTGGTGGAATTCCTTACTTCTGAAGAATGCAAATAGCTATATCACAAGGTTGGTTGTTTTGACTGATAAGGACAGTTCCTGATCACGCTCGAATTCTGTGAAGAGTATTGTGATACAAAGGCATCCCCACCCTTTTGGTTTGGAAATATATGGTTTGTGGAAAATGGATCAATGAACTTATGAGGAACAGTGGAGCTCATTTACTTTTAGGGGAAGACCTAGCTAC
Source organism: Buxus sempervirens (assembly GCA_947561395.2). Lineage (NCBI taxonomy): Eukaryota > Viridiplantae > Streptophyta > Magnoliopsida > Buxales > Buxaceae > Buxus > Buxus sempervirens. Next base: position 11,332,411 of record OX387184.1, read on the forward strand.
ATTTTATCACAGGTGGTGTTTATTTACGTTTAGTGGAAGACCTAGCAATGTTTTCTGGTGCAAGTAAAAAGCCTGTGAGTATAAATCAAAGGTGTGGCAGAAAGCCTTTGATATAGTGGAGGCCCACAAGGAATCCTTAGCATCTGACTGTTCAGATCTTGGTGATATGGAGGATAATAGAATAATTTCATAGGCTGAACTGATCAGAAGAGCTTAGGAAAAATTGGATTTCAAAAGGATGGTGAGAATGGATGAGCTGAGCTGGGGACTCAAATTCCCTGCTGTGTGGCTGAAATAATGCTAATTCTTGACTCAAAAGTAGAGCGAAAAATTTCTTGAAACACTAATGACTCTTTAAGTCATTATATATCGAATAGGCTAGTATTAACAACTCATGGATTGAATGGACTGCCCAATGCTTGACTCAGAGGTGTGTGTCTGATTGGAGAGATGATTATCGAAGAAGTGTGAAAGGCTTTGAGTGATCCAAATGGGATAAAGCCTTTGGGCTGAATGGATTTACAGTGACTGTTTTAAAGAAATGCTGTGGAGAGTGAGCTCTGGATTTTCTGAAGGTCCTGTCAGAATTTCTTCCCAAGGGTACTGCAAATGTGTGCTTCTAGTGCTTATTCCTGAATAGCAAGTGGCAGAATATGTTAGGGATATGGATCAATCCGCTTAGTCAAGTGTATAAGATAATTTGAAAATATTCTCATCCAGGCTGAAACCTATCTTGTATCTGATTAGATCTAAAAGCCATAGCACCTTTATTTATGGAAGTCAAAATTGGGCAGTGTGTATATATGGTCAATGACTGCTTGTACTTTAGGTAGGAAGACCGGTGGTCCAAAAATTTTTGTAAGGTAGACATCAAGAATGGATACAATCACGTTAATTTATACTTTCTCCTGTTTTCCTTCAGGTTTGCATGCTTTGCTTTCGATTGTTGTAGGTAGATTGAAAAATCCACCAATACATTTTCGTCCACTGAATGTGTCATCCTCAGTGTTTTTGCAAATTGAAGTGAAATATAACAAGGATCTATGTTATCCCCAATTTATAATTGATTTCCGGATTTTTTATTGGAATTGGGCCAATAGCAGTTGATAACAATGTACTTACGGTCAAGTAGCTTTAGCGTTTTTGAAGCGGAGTGAAACTGTCATAGATGTTGACAATAGCTACAAAACATACTGGATTGCTCCAGGATCGGACATGATCTGCATAGAAGACCCCATGCTATGACCCTGTGGAAATCAATTTTGTTTAATTGGGCTTTTACTAAAAAATCAGGTCAGTAGTGTGTAATGCCTTATCTTGGGACGACCCTTGCATGGCAATAAGTACTTTGGGAGAGCAGGTTCCTAGAAGCCTGCAGTTCTGTTCGAGACATGATAGCTTTGGTATTAAATTACATATACCTGGTGGAGCCGTTAGTTCTGTTCACAAATCAGAAGTTGACATGGACAAAATGAAGTTGATTATGGAAAATAATGGCTATTTTCACTGTTCATTTGCAGAAGCTTTACATTCACTAGCATGTCTTTCCAATCGAAGGCATCTTGAAGGGACCAGTACCTACCTGACCCCCACATCCACTGTAGGTGGACTATTTGAAATCTGTGTATTCTGTGCTAGGACCTAGGAGATGGAAGAAACCAACCAATCAAATGCAATTGTATATCAGGTATATGTATTTTGCAATTCATCTGAAATCTGGAATACATTGGGTTATGCAAAAATTTATTACAGTTAACACTGGGAACTTGTTGATGAAGTGGAAGAATATTTGTAAGAAGCTATTGTGGAAAATGGAGATTATGCCATCTGGTGGTGTACTTGTAAGAAAGGAAACTTAATGTTTGTAGAGAAGAAAATTTTATGAATAGTCCAAGAAGGTGCTTTGGAACCCCATAGAACCGGACAAATAGGTTTGTGGCTTTAACTTCATAGCATTTGGTAGATTTTGCAATAATATGTAGCTTAATATGCTTTTAATTTCTGTTTTCTCACATCCTGCTATCGTATTTAGTACTCTTCTTGTTACTTTATTGTTTCCCTTTATGTGCCAATATACATTACACAAATCATTTGTCATAAATTGATGTCTGGACCCTTGTGAAGAACCTCTGTACCCCAGTATTTTATTGGGAAAGAAACAAAAAAAAAAAAAAAAAAATTGTTCCAATGAGCATTGGGGATAATTATTGTGATCTTGTTGCAAAGGCTTTTTGTTTTGGGATTGCTCAAGAGATGTTTAGAGTACAAAGATAGCTTTACCTTATATTTAAGGCCACTGTGTAAAGATCATGCAATTAAGGCATTTTGGAAGGTTGTAAGCACTGATATAGGTGTTGTAACATGTAAAATGGATGCAACAGATTGTGGCGCCTTATGTTTTAGAGGTTATTTTTCTCCTCATAGATGTTCAAATATTTAAGGGACGATGTAGGAATTCCTAATAATATTTGGTATAGTTTATTCATACTTGTTTTGGTTAGTTGACAATGGTAATTCTATGCCATGAGGGCTTGGTTTGCGTGGTCAATCATAAAACCTTTGGTTGCATGTCTTCATGGCAGCATGTCTTTGGCTCTATACTGAATTTAAGTATATTCAAAAGGCTTTTCAATATTTTTGTTGAGTTTTTCAATTTATTTTGTGTCTGTGGCTCCATTTCCTCCACAAAATTTGTGTCATTTTAGAACAGCTATATGCATGCTGAACCATCTGGACACTTATTCCTTTCTTTTTATATTCTGTTAGATTTTATAGCATTATGCAGTTGAAAAATGTGATGAGATTGGGATTCAAAAATATTGATCTTTTCAAGTTTCTAATAAATACATTATATGTTGTTAGCCATAATGATAATTGATACAGTGAAACCCCAAAAATTCTTTTCCTCATTGTAACAATTGTTGGTACAACATGTTTCAAGATTGCCAGATGAAGCTACTATGAAATTACTGTCGGCAAATTGAATGACGAGGTTCTATGCAGTTAGAAATGACATTCTCGACAGTGGTAATTTTCAGCAATTTTTTTATATTAAGCATGTTTTCTAATTATCGTTTTTCTGATTTCGTAATGAAATCCATACATGGCACGCTTTCTGGTAGTGTTGGTTATAGTTGACTCGTATACCACTTTGTTGACATTGTTGTACGATTTTTTAATTAATTCAGAATAATATCTACCTTCAAATAGCCACATGATTTTCTTGAGTTAGATTCAGGGTTCATTTAATGCATGATTGTGAAATAATTTTTAGGTAACATTTTTAATGAGTAAAATACTTGTAAATGGTAACAGATGCATTACAATCTGGGGAAACTATTCATGTAAAGGCTTATTTTGTGAACCAAATTAACTCCTTTTGTAGGTTATGCATTTTAGAAATGGTTTATATTCCTTCGTGGATGATTGATGTGGTTCTTAAATCCTTCAAATTCTCTTCCTAGTGAAAAATTAAAGAGACGATCAATATTTTGGAATTCATTTGTTTTTTTTTCCACATTGCCAATTGAAAAGTTTTTTATTGGACAGTGGAATGTGTGGAAGTACTTGCAGCAAAATTTTCTGCTGGTACTGTAATAATTGGCAATGGTTTGATGGATTTGGGTTTTCAGACTGGGCTTTTTACCTCCTTGTTTTTTATTTTGCTTTGTTTGGCCACAAAAATTATGATCTTTTGAAACAAGAGCAAATTTTCCTGTTGACACTGTTATGACGGGCAATGATTTTGATGGATTTGGATTTAAGGTTGCATTTTGTATATTTCTGAAGCTTATTTTAGACTACTTGTTTTTCTGGACTAATTTTGGAAGTTAATTGATGTTCTTGTGTTCCTGTTGATATTCTCATATTGGATATTCTCCCTTTACTTGTGTTTAATTTGTAGTTTTCTTATTCTCGAGGATTTTGTTCTTTTATGCTTTCCTTGACTTCTATCACTTCTATTTATTATGGACAAGAGGAAAAATTGTAGATTGCATGTGACTTTAATAAACTAGAGACCTTGAGAAAAATCCAATTTGCCTTATTTTTATTACATGGGCTTCTCTCTTCTTTTATATTTGTCATGTCTCAAAATGTTGAATTTTGGACAAGATAACTGCGGTTTTTTCAATCACAGGCTGCCAATGCATGCTGGAAATAAAATTTCATTCTTGTACTCCATAAAAAATCAGCTATAAATAATGTTGAACAGCTTAAATAACTTTGTCAACTCAGCACATACGAGTATACATACTTTGTGAAAGTGTGTTCCTTACAAGGCATCCACAAAATTGTAATTTAAAACTTCAAAGTCATGTGCAAAGTTGCATTATCTTTCTTGGGAATGCATCTTAGCAACAATATCTGTAAACTATCAGCACTTCCGACCAACTAATGCTCTATAATGCATATTATAATGCTTCAACTTGAAATATGCAACAAATATGGAGGCTAACAATTTATCAACTTTTCATTGTCAGAAGAATGTCCCCCACCCCCAATGAACAAATGTCAGCTAGTGATGCTTTTAATTTATGATGTACAAGCCTTTGCTCTGTATATGAGATTAATATTGGCTAATTTTTCTCATTTTGTTTGCTTTTTCCGAATTCACTATGCGTATTGCATTTGGCTTTTATCGAAGTTAGGAATCCTTGGAACTCTGGTTTTCATCCTTCTGTGATGCTGGGCATTTTTATCTGTCTTTGAGTTGTAGAAAAATCATGATAGGGCCATACATGCTTACACATGAGAGGATTGAAGCATTTTAATAAAATGCATGTCAGAAAATTCTTATTTCCGGGAACAATATTTTCACCAATGCCTCTTGGGATGGATCTCCTAGAGAAAGTTTTTCTGTATAGAACAACCTAGAAAGGATGACATGGTTGGAGATCATGCTGGCATGACTGCATTTCTGGGCTATTTCGAATGCTGGGATTTCTTACTGGATAAACATATTTAGGTTTATTTGCTATTGTTGGGGCTTTGTGTGTGTGTGTGTGTTGGCATTTCACTATCACAGTCCCATGGATTCTTGAAAAAAATTTCTTCAATCTACAGGGCATGGATGGCCCATGTAGTTTCCAAGGAGCTAACCAATCTTCTATTGCCAGGATCCCTTTGATTAAAGATATTAGGCCTTAACAAATCAAATGATGCCTTCAATCATCTCTACTGATATCACACCTCATGTAGAGAAAAGACTTTTAGAGCGTAATTCACGTTTGTTTATAATCTTGTAGTCAATTCATTGGCACTGATTCATTCAATTTCAACTGAAAGATTATGATGTTATCCTGTTTGGAATTTGGTCCTTGTCAGTAATGAAAGAATAAGTTCATACTCCCAGCAAGGTTGAGCATTTAGTTTAAAAGATGCTCAAGTTATTTGTTTCTTAGCTATAATCCTGAGTTCCATTCCTATGAAAAGTTAGCAAATAGTGTTGTACACTCTGATATCTCCTTTTATTCATGGAATTTTGTCCTTTACAAACTGAAGTTACATATCTGCTTTAAATAGCATCCAAGTCACATATATATTAAGTGGTTCTTTTCCAATGGATGATATTTTCTTTGTTATTTAAATTGTTTTATCACTTCTTTTCCATTTTCTTACATTAGGAAGGCTGTTTGTGTGTATATGGACCATGAGCTTTTTCATGTTTGTGTTGTAGATCACAAGTCAATTGAGTAATTTGTCATAGAGTGAAGAATCATCATGTGGAATAAAGGTACACATTTCAAGATTTTGCTTTTCACAGTCTCACTACTATATGAACGCATTTCGAAATATTTCTATGTTATTTATTTATTTTGTCTGTTAGATGTGTTTGAAATTATTGTTGGTTTTAAAAGAAATTGTTCGTCATGACCAAAAGTTCAAATCAATAATACAATTTATAGCTTGGGGTTATTTTAGGACCTTCCGATTTTAACTTTTACACAATAATTTTGGTTTAACTACATATGTTCTTGCAGCTGGTGTATAGATTTCTGTCAAATAATAGAAATATTCCAATATTTTGATGTTCTCCCTTGTGAATTAGTTTGTGGATATGGTAGAAGTTAGTGCTGGAATTTTCTCTTTAAATAGTCTTTGCATGTTTTTATGTGCTCTCTGTCAAACATAATGGAAATATCATTTACACTAGTATTCATGTATGTAGCTTTTGAAAAAGCTTAAGGCAAATGGGATAATAGTGCTTATTTACTGATTTTTGTTAATTAATATTTAACTTTACATTAGCAGGTTCAACCTTATAAGTTCATACCAAATCTAAGTTGGTTGCATCCCAAATCTAAAATCTTTGTTTTGAGTGTATTCCCTTTATCTCATAAATGATAGAACTCTCACTGGAAGTGGCTCTTTTTTTTTTCCTTAAAACTTGGGGCATTTCTTCAATTATGACAACATTCTTCAGCTTTCTCAGTTCTCTTCTCTACTGCAGCTGTAGCCTGCTGCAAATGTTCATGAAAAAATATTTGGAATTAGTATAAGAAGGAAGTATACTGTTCTTAACTTCTTATTGAACTTTAAAAGATGCAGAGTGGAAAATATACCTGAACTTTGTAGCTCTTGATGGTGGCTCATAGTTCTGTTGTGGTTGGCTTAGCTGGAGATTGATGGGTTCCTGAGAGTCCTCCCCCTGGCCAAAACCATATGCAATTATGGCATTTCTGTTGGTTCCATTAATGTCCTTTGTTCCATAAACCTGTGATTGAAAATATATGATTAAGCTGGGATACGAATTTATTTTACATTGGATTTGATGTGGTTAATGGAGAGGATTATACAAGTATCTAGAGTATTGCTTAGAGTTCGTATTACTTGTCCGAACCAATACCCCTTCTTACATAATTCCATGTTTTCTTGTCGAATATGATTTACCTTTTTATAGAGTTCTATATTTTCTTGATGAATGAGGTTACCCTGCAATCAAGTCAATCAGAATTAGCTACTCAAAGAAAAGAATGATCCTTTTTATGCCAAATTTTTCGAAAAACAATAGCCACTGTTTCTGTGAAGACCTTTCGGTTTAGTTCTTGTATTTCATCTGTTAAAATCTGGTCCTGCAAAAAATCAAGATCCTTGTTAGAGCTCATGAACTTTTATGTGCGCATCACGAAGATTAAAAGTTTAGCATTTCAATGCAGCAAAAAATAGCAGGACCTTTTTCATGCGGACACGCCGTAAACTCATTTCCAGCTGGCTCTCCCGAATTTGTAGATCTTTTACACTCATTCCGGAAAGTTCTTCTCCCATCAGTTGTCTGAAATTACAACAAATGTTATATTTGCTGCACTATAAATTTGCATATGTATTGCCAGCATTTCTTGTCTATTTTTCTAGTGCAGGACATGTTATATTTAGTTCATACTAATTTCCTGGATTTGTTTTTGTTGAGCACATTCTTGTTAGCTAGCTAACCATAAAATACCTCTTCAAATCAAAGAATAAGTTTTATTCCATTTCTTCTCCCTTTAAATTTGCCTTTATAGATAAATATTGAATAACATGTTTGCCTATTATCTTTATTGTTTGGTCTTGTCGGCTGGTTGACGGCTTAACTGGTGAGCTCTGGTGTATTACTAAAGTATGTGCTCAGTTCTCACCTTCCTTTATTGGTCCTACCTGTGTGTCAAGCACATGCATTTCAATTACTTGTAAAGTTTTACTCCACTTGTGTGATGTCTCATGATTGTTTGCATGTGTAATATCCAAACCAGTGTTACAATAGTGAACTATTTCCTTAACTTTGCCGATCACCATTCAAGGTATCCATCTCCCTTTAGCTAATACTCAAACCTGTGCCAACCTTGATTTATCCCAGTTCTAAGAAATGTCTTTAAAATGGCTTTCACATGATGCTGAATGTTTGAATAGCTTGTGAATGTGGGTAATAGAAAAGAAAATTGCAAGTTGATTATGTTGCCAGTTACTCTGATTGTGTGTCATTCACTGATGAGACGAATTGATGTTCGTTAGGTTCATGACAATGCAAATGGTTTTCCTACATAATTTAATAAGTTTTGCTTAAAAGAACATATTTATTAATGCTATCATCTTCTTTTCTTTTATATTGTGGTCATAAACTTTAATGGTGATTACATTTATTAAGCACATCAATACATTTACCATAAATTACATGAGATGCAAAGGATGAGTAAATATTAACTTAATAGAGTCATTTATAAGGGAGCAGAAAAACAACTGTTAAATAGAGAAAAACCTTTGGTTAATGATAAAATTCTATCTTCTTTCCCTGGCCACGCTTGAAATAATCACAACAATATGGGAATTTTTTGTTCAAATTTTTTATTTTTATTTTTTACTGTGCTGTTGATTTGCTAGAGGAAAGGGTTTTCAAATGGAGGATCTCCACTGCTAAAAACATGTACAGGGACAAGAAAAAAGAAAAAAAAGGTGTATTTAAACAGATGGTAAATTGCTCAAAGCTGCAATGTGAATAACTTTCGGTGCAATTGAATTCACAGACATGGATTTGATCTCTGGATTTCTAATTTTCATACTTGAAATCACTGATTTGAAATCATGGATTCACAATGACCTTTCTGTCAAGTTTGAGTTGGGCTACAGAACAGAATGGAAATCCCTTTGAATTTTGTTAAATAAACCTCACAAGAGTTAATTTAATATTGCATCATTTGAAGATTGATATCATTCTTCCAAGATACCAGGGATTTAAAAAAATCCAAATCTGATTTGTTGATAACTCATTTGAATAATTGATTTGAAGGCTCAAATCTAAAGTAGACCCCTTAAAATCTATAATGTGTAAGGCATCCTAATTTGTTGCGGCACTAATAGTTTAATTTTCTTCAGTCTTCTAGAAATAGAACTTTTGAAGTTGATTGAATATTTTGGAAAGTTCCTTTTGCCCTTCAGAAAACAGAAAAAAAACATTGGCTTGGAATTTGTGATTACTTTCTAATTGATTTCTTTTCACTTATGTCTAATGTTACCTTAGGTTTGTGATGTCTTCTTAAAGTTTCTAGTTATTTTAATCTTTTGATGTTCTATTCTCTTTTTAATCATTAAAAATAACAACCACAATTACGATGTTTGCTTCTTGTGGCGTCCTAGCTTATGCATTCATGTCAGTGTGTCATTTTTGGATTCTCTTATAGTCTTTTAATGATTTGTTGAAACAGAAATTTTTCAAAAAAGAAAATAATAATATAAAGATTGGTTGTGAAAACACAATGGGAAAAATAAGAAAAAAAAAGGAAAAGGAAAGGAAAAAAGGAAGGCAAAGTACCCCTCTCTTTTAAAAAAGAGGAGAGATAAATAAGAGGGGAGGTGTGGGGCCCACACTATGTTTTTCTCTAAAATGAGGATGAAGAGTATGAGGGAGACCAAATGTGGGTCTCCCTCTCTCTTCAAAAGCTACTTGTTAAGCAAATATTGAAAGAAAGTAATAAAATAAAGAAAGGAAAGAGAACCCCAAAACGTGGTGTTAAATGACCGTTGCACCTAAAAGCTTAAGCTAATAGGTGAAGGCACAACTACGTATTTAAGAGGGCCCAAATCAAATATAATATTTCAACACTTCCTCGCACATGTGACTTTGCACAGGAATATATGTGGGGAGGACAAACACAGGGTATGAACCAGCGTTTGCCATTTTGCAATATTTCGCTGAAATTTTGTTTTTGCAAGGTTAGCGACACGAAATATAGGGAAAATGAGGTTTCCCCAGTTTCTTTGATTTTGGCGAAATTTTGCGAAATGTCCCAAAATTTCCTCAGATTTCCTTATATATGCATTTATTATGAATGTATTAAACTAAAAAAATACAAGAAAAGTTAAAAAACAATAAAACACATATTTCCTCCATTTCCCCTCATTGGGGAAATATGACGACATATTCCCTGATTTTAGCGATATTTTGGTGAAATTTCTCGAAATTTCCTTGGAGTTCCCCTAGCGAAATGTTGGCGAAATGCGAAATGTGAAATTTCCATCCTTGGTATGAACATCCTGAATGCAAATAAATGCCAAGGCGAACTCGGCCTCAGGCACACAAGACCTCCTGCTCTGATACCTTGTTAAACGACCGTTGCACCTAAAAGCTTAAGCTAATAGGTAAAGGTGCAACTATGTATTTAAGAGGCCCAAATATGATATTTCAATTTTCAACACATGGGTTTCTCTCTCCTTGAAAAATGCAACCTTTAGCCACATTCTAAACAAGAAAAAAAAATAGTAATGAAATAGAAAAAATGGAGCCAAATGTGGGCCTTTCTCTTCCTCATCACATGGCAACCCTTTGCTGCATGTAAAGTCCCTAGCGTGGGAGTCATGAAACTCTTATGCTATAAAAAAGGGGAAGATAATCCTCTCAAGGAATTTTTGGCTTAGAAGACTTTTGTTGGAGAAAACTTAAGAAAAAAATTGATTGCAACAAGAAGGTGAGACTCTGGTGAATAACCTTCTTCTGAACTTTTCTCTTGCTTGTTCTCTTCTCTATTTGTCTAAAAAATTTTATGGCTCTTGTCCAGACATCTGTTCTTTTGTTTTTATTAAGGTATTTTTATTATGTATTTATGCATTTTTTTTATCAGTAAAGTAGGTATATTATTATATAGAATTACTAGAAACAGTTTTATAGGTACACAGATTGTGTATCTAAATTACAAAGGAATATTTCAGACTCTCAGATCCCCCTCATTCCAAAAGCAGGATGAATGAGCAACATTTCCCGAAACTGTTCACAACACTAAATTAGGCCACCTGATTATTACAAGAAATATCCCTTCTCTAATCTGGAAACATTTCACATAGGAGCAGGTCTTGAAGTTGTATACTATTCATCATACTATGAGCTGCTAACCAGTTATACAACAACCTCAAAACTTTCCTCTCTAAATATGCTATGTTCCTCTCTTGGTCTCTAAATATTCTGTTGTTTCGTTCTCCCCAAATGACCCAAGCAATAGAAGCAGGTGCCAGATTCCATGTTAAATTCTTTCTTGACATCCCTTTACGCACTCCCCACGCCTGTAGGGCCTTTCCAAAATTCCTTTCTTGGACCCAAGATCTTCCTAACCTCCCAATTATCTTGTTCCATATGCTATTTGCTGCCTTGCAATGGATGAGTAAGTGTTCTACTGATTCTTCCTCTTCTTTACACATTATACATCTACTTCGTATCTGCCACCCCCTGTTTTTTAAGTGATTCACTGTGAGGACCTTATCTAACGCTGCTGCCCACATAAAAAAAGCTACCTTGATTGGTACATATTTTACTCATATCAACTTGCAGTCCTAATCCCACAATCCTGAGGAGTTCAAGGTTGCAAAGGCTTCCTCCACCGAAAAGGAACCAGCTTTTCCTCTTATCCACTGACGACAGTCCTCATCTTGTACCTGTTGTGAGCTATAAACCTCCTGCAGTAACTTTTCATAGTTTTCTAGCTCCCTATCACCCAAATTTCTTTTTAGCATGATGTTCCACACCCTACCAGCCATTGTATTTTCCAAATAATCGCTGACGGAGGCTTCTTTATCTCTACATATATTATAGAGACTTTGATATTTGTCTTTTAGGCATTCATTTCCACACCATATGTCCTCCCAGAATCTAACCTTAGTTCCTTTTCCCACTAAAAATCTGCAATCCTTTGCCACCGAATCAACTAACTTTGCTATTGGTTTCCAAAGGCTTGCCCCATATGAATCCTTTGAACTACACGGGAACCATCTACCAAATGTAGAGCCATATTTTTGATGTATCACTTTCCTCCAAAGATTATTGTTTTCAATACTGTATCTCCAATTCCATTTCTGGAGTAAAGCTTTATTGATTTCCTTCAGAGGTCTCAACCCAAGTCCCCCCTCTTCCTTCATCTTGCAAACATTCTTCCAACTTACCAAATGATACTTAGATTCACCTTCTGGTCCCTCCCACAAGAACTTGCTTTGAATTTGTTCCAATTTCATGGCAATAGATATGGGGATTTTCAGAGTAGACATATAAAATGTAGTTAGACTTGCTAACACACTTGTCACTAATGTTAACTTGCCTCCTTTAGATAAGGTGCAGCCATTCCATGATGATAACCTTTTCTCTATTCTTTCCACTATTGGACTCCAGACTGAGGTCATGTTGAAACCCGCTCCTAGTGGTATCCCAAGATACGTCGTTGGCAACTTGTTTACATTGCAACCCAATACTTGACTTAAGCTGTATAAGTTCTCCACTTCTCTAATTCCAAACATCTCACTCTTGACTAAATTCACTTTCAGGCCCGAACATGCCTGGAAGCAAAGAAGTATGCCTTTTAGTCATGTAATGCTATGTATTTATGCATGTTATTACATTCATATTTGTTTTGATGCATATTTCAGTTATTGAGGTATAAATATAGTTTGAAATTAAATGTCAAACAGTATTATTTAGGAAATATTTCCTGAATTTTCTTTCAAATTGGGGGAAACTTCCATCGTGTTGATGACATTTGGTGGCATGTCATGACATGTGGGAAAGATATATGCAACATGGGAGAAATTAACAGAGGTCAAGTTTCCCCATACTTTGCATTGTCATATCTGAAAATCGAACTAGTCATTGATAGGTGTGTGTGTGTGGTTTCATTTGATGACAAAGTGAAACAGTGTTTTCTTGCGTGTTAATGCCTTTAAATATATCATGCATGATTATTAATATTGAGTAAACTAAGAATTCAGATAATTGCAAAAGATTATACCGGTGGTTTTCTTGCAAGTTTTGCAATTGCTGCCTTAAGCATGCTGCCTCCCTTTGCCAAAACTGTAAAGAAAAAAAATTACAATTTGAGATACTTTTTACTAGCATCAATAAATTGCATAATAAATTAATTTTGTACAGTACGAATTTCAAACTAATGAGGCAAATTTAAAATTCATGAGATTGAGGATTGGTTCAAAATCATCAATTAATACTGGTAAAAAGGAAAAGAAATGGATGTTCATTGTGAGGGGCTTGTGAACATATAAAGTATAATAAAATCTACAAGTTGACATTATTGCTAGCTAACAATGAGTATTAAGATAATAAATGGGTACTTAAAATTGACATTAAGCCATTTGAATCCATACCTAATATAGAACATTATATTAGCCTACCTTTTTTTATGTTCAATTGTGATTTCAAGAATAAACTTTGGAGAAAAAGAGATGGATAAATCATGTTATTGTTTTTTATTTTATATCCTGGCTTGGTAGTAGCAAGCTAGGACATAAAATTAATCATGTTTGAATTGTTCAATGCAAGAACCAACAAGAAGTTACATTTTCATGTGTCGTGGCTTTAAGAAGAATATATCATGGATGCTATGACTTAAGATGGTTCTAGATGTATGGAATAAGCTTGCAACTTGGTGTGGAAATAGTAAAATATATTACTGTATTTCTATATATTACAATGCTAGATATTTGGGTGGCTATAGGCTAATCCTAGGTCGGACGTATTGAGCTTGCACATTTAATATAAGGTTTCTTATATGTGCTTGAGTTTGTCCTGGGATGGAATTTAGACTCAAAAGTTTTTTCCTGGCTTGACCTATTCTTAGAATCCACCATCTGACCCTAAATATCAAAATTTTCTTGCTTAAAAGTAAATATTGATTGTTTTGGACATTTTAAATATATATTTGATAGGCAATGTTTTAGAAGTATATATAATTGGATTTATAGCACTATCAAGCCTACCTTACTTTTCATGTTTCCTTTTTTTTTTCTTTCAATCAGTAATGAAAACTTGTTTTTTTGGTTCACCTTGTACTTTGGGGTGATCCCACTTCTTGTGGGGTTCTATACCTTCTTCTATTGATCTAATGAAAGCTTCATTACTCATCTAAAAAAAAAATCAGTAATGAAAACTTGTATTAAAACTGAAAGATATGTAAAAGTACACTGGAACTCATGCATCTCATGGTGGAATGCGACTGTTTTGAAAAGCATAATAAAATTGAAAACAACTACAATAATAGCCCAGTCTCTCACTCTAACTTCATTTTCCAATTTCTTACAATACCATCCACCCCATAATGAAGACCAAAATGCTGCCCAGACCAATATTGCATCTTACATTGCTTCTTCCCCTTCCGCCCTCGATTTGTCCTCAAAGATGCTTCTAAAACTGTTCAACCACAGTAGCCAAATGGTAGCAAAGAAAGCATTTGAGTAAAGCCTTTTTCCACTTCTTGACATACGGGGGAATTGCCCCTATTCAGCTAATTCACAAAAAGTTATAGGAAGTGCCCATTGAACTCTTGCCAGTTGTAGCAATCTATCCCAAATAAAGCGTAAAAATAACATTGAACTAGAATATAATCCACTCGCTCCCCATCCCTCATACAAAGTGTACATACATTCAATGAAATGGCCTAGATTTTCCTTCAATGCTGAAGCATGTCTAATGTATTTATCCTTTTCAATAGAGGTGGCAATGGGTTGGGTTCTGGCGGGTTATTAACGGGTTGGGTCGGGTTCGATCCCGTTTACTGACGGGTTGAGAAATCATTAATTCTTACCCAACTCGGTAATAAATAGTTTGAACCCGACCCAACCCGTTTATTTATTAAATTAATTTTTAGTTCTATTATAATCTTAAATATGCTTATATAAAACTTTATTTAACATATTGAGATTTTAATAAATACTATGATAAACATGATTTCTTTTCAGAAAAAAATATTGGTAAATTTTTTCTTGTGAAGATGTTTAAATTAGCTAAAGTCAATTAAATAGATCTAAATAAAATTACAATAGTTAGTCTCAAATGCATTATATTAAAAATACAACTTTGATATCTATTAATACAACTATATACTCATATTACCTAGATATTTCATAATCAATAAACAACTTATTTAGATATCGCAATTTTATTAATTCTCAAAATTAATAAAATTATGCTAGTCATAAAAATAATTTAAAAATGTCCCAAGCTATAGACTAGTTTACTTAATTAGCTAGATATAATTTATAACATAATAAAATATAATATAAACGGGGTATAAGAGAGAAAAATAAGGAAAAAAATAAACTTAAAATTTAAACGTGTACCCAACGGGTTGGTGGGTTGGGTTTGGGTTGACCCTTTTTTAGATGGTTGAGAAAACCTAAATTGAACCCAATAAGTAAACAGGTTAACCTGAACCAGTTTATTCAGGTTGGGTTCGGGTGGGTTGGCGGGTCGGTTCAGAAATTGTCGGCTCTACTTTTCAGGAAAGTTATTCAAGCAAATTCTTTAACCTTAATTGAAATTTTGGCTTACCAAAGGAAGGATGGGGGAAAGCAAGGAGGAATAGAAGATCCCTCTTTTGGGAATAAGACAATCAGGACTTGTATGAAAACTAACCTTGGGGTTCAAGTGACCACTATATAATATTTGGAATTGGAGGATAGACAACTACATCTTTAACGCGACTCACATAACCAACCTTACTCATCCTCTAGGTCACGCAGTTCCCTTCAAAACTAAAGGTTCCATAGTAATCCATTCGTAGACTAGGGTAGAGTGTCGCAAACAAAAGATTCCTTTTGATTACTAACTCAGAGTGGGAAATGAGAAGAAATAGACGACTCACCCCACCAAACATCATATTAGAAACTTTTTAGTGTGCCCCATACGAAGCTTGGTAGATAGTAAAGGCAGAAAATAAGGAGCTAGAAGTAAGATAGATTCCAAGGATGCTTGTAATGGATACTAGCATTGCTATTGACTTCCCTCCTATTGTTTGGATTGCCATACTTATCAGGATTACTTTATACCACATTGTCCCCTGTTCCTGGCCGAACCTCTAGAGCCATTTTCGAAGAAGAGTGGAGTTCTTCAAATAAAAATTACCAAGGGTAAGTTCTCCTTGATTGATGTCTCTAGAAATTTTTTTTCATCTCAAAAATGATCCTTCTTGTTAAATCCTCCTCCTCCCCACAGAAATTTCTCTGAATTTTTTCAACAATAGACATTGCCTTAGGCTCTAAACAAAGACATAAGATACAATGGGAAATATGACAATGATGATTTTTTTAAGGTTATTCGACCCCCCAACAATAAATATTGTCTCTTCCACATGTTTTTTTTTTGCTCTAGCTAAAATTGCAATTCGTCTTGGTTCAGCCTGGGCTGACCCTTAAAAAGAATTTGGGCCAATGTACATTGCCCAAGCCTTGCCCAAATATTGTGATAGGCTGATTTGGCTTGCGGGTCACCTGGCCTATTCTCATTTTTAGTGCTAAGATTAGCTTCGTTCGTAAGTTAGAAATACTATTACTATGTTGCCTTGTATTGCATGGATTCAACTCCTTATTGAGATTATTTTAATTTTCTAGGCCTTATTTTTGTTGTTGTTGATTCTGTTTGATTACCTTTTGCATTCTTGCCTTATGTTCTTCATTGATTATGTTTAGGATATAAAAAGTGGAATAGAGTTCCTTGTCGCAAAAGACCATTAGAATAAGGATGACTAGGATTCAGAACTGTGGTGGATTGGAGTTTATTGTTAATGTTGCAAACTTTATGACAATGTGCGCGCTTAAGCTCTTCAGTGAGAATTGATCCAGTAATCAAGTTGGATAGAAATGTTAGTTATGAGAAACATGAAACTGGTCATATTAATTTTAACAACAAAAGACTCTTTTCCTTCCGGACATCCAAAATCTTGGCCCCAAACTATACTTCTTCTAGTATAGTTATGTATCTCATGATTCAATATTATAGTTTGATTTTAAGTGGCTCTAAGGATTTTTGATTCCATACTAATTTACAGCCTTAATCCCAAGTAGGATCGGAGTAAAGTGTGTTAAGAACTTATTTGGCGGAAATTCAATAGTGATAATTGGGTATTTATAGGTGCATTCTGAAAGATAATTTTATGAAGGTGGTGGAGCCTCTGATAGAATTGAAGCTTTTGAATGAATAAATGAGATGAGCAAGCTTTTCTTAAGCTTGTAGTAGCTTTTCTTGTGTTGCAAACATAATTTTTAATGAATGAGTGGAGAATTTACTGAACTTTAAGAGTGTAATATATGGAAGTCTAATAAATGTTGTTGTGGATTACAATAGGAGATGGAAAAGAAGAAGGATAGAATAACAAATAACCAAATAAAAATTTTGTAACCTGTAAGGAGAGATCTTTATTGTTTTGGGAGATCAACTAGTGGAGGAAGGATTATCAGATCTTGTTGTTTAGTCTGTATGTTTCTGTCATGCAATGAACAACTGCATTGAAAAGGCAGAAAAGGACTCTTTCGAGCATTTAAAAGCCATGAAAAATTAGCAAAATATAACTTTGCATGAAAGAAACTAACTAGAGATTGAGTCTGGGCGACAAGCACATGCTAAGTTCTGCCTGAAAAAACATCTTTGATGTTAATTTTTTCTCTTAAAATAGGAGTAATAGTGGTTTATTGGGATTTTTTATTTATCACATGTCTTCTTTGGACAAAATTGTGAACACAATATATAATCAGAAGAAGGAATTATGTGTAATTTAAAAGAGTAACACACATACTTGTGAACCAATGGCAGAGTAGCTATTAGAAATTGGAAGAAGCTAGCACAGAAGATGTCTAAGCCACAGAGCAACCTTTCACATTCCCAAATATTGTTTAAATACATGCAAATGAATTCCATCATCCAAACCTGTTAGACTGTAAAAACAGCTGACAAGTGATGATCCTTTATCTTTAATATGCTGCGTTGAGGCTTCTGATTGATGACATCAGATATCCAATCTCAGAAGTTCCCCTAACTGTTGCTGGCAGAGGAAGAACAGTGTTCTGAAGTGGAAAACAGATTTTTTTGTGTTGAATCTCAAAAAGGGGGTTTAATGTCTCGAAACTTTAAGCTTCAACTTATTGATCGTTGTGACCTATTTAAAACTAGCTCAGGGGAGCCTTTCTCTCTAAAGAAAGGGAATTTTTTTATAAATGCTTCTTGCTGTAGAGATTGACCCTTTAATCCTAGCTCTACTAATTCTACGGGGAAAAATGAATAATATTTCTAAAATAATCCTGAAGTATCTTAAAACATAATAATGAAATATCCAAATGTTAGAATATGATTGAAAAACACTATTTCTTTTGATCTGGACAGAACACGAACGAAAGGTAAAAGGATGAAAATTAATGGTGATATGGAGAAAGTGTTTTTGGCAAAAGGACTCAAACCATCTCAAAACCTAAAGTATTAGAAAAGAAATATAAAACAACAAAGCTGAACTCTGCAAGCGATTTTTGTGCCCAACATTTGTTTATCAGATTTTTGCCAAGTGAAGTCCTTGGACATAAAATTATACACTCATTTTGTCTGTGCTTTTACAATACATGCATCTTGTTCTTGATATCACCTAACAGAATGAACTTGTTAAACTCTATATGCATTCTGATTAAGTGTATAAATTCCTATACAATTCACTGTCAATAACATACCATTTTTTATGATGGAAATCTACATTGGGGATGTTAGAGGAAATGAGCACCGATCAAGCGTTCATCTGTTGAAATCATAGGAAAAACACAGCGCTTTATATGCACAGTTAACCAAGAAAAATATCTAGTTTTATGTTTCGTCGGCTGTACTTCAAATTTCTCCTGGAAACCTATTCTGTTCTGTTTGGGCCTATGTCATCTCTAATGTAAATAAAATTGAGAAGCAAAATAAGAATAAATGCATGATAGAAAGGCTTTAGTGCTGGCTTAGAGAGGGAGCTTACTGGCAATAATTGTTCTAGGCTGCTCAAGGCTCCATGTTCCCAGTTAATCCTCATTGCTTTCTTGCTTCTTAAACAAGAAATCCTGTTCTGAAAGATTCCCTAAAATATGGTAAGTTGATTTCCCTCGCTGAGGAATACCTGAGAATACGTGAGACACGTAGCTTCATTCTCTTCAGTCTTGAACTTTTAGTTAACGGATGTACCTGTAAATACAAAAGAGCCTCCTGACGTTTGTATTAGGACACCCATTTCTTGGAGTTTTGGAGACAGGAAATGTGTTGTCACAAAGATACCTGGTAACAAGGATCCAGCGACGTTGATGTATATTGGCTCTGGATGAGCCTTTATTTCCACTCTTCTAATTCCAGCCTTGATCCTTACTTTGTGAATAGATTTATGCAAATGTTTCCATTAACAATTTGCATCCAATGGGAAGTGTTAGCTTTATGTCTCTACATATTGTCTGTTTGAATTAGTATATTGAATATCAATGCTATGTGCAGCCTGTGATCAATCCTGTCCGTAGTGTGTGCTGGGACAATAAGTTTACTTTGATTGTTGCTTCCATTGCAAGTAATGTTGTTCAATGCTTTACTGCAGCATTATAGTTTCTGTTGGTTGGCCAAGACAAACGAACTATCTTTTAGTGGAATTATAGGAAAGTTATGTTGAGCCTTCAGGAGCTTCTTCTTGACATCACAAGTACTTATTTTGCACGACTTCTGCAAATTAAAACAGAAGGATATTAGCTCAGTGCTATTTTTTCTGAAAACATTATTACACTGTAAAACATCGTGATTGGATATGAACTTCAGTTGCCTCAAAATCTGCATTCTCCATGTCTCTCCCATCCACTAACGATTTTATCTGATTGCCATGTTCTTTGATTAAGCATCACCAGAAAGATTGAGCATAACCTGTGGTGCTCTGGAAAGTCACAATTTTTGCGACTTTCCAGAGCAGCACCGAGACATAATTAGATTGTGCAAGAAACACTGGATGGTCTAAAGATTGAATCAAGATCCCGAAAACACCAGACACCCATCCCGCGATTGCGCTTATGATCTACAATTACATGCTTGATTGCTTTATGATTTCTCACAGGATTCACAAATGATTTTGATTGGGGGAATGATCTTTTAGGAATCAAAAGTTTGGAATGCAAATTTGACTCTAAAAAATATAGATTAAAATCCCTTTTTCATGTAATGGAAAAAGAAAAAGAAAAAAGAAAAAACAGAAAAAAAAATTCAATGGAAGTTAGAAAAATGTGCGCATAATTGTTTTATCTAGTAACTAGGATAGTCAGTGACGTTTGTGGTCTCAATCAATCCATTATTGCACATTCCTTCTAGTGTCTTCTAATACCTGGAGAAGGCATTTGTTTTAATGTACTCCTCAAAACAAGCATATTATTGGTTGTATTGCCATTTGCTCATTCCTTCTAGTTTACTCTATGGAAGCAACATAAGGAAATTTCACCTATTTTAATCCTCGAACATTCAGGAATGGTAGGCTTGATTCAGGATTATTTCACTTGATAAATGGTTGCTGGAACAAAAGTATCAATATGAACAGCAGATACAAAATAGTTGAAATATTTAATCATATATCAATTTTCTTCTTTTTCCTTGATTTCTATGTGGCATTTTACATTAAAAGATAGTTTCTCTTTTGGCCATAATTTTAATTCCCAGATTTCATACTAGTAGGCATCAGCAACTACGGACCAGTATTGGCTTGCATTTACTTTAAATACCCGTATTTACTGGTATTTAAAGGTATCGTTTTTGGCTAGCACCAGTATCCGCTGAGATTTGAATCCTTGCTTTTGTTTAGTGGAAATTTTATTGTTTTCCATTGTTCCTTAATAACTTCCAGTTTTATATTTCTCTTATCTTGTTACATTCCAGGATTTAGGTATTGGAAATTGCTTAGAAATTTAGTACAAAGCATCCGTCGTCCTGTTTTATGCAACTACGCTTTGTACATATTTATGTAAGCTTTATCTCTCTTTCCTACCTCTTCCCAATTACACTCCTTGTTCTATAGGGTGACTCTTAGGTCCCTAAAAATGTGGAATAGGTACTTCTGTTTTATGAAATGGCCAGAGATGGATTTTGATGTTTTATTAATATACATTGTAAAAGTTCAAGTTTCCTTATCTGCGTACTTTCAACATTCATCTTAATAATTTTTGCTTCTTGACACGCAGCTGCTATTTATCTGGGAAAGCTTGCAATTGTGCTGTGTTTGCTAAATAAGCCCTTCTTAGTGGTTGATATTTTTATTGTTTTATCCATTAAGATTTTTGTTTTTTTTTCTTTCTTTCTTTCTTTTTGCTCCTAGATTGGGAAAATATAAAGATTGGTAAAGACGGACAAAGGGAGGAATATTGTTTATTCAATGGTAAGGATCTGCCACTTTTTTTTTATATCTACATACATACATACAAATATATATGTATATAGTGTGATAGTTGAATTAATTTGTTTGCAAGCCATGATCACATATTTTTTGCACTGCTTCTTGTCCTTGCCTCCCATCCCAAACCAACACACAACACACAAAATGTTAAACCATTTCTCTTTTCTTTGCTTCAGAATTTTGGACATTTGCAAGACTATGTCAATAATTTTCCCTTCTATCCTAGACACAACATCAGATCTTACCTGGGATGAAAGAAAATTTGTCAATTATTAATTGTATCATGTCAAATTGTTGATTTTTTTTTTTATTCAAAATTCTAGTTCCATTTTGTGTCAAATATATATTCAAGCATCACATTTTCTGTTTTCGAAGAAGAAGCTGCCTGTTGAGATAGTATTTTTTTTTTTATATTAATAATGAGTGTGTGTGTGTGTGTGTGTGTGTATGAAAGAAAACGATGATTACATCAGAACCTATACAACATGCAAAAAACTATAGAATAATACATCGGTCTCCTCCATTACATCAGAACCTATATAACATGAAAAAAACTATAGAATAATACATCGGTCTCCTCCATTAAGGGCAACCATCCATACACACACCACCGGACCCCGACACCCCCCCCCCCCCCCCCCAAACACCCCACAAAAAACACAAAATAAAGAATCTCCTACCAGAAACACTCCCTAACACCACACACAACCTCCAAAAACTGCCCTCTCCAGTACACCAGAGAAGAACTCTACTCTTGAAGCACCCATTTTAGCCAATCGATCTACGATTTTGTTAGCGGCCCTTGGAACGCGGCTGAACTAGATGTTTAACTCCCGTGCCAAAGATTTCGCCCTAATAATATAATGTGAAAGGCTCCACAAACCCATGACACCGCATCCAAGAGATAACAGTAACTGAATCTCCCACCATAAAGAAATCTCTTTCCAAGCCTTCTCACTTCTGATAAACCGGCAATAAGGGTGAAAATTTCTGCTCAAATGGCAACACCCTATTCCACAAGGCCACAATACATGTAAGACAAACTGGCCTCCTGAATCAACCCACCAATTCTAGATTGCCTCGGGTTCCCAATAGAACAACCATCAAACTTAATCTTCACTTGACTGCTTACCAGATCCAACCCTATAGGATTACATGTCTCCACGAAGGGAGAAGAAAAACACTACCTATGCCAATCCCTCACCACCTCATCAGCTCTACTGCCCCAAAATTGTGGAAGAACTGCTACCCAAGATGCAACTGCTACTAATATGGACTCCAGCACCCGATCCAAAGATGATCAATTGTCTTGGAATATCCTGCTATTACACAAAAAAGACTAATATAGTCTTGTTTGTGTAAGCTTACAAGTCATGGAGGTTGTTGACAAAGGTAGGTTCTTACTAGGCAAGGAGGAACCCAACCATTTTTTTTATTTGGATATCCTATAATAAAGGGAGAATTTCCATTGCAAACTCTCCTTGGTCTTTATGATTTCTTGACTTAAACAAGTGACTTAACACTTTTTTTTTTTTACATCTGTGAGATAATGTTTCTAATTCACCCTCAGATCCAACCCTCTTTCTTTCAGCCGTAGACCATGGGAAGATACTATAGTCATTGATATCCATATAAAAAGGCGGGTATTCCCACCAAATAGAAGCCCTAAATCTTGATCCTTTACTTGCAAAAATGTAATTTATCTCTCTCTCTCTCTCTCCCTCCCGGGATCCCTCTCTCTTGTTATTAATTTGAACCTTAGTTTCTAGCAATGTTTGACAGTTTGCAAAATTTCGACGAAATTTCGATTTCGCAAGGTCGGTGACACGAAATGTCTGGGGAAAACAACGTTTCCCTGTGTTTCCCTGCTTCGAAATCTAGTGAAATTTTCCCAGATTTCCTTATGTATGCATTTATTATAATGTACTACACCAAAAAAATACAAAAAAAGAAGTGAAAAACACATATTTCCCCTCACTGGGGAGATGTGGGGAAATATTCCTTGATTTCGTCGAAATTTCGGTTGGATCTCCCCTGGTGAAATTTCAGCAAAATGCGAAATTTCCATACTTGGTTTCTATGACTCTTATCTCATATTTTTTGTGCTTTCTATTGTATATAGTTTGGGACGAAAGAGAACTGGATGATTACATGGTGGAAATTGTTCATAGCATAGTTTCAAGGGTCTTTTAATTGGTAGAGACGTTGTGCATGCTACACAGGTCTTGTAAAGCCCTAAAGGATTACTAATATAAAATCGTGAACATACATAATACATCATTATTTTCATGCTGAAGATCTCGTTAAATTTTTTTTATAATTATATACTTCATCCAATTATGTTTCCAATTTGGATGACCCAGTGTTTACAATTTTACCTTCATGCCGACGAAATTTCGATTTTCAGGGGGTAGCGGTACGAAATGTGTGTCTTTTCCTTTCCATGCTTGCAAAATTGGCGGCATGCTGGTGAAATCTGGGAATTATTTCCCCAGATTTTCCAAAATAGGGGAAATTTTAGCGAAATTTGGTAGCATACTGGCGAAATTTCCCCAGGATGGGGAAATAATGAGGAATTTATTTTCCCTAGATTTCTCAGCATGCTAGCGGCATGCCCAGTGAATTTTTTGCAAAATCTGAAATTTCTAACCTTGGGATGACCTATACATATAGATTTTAAATTTCTTATAGATGCATTGAAATGAAATTTTGTTATAATAATTTAGCACCAAAGATGTAGCATATTTTTTTGACTACTGTTAAACTTGGCATGATGTTTGGAGTAGGGCTGGCAACGGGTTGAATACGGTATGGATCTGCCATGATTCGAATCCGAACCGAAAATAAAAATCTGATATCCGAATTCGATCCGAAATTTGACGGATCTTTTATATGTGAATCCGAATTCGAAACCGAATTTATATACTGTATCTGAATTCGAAATTCAACCAAATAAATAACCGAAATCCGAATTCGATCTGAATTAGATCCAATTTGAACTTAAAACTCAAAAGTCAACCTTAAATATTAAAGCAAATTTTAATTATCAAAACTAATGAGCCATGTAAATATTAAATCAAGACATGAGTAAGGATAGTTCAACCATGGTTTGTACATAGTTTACCAATAGTTTAATGAAAAGTATATGTTAATTATCAAAACTTTGGAGGCTGAATTTTGAGCACTTAAGAAGTAAAATATTCATTGGACGAGAATAGCTAGGATGAAAGGTTGAAATGAACATGGAATGTGTAAAACATAAAAGGTATATACATTTCAAGTAGCTCTTATCAAGATAAATAAAGTACGTTGAGATAGTTGGGGCATGTAAAACAGAGACCCAAGGAGTCAACTATGAAGAGGCAGGAGATGGTAAAAGGTGAAGGATCTAAAAGGGCTTGAAGTATGAAAAGGACTTGGATGATTCATCAGAAACTATTGGAGTTTGTATCCTGAATTAATATACAGTTTTTTATATGGCATGGCGGAAAGGTTTTTCTAGCCAAGTTCCACCAATTTCTTATTTTTTTTGGTAAACAATCAAGTGCTTGTCCGCAAGAGAAATTTCCAAGTATAGTTTAAGATCAGTGTGTATTGCATGTATGGCTTGAGCAGCCTTAGTTTCCTGTCAGGATCTGCCACTAGCAACCAAATCCTGAACTTCTAGATCATAAACACTTTTATTCTTGACTGCATCATGGACCTCCCTCACATCCAAGAATAATCTTCTGTTGCTTTCTTTCAATAGGTGCCATAGAACCATGTATAATATTATTCTAAGAAACCCCTAAATACATTCTGAAAGGTTTTTTAAAACACAAAAAAAAGGTCCTTGCTTTCTCAATCATGCATCATTTCAAATTTATTCTCTTAAAATTCCTTATCCATACTTTGGCCATAAAAAGGACAATCTAAAAAGAGGTGCTCAACAGATTTCTGCACCATCATGCAACTGCTTGGAATAGTTGACTTCCTTGCTACTATATTATCTCATTTTACATGTACAAAGCAGTAGCCCAACCAAAGAATGCCTCCCGTTACGGAGATAACCCCAAATATCCTAAGATTGCAATGAACTCTACCACCCCAATTATAAGATTTTGGAATGGCTAAATCATGCCTTGTGTTTTTCTATAGTACAGTGTCTAAGGTTCATATTGATCAATTGAAAAATTTGCTGCACAAATAGTACTCAAAAAAATTGATAGAGCTGGTCGACTTCTGTCAAAATGTCTCTTAGAAACCCAGATTCTGCCTCTATTTTCCCCATAATAATATAATCCGCAATCAAGGATTCAATACAGAAATCAAGGAGGCTGCTTCAAAATGTTTCCAGAACCTACAGGTGGGAGGTGATTATTTCACTGTTATCTTGTGGGTGAGAGGTAGTGAGGACTGTACATGGGGATTTTTGATAAGAAATGAAGGATATATTAAAAGCTTAGAGAGAAGAGTACAAAAACAAGAGCCCCATGAGATATGGGTAAACAAAAATAAAGAGTACCTACTACAGGTACCAGCTATCTAAAATAAAAACCCGTGATAGAACTACAACAAAAGAATAGTAGTAATAGAAGGACCTAATCCAATAATGTAGCAGTAACCCAATCCCATAAGATATCACTGGTAGATACAAGTCTGAACTCCTCCTTGATACCTACCCAATCTGCCACCAGAACAAAGATGTCCTCCATCATATGTCCTGATAGCTAGGACTGAACATGGAGATTCATTCACTTAATTCGTTTAGCTAGGGCTTTTGCTCGTGGTTTGAATATCTCATTATATCATAATCACCACTCTGCCAATGACATTGCAGATGCATTAGCTAAAAGTGACATTGGCGCATTCACTCTTTTTGGGAATTCAGGGGCAGATTTCTTTTGGTTCTTTTTGTGCCTAATTTTTTGGAGTTTTATAAGCTGTTTAAATTTTCTTTTATTAATTTAATAATATTTTTCAACCAAAAAAAAAAAAATCGGTAATAAAGGCTTCCTTATTCATAGCTGCCTAAAAGTACCTTGGAAAGGACAAAATGTAATGGCCTAACAGCTCAAAATCAATTATTCCAGAATGATATTGAGGAAAACTTACTAAAAAAAACTAATTCTTTGTTTGAATGCATAATGTGTCTTCATATTCCCATTTGTAAACCCCCACAGGTTTCATAACACTAGGTTGCTACCTGTTTCTGTACTCCCTATATTTTGGTGAGGATTGTTTCCGCTAAAGTTTCATATATTGTTCTCATTAATGCCTCCAAATAGTCTTTTCCATAGGCATGAAGGGGACCAGTTCTTATCCTTCCTTGAGTTCCTTCCCATCTGGTTTACTGATCTACTTCCATTCCCCCAAGGATAATTGAATTTGATATTCCTTTCCTGCTGAAGAAAATCTCTTCTCATTCTTTCAGTTTCATTTATAGGCATTGGTCTTATGAAAGGAGATAAATATTAAGCTGGATGGCTGGGGATAGACTTATCAATGAGCCAATGTCCACCTTTAAAGAGAAATGATTGCAGCCAATATTCAAAGTTTCTCTCGAACACTTATGACATCTTTTAAGATCTCCCAAGAGGAAGGCTCAAGTAGGAAGTCAGAATCATAGCCAATTCGTTATGTTTGCCACCTCTCCAGCTCGAATCAGTTTGGTCATGGAAAGATTAACTAATAATTTGGAAACTGCCTCAAAACATCTAAGCATATTTTTAAAAATTCTTACATAGCTATTGGGAGATCACACAATCGGACATCATTTGTACATTGTAAATGGTTTTTCTTTTCCTTACCTTACCATATTAAATTGCAAATGAAGCCCAACACCTTTGACTTTTATAGGAAGCAACTAAGAGCCTCTAGAGCTAAAGCAAGGACAAGAAGAGATCATGGAACAACTCGTATTAAGCCTTGGGAATTGTGAAAAATCCATGTAAGGTTTCATTCATTATAATTGAAGAGGAATCTATCAACATTTGGTGCATTTTGTCAACATAACCTCAAACGCCATCCTTCGCAGCATGTAACATGGTCATAAGTTTTCTTCACATGTATCTTTATGTAATAACTTTTGTACCTTATCAAATGCAAGGATCTTTGCATTTTATGACAACCAAGTAAATGCACTATGGCATGGTGAGAGAATTGAGCAATCACAATCTTTATTTGAGTAGACAGCACCTTTTCTATGATCTTATACACCCCCAATAAACTAATGGGCATGTAATTTTTTATGCTGGTGATTTTTCAGTTAAGGGACATAATTGTGCCATATAAACTGATTCCAATTTTATGTGAAGGATCAAATTTCATGTTTGTTAAATCTCCTTTGATCACCTCCCAAACCTTCTTAATTGTATAACCATCCAGTCCTACTTATTATCTCTACATAGATCAATTACAGCACATCCTCATTAAAGGGCCTCTCCAATCAGTCTTGTTTATATGAATTTAGCATATCAAACTCCCTCTTGGTTAATGTGGATCTGGGTGGATCTCTAGACATGCCCAACTACTCTTATTCTATCAGAGAAGTTACTCTCCTAGCATTGGAATATTTATGAAAAACTGTGCTTTTGTTACATCCTTTGATCAAAGTAGCTTTAGAAGTTTCCATCAACTTGTATCTGTTCTTGAAAATTTCTGAAATTCATCTTTCAAGGCACACCCTTCTTCCCTATCTGAGATATAATTCCTTGCTATTCTTTTTCTTCTCACAGAGGCAAATTGTTTGATGCTTCTTTTTTGACTTGCTAATATCTTCTCTTCATTTTATTTTACTATAATTGAAGAATTTGCTAAAAGCAGGGGTAACACTGCGTACATCAGACCCTCCCCAGACCCCGCACAGTGGCGGGAGTCTCCTGCACTGGGCTAGACCAGTAATTGAAGAATTTGGGAGAAAATGAAGCTGGCCATCCCAAAACCTGAAAACGGACTCTAATTATAGAAGCTTCACAAAGTCTTTTTCTTTTTTCTTTTAATAAATCCAAGTCATGTTTATAATTTGAATGATGCTTTCCATGCCTAACTCATGCACTTTTTTAAATGACTTGTTGTTCTTGTATGATCAGCTGTTGGCTTATGGAGAGACAATTTTGCCAAATGTGGGGAAATATTTTGTCCCAAAATGGAGAGGCTAGAAGTCTCTTTCAAAAAGGATAGGGAGATGTTTTCTTAAAGATTAGACCATTGAAATCTGGCCTCCTTTAAAAAGGTAGATACACAAGCTGATTTTGTCTTACAATCTCTTCAAATTCCCCTCGTCCTGGAAGAAATATTTCTAACCTTGATCCCCTTGTGAGAAAATTGAGTTCAATAAAATCTGTTCTAACAAACCATGGTGCGGACTGCTGTATCCTATTCTTATGATATAACTACCATCCTTTGCCATATAATCAAATTTTCCCGTGTTTTATCATTGGCTAGATAACAGTATAAACCACAATTAACTGCCCTTTTATCCAACAAAACCCAATGGCTTCATATTCCATGTTAGAATTTGTAGTTTCATTGGAGGCTAGAATTCCCAACACTTGATCCTTTTTCATGTTTAATGCCAGTGAAAAGTTTCAGTTCGCTATCCATATATGCCCTTTGCATTGCCACTAACTTAAATTACTACTTTCCTAGACTGGGTGTTCTGTTTTTCGATCTTATAAAATAATTCCAATAGTTGTTATATAATTTATTCATTAATATTTCACAAGACTGCTTCAATTCTGCTCTTACCTTGAAAAAACGGGAAGCATGTCAGCTGGAGCCACTCCATGTAGGATCTGTTGGTCCAACAGTAAATCATGTGTATATGTTAGCTTCATACACAGTCGCGTAGACATATTTCATCATTGGTTACAGCAGATGAAACAGCTGATGATCCAACTGATATTCAGTTGAAAAGATCGGCTTATTGACCCTTCTACGCAGCATGCTAAAGACATCTTAAATGTATTGTAAACTCATCTACACTATCAGCCTCTGCCATTGCTTTAATTGGCACACACTTTAGGACTTTATGAATTTCTTATTAGATAGAAAACCATGACCATTAAAGTGTTCCACCATTGCAGATAGAAAAATGGCTTCTCTTTTCATTATAGCACCAACTGCTTACAATACACTCTTCCCTCAATGGCTC
The DNA here is from genome assembly GCA_947561395.2 of Buxus sempervirens. Classification (NCBI taxonomy): domain Eukaryota; kingdom Viridiplantae; phylum Streptophyta; class Magnoliopsida; order Buxales; family Buxaceae; genus Buxus; species Buxus sempervirens. Next base: position 11,361,700 of record OX387184.1, read on the forward strand.
AATTACATTAATCCTAGTTGGCTTTTATTAACCTTAATCAAAATGACATTTGCCAGCTTTGCCTATTGCTTCCCAGCTATCTGGAAACACAATCTCCTAAAACAATTCCACCTTGGGAGGAGTAATGGCGAGGATGCCAAAGACTAAATAAAGCTTTTGCCTTTTTTGACTCCTTAACTCGTGTACACAAGAGGATCTATGCCCTTGTATCAAAACTCCTTGTAAATACAACTACCTAAGTCTCCAAATCTAGTTGAAATAATGGAGGTTCCATTTGACTTAAGATTCTCTGTAGCAGCTTATCCTCAAACACACATGCAAAACTACCTGCTCCTTGCTAGTAGCTTCACCAACAAGGTGATTTGGAGCCTCTCAAATTCCCTGGAACCGATGCTGTGTTTGTCCCTCTAATCCTCTCTCTCTCTCTCTCTTCTTCCCACAGTTCACATGATGAACATCTTTAGGCGTCTTCCAAAACTGCTGCTTCATTTTTTATGTTTCTTGCAACTATCAAAACTCCATGCAATCTTTCTGCTCCTTCACCAATTAGCTTGCTTGATCTTCCTGATTTGGGTTTGTGGAAGTGAATTTCCTGTCACCTTGATCTTCCACATTAATACTTGCCTTACTATGTTCGTTGTGGTTTAATGTTCTAGAGGCAACTGCAATATATGACACAATACACTGATTTCCGTCAAGGACTCTGTTTGTCAGATATACAAAGGCAAACCCTTTACAATATCTAACCATATTTTTAAATGTCTTTGTTATGTTGCCTTCTGCTAGCTATGGGGCAGCCACTTGTTAAAGGCCATTCTTTGAAGGGAAGTCTCAGAAAATTGATGGAAGCAAGTTTTTATAAATTGTCATTGGCACTAAGAAAACCTCTTCTAGTATTTTGGATTCACTCTAGTTAATCTTCTCATCAATTGTGTATGCACAAGGATCAAACTCTGTTTAGTGAATGAGGCAGCATAACCTCGATCATTGAGCTCATCATCAAGATTCCTTTTTGTAAGAATCTTTCTAGCTTTGTCTTTGAGTTTTCTTGTTTTTGAGACCTCCCCAGGGCTTCAAAGATTTCTTCCTTGGTGCCTGTTGCTAGCAAAAATCCTACGCAACTGGGTGGTTATACATCTAGTTCATCATAAATTGACACTGCACTGAGAGTTGGGATATAAACATGTTTACGGTATGAAAACATGGATGTATCAATTTTATCATGCCTTAATTTTTAATCTATGAATTTACAAAAATTGTTTCTGGTTTTGTTTTATGCACATGGAATAACTTTGCTTGTCTTGTTCTATTAATGTGAGGTTACTTTCATTTTACCATTGTTGAAATGGTCGTGCTAAGCTTAAACCTATAATATAAACTAACAAAAAAGGAAGGAAAAAAAAAGCGTTATCCTAACTAGTAGGGTTTGGATTGCATGAAAATTATATATTTGAGTCTTAGTATTCATAATGGGATGGGCCAAACCAACTCAAAATTGGTAAAGAATCTTCTCCAACATCTCTTCTTTGACAGAGCAACCTTGAACATCTACTCTCTAATACTCCCACTATAACATAGCCAATCTGCATAACTGTTGCTACTTATGGGGCTATTATAAAATTGTTATTAATATCTAACCAAATGATATAGGTAACTAAGACACATGTTCTAAATATTGATTGACTAACCAAGAATAATTGTGGATGACTCACATGCCATCTCTAAGGAAGCAATAATCAGTGCCCAAGCCTCCTTGAGGTGAACCTAAGAGCTCAACACTAGTGGAATTTTCCTCTCTAGATCTGTGATGTATGAGTAATGTGTGTTTAAAATTCTTTGAAGCTCCTCCAATTCTAAGGTTCCTTAAGGAATAACAATTGAAAGTCCAACTCCACTACCCTACTTTGGGGTACCAACCATGGTTCTTGACCAACAATTGTGATGGTTTGATGATAGAAACCCATATCATTAGAAAGTTTGCCACCGTCAAACACCGGAAATCAGGTCTAACACTATCATATTATGCTATAATGAACATCACACTCTCTGTGACTGTTCTAACAGTGGATTTCATATCTTCATTGACACTCCAATTGCATTCAACCAAAAGAGCCTAACAAACAATATACCATAGAGCTTAAAGTCACTCAACCTTTTGCATCACACCAAGGACATGCCACCGATATGACAACTTAGTAATGTTAATCAACATCATCTAATTCTGGAAAATCTAGTCTTCAAAAAAGATCTAATACAAATTTTAGGAAAATTTGATCAATTTACTCCTAGTTTTAAAGCACCATTTGATCTTGAGTTGGTTTGCCTGAGTTTATCAATCCCATTCAAGATTATACATGGGTGAACTTAGAACTAGTCAATTTTGATCAAATTCATTTGAGCAAGTAATAGACTTTTTTTACCTTTTTTTTTTTAATTGTTTTGAGGTGCCTACTGGTTCTTTTTGGACAATTTTATGTTGCCATGGATAGGACACTTTTCCTTTTTGAGTCCATCCCTGCGATTTTCTCGCCTTTACGTCTTTCGTCTTTCAATGAGTACTCCCTCACACCTTCTCATAGTTGCCTTCCTAGATCTTCACCTTGCATTCCCAAACCATCTTAACCTACTCTATTTTATTCTGATCACTTATCTGGTCCACACAATCACTCTTGAATATGTTCGTTAAACTTTTCTTGTCTTCTTTTGTATCCATGTCAATATCTGTATCTTAGTGACACCCATATTTTGCAGCTATTGCTTTTTGGTTGCCCAACATTCTGATCCTTACATCAAAACATTCTGTTAGTATAATAATGGTGTTCAAAGGAAATAGTCTAGTGAAAAGTGAATGAGTTTGAGAAGATATGTTGGTATAACTAGCTTTACAATTCCAGTTAAAGGCCAAATGAATTTCTTTAAGTATGATTTTACACCAAGTGCTTTCTATATAGATGAGGTTGCTTTTATACAATAGGAGTCACTATATTCCTTGTGAATCATGGATAAGATCTCTAGTTTAATTTTGTCTCGTTATGTGACGTACTTTTTCTCACTATTAAAATTTCATGTTATTAATGTCACACTTTGGAGATACATGAAGGCTATTTTCTAGCTATTAAACTGATGGAGAAGTTAAAGAAGAGGAGATGCTTGACGTTATTATTCAATTTAGTTTAGTCATTGTTTTCTTTGTCTCTTTCTCTCTCCGCTTATCTCCCATTTTTTTTATTGAAAGTTACCATGATATAAAAGGTAAATAGTAAGGGTACAAGAGGTCCACAAGACATACACAAATAAAGATTAAAAACCACCCTGATTCCCCATAAAAAGGTCTATAACAATTTTGCCCATGAACAAGGTTTGTCTCTCACAGAGTCACAACATTCTCTTGCTAAACAAGCCACTAGTTCATTGGCCAATCTTGGCATGGCTTGGAATGAGATATTCAACCCACTAGCCAAAGATCTGGCCAACTGAAAAAGGTGAATAAAATTCCATGAGACAGCTCTTTCTTACCTTACCCAAGTAACAACTGTGAATGAGTCCACTCCACCTGTAAGTTTTTAAAGCCTTTTGAAGAGGCCTCCTTTTTATCCCAAAATGGGGGCCATCAATTCTGATTTCGTGGAGTTGGTTACATTAAAGAGGCCCATGTAAGCATGGATAATCCTTCCATATTCATCTATAAAAGCTCCTCCTACCCTCAATGGGCTTGAATTCCCAAAACTTCCACGATTCTAATCAATATTAGGGGGCCTTCAATTCACTCTAGGGGTCCTATGCCTTGGGGTGGATATCTGTCCCAGTTGGCCACTGGTGAATGATATCAGTCAAAGTAAGATCAGTGAAGTCCGACAATATGTGAACCCAAGTACTACTCACATGCATAACGTCATCACGTATTGCTCCCCGCATGGAGTTTACCTTGTCAAAGACCCCATTTCTTTCCTTCCAAACTAACCAAAGTATAAGGAATTAAGTCATATAGCATCCTCCCCCTCCTGCCAAAATGAAAGAATTTCCGTTGCTTCAATACATTTATAATCCTTTTTGGTAGACTTGAAGATTCCCCAATTCTGCATAGAAAGTATGACCAAAGTTGATATGCAAACTCACAATGTACAAAAAATAGGATCTACCAATGCCCCATGATTCCAACACATCACACACATTTGAGGAGATAGAGTAGTGTGCGGTCTTCTTCTTTGAAGCAAATCACGTGTTCATCTTACGAAGCAAGGCATTCCACATAGGGATGGAAATGGGGCAGGTTAAATGGGTAATTGTCCACCCCGCACCTAATGGTTAGGGTTTGTTATTGTCAAATTCGGGTTAGGGGCTTCGAACCTGACCTTAGTATATTAATTTTTTTTTAATGAACGTCATGTATACAAAATACATATTTAATGAATAAAATATATTATTATTTGTTATATTACATTTAAAAACACTTGTTTTTCTTTCTTACATTTTATAAATACAACTAGGTTAACACCAACGCACCCCCGTTACCAACCCGATATGAGTGGGTTAGGTTTTGGTATTGGCTAAACCCCTTCAGGGGCAGGTTTGGGTCCATTGCATTCTAATTACACAGGAAAGCTCCAACACAAGAAGGTGAATGGGATATCCAAATGGAACAAATGATAAAGGGAGTGCGAGAAATATCTCTATCACTATGAAAAGGGAAATGCAATATTTAATGGAGAATAAACCTTTTGGTTCAAGAGACCGAATGCAAGTGTCATGGAGGTTAGGAGCAATGAATAAACCTTAATTAGTTCGAAGAAGCTGAAAAGCTCAATGTAATCATCAGGTCTAAGCTCCTGCTTGAGATCTAGGTTCCAATTGAGACCAGTTCTACGATCAAGAAAGCATATCTGACACCAGAGCATGAGTATTAAAGGTTGGACTGAAAAAATGAGGAAAATGGTTTTGGAGGGGTGTATCTCCCCGGCAAAGATCACATGAAAATGATCCTTCGCCTATGCGTAACCTAGTAAAGAGATAAAAACATTGAGACAAAGAGGTAATGTGTTTCCAAGCGCTTGACCAAGTGATTCTAGCGTTAGGATTAATGTCCCACTTATTCATATGAACCCAATATATGCTCGTAATGATCTTCCTCCATAGACTTTCTTTCCACACTAAACAACCATAACCATTTGCTTAATAACTCCCTAGAAAAGATCGCACCAAAAGGACACGGGTGACCCTCTGCCTATGTGATACCTAGTAAAGAGATAAAATCACTAAGGCTCCGTTTGTTTTGATGTAAAATCTAATACAGAAAATGTTTTCCGGGTAAAATGGGGATTTTCACGTGTTTGTTTTAATGTAAAATACAATACGATGTAAAATGATTTTCTTAAAAGATAGCTATTTTCCGGAAAATGACATACCACTAAAAAGCCGTATGTCATTTTCCGGAAAATGGATCATGCACGATATCTAACAGAAGTGTAACTCGGGTCAGTTCGATTCAAGTTGAGGTTAACCCAAAACCAAACTGAAATATTTGCAATCAACCCAAACTGAACCGAACCGCATTCAAAAACCGAAAATCGAACCAAAAATAAATAATTAAGTGACCCAAAACGAACCGAATCGAATTATAAATGATCAACTCAGTTCGATTTAGGCGAATAATGAATTTAGTTTAGTTTAACTGAGTATCCAACCCAAAACCGAACCCACATAGTTCGGTTTAGGGATTTTTGGACCAATACTGAACCGAAAAACTAAAAAACCAAACAAAACCAAAGTCGATTGGGTTGAGTTCGGTTTTAACCGGACCAAGTTGCACCCCTAATATCTAGCATAACAAAATGAAAAATTCTTATTTTCTAACTCTATTTTCCAATGTCCATCCAAACAGTTGAAAAACTTTGATTTTCTTGAAAATATTTTCCGATGTAAATGTTTTCCAAAGAAAAACGTTTTACATCAAAACAAACGGAGCCTAAGGCAAAGAGGTAATGTATTTCCAAGGGCTTGACCAAGTGATTCTGGCCTTAGGATTAATATCCCACTTGTTCTTATGAACCCGATATTTGCTCATAATGACTTCCCTCCACAGACTTTTTTTCCATGCTAAACAACCATAACCATTTGCTTAATAACACCTAGTTTTGTACCCATGTGTTACCCACTTCGAGTCTGAGGTCACCTTTATTTTTAGTGTTACGAACTTCCTCCCATCTCATCATTTGAACCTTTTTATCACATAGGAAATCCCACTGAATGTTGAACAGTCTAAAAGGACAACCTAGCAGGAGATAAATAACTCTTAATAATGAGAAACTACTAATTTTTCTACACTCGGCTCAAGAATATTGTGTTATGATGATGTTATTATTGACTTAAAATAAGAAAATAGAATTGGATCAAGTGGACAAAGTAATAACCCGAAATGATACAAAGTTGTTAACCAAGAAAGGAAAATTTTTTATACTGATAGCTTTTTATTTAAATAGTTATGCTTCTTAATTGAACTTCTTTTGGAAAACTACAGTTAGGACAAATGAGTTTTTGTCTATGAACTTAACCATACAAGTTATGTTCCCTTGACCATGAATAGGAAAGGGATCTGAAATATATATTTTTAGAATCATTCATTAATTATGGCAAATTTTTCACGGGTTTTATGGGATTTACCTTGTACCCTAACTAGCACATCCTCACATATTGTTGTTATGAAAGGGAAAAATGGAGGAGCAACAATTAGAGCGCAAACAGTGGCACACAAATAAGTTCCCAATAATGGTAAGTTTATATCTCAAGTTAGCTATAGGTCCTTAATTTTTTGCTTTGATTTTAGATGAGTTTGACTAGTCATATTCAAAAAGTTGTGCCTCATTACATGGTTATCACAGGTGCTATGGTTTTATTGGACCACACTTCGTGGTGCATAAATGAAAGATTGAATTTGAAGAGGGATATCAGAATCAAAATGTTCTTAAATAAGTCAAATTGAGATATGGAATGTAATAAGCATATGTAATAAATCGGTGAATTAGCTATAAGAATTGAGAATTAAAAGATTTCAAAAAGCTATTATTTTTCTTATTTTGAATCAATTATTCATATAAGGTGGAGAGGAAGGTATGTTAATGAGGATGCTATACTGAGAATAAAGGATGGATGGCTTAAGCGGATAAGTGTTTCTAGAGATTTATGTGATTGACTTATGCAACTTAAACTAAAAGATAAATTTTTTAGGTTGGATATTGTGCCTGATATAGTATGTGGACCAGAATGTTGGACCCATAGAAGCAACAAATGCATAGAATGATCATTGCTGAATGAAGACGATAAGAGAAATATGTATAAAAACTGAGGAAGATAAGGTAGTAATGGTTATATCTTAAGAGTGACTCGGCATTACTGGCAAGACATATGATAGAAGAAAGTAGGTTAAGATGGTTTGGACATTCAAATCAATCACCTAGGGAGGTTGTTGTGAAAAGGTGTAAAGGGGTATTCACTGAATTACAAATGGAAGAATAAAAAGAACCTGGATGGAGTCAATCAAGCTGGGTTTGGATACTCATTTAACTGAAGATTTTTGTTTTTTTGATAGATTTCGTTGGATGAGGAGGATTTGTAATGCTGACCCCAACCTGTTGAGAAGTCATTTTTTCATTGTTGCTGTTGTCATTATGATATTATCGTTGACTTTGTTAGTGTTTTATTAAGTCTCTATTCGGGAAAGCTCCGTTTTTTCTTAAAAATGCTAAAGGTTGTCTGTTTCTGGTATCTGTTTGGTAGAACCTTATTTGCATTCCTAGCAATAAAGTTTTTCTCATCTTTAGGCATTTACAGAAGTTTCATTCTATGTGTAAAAGCAAGATATGGTTGAAATAAAAATAATGTTTTGAGATGTCTTTGTTATTGGCTAACTTTTAGAAAAATATAAAGTGGTGATACTTGAAATAATACCTTCACCTCTGAAGTATGGTTCAGCAGTTGATGATGTTCCTCTTTTGCTTTATTGTATCGTTCAATCACTGATTTCATGCTGATACAAGTAGAGTTAAGCACTGTCAATTTTCCTTTATTATATCCTTGATCTAATATTATAAAATCATTATAAAAGAATATCATGAGGAATGTTTGTTCTGTTAATGAATTTCCACTAACATGCACTCAGCTTCTGTCTATATATCATCAAATTTCCAAAACTTTCAAGTCAGTTTATGAATGCTTTTGAATTCTTTAGTCTAGATGTTCAAAACCATAAGGACTAACTAATGAAGATGGCAATATTTCATGCGGAAACAGACAAAAAAAAACTAGGTAAAATAGTCATTTAGAAGCATCAAATCAAACGAGTGATTCAGCTTTTCAATGAAGATGCAGAATCTATAGCAGTAGTAGTCACTATGAAGACAGTAGAATTAATCCAAAGCATAACAAAATATTCAAATAAATTGATTAGTGGTTCCTCCATTTCTTCTTGTCCTTTTCCTGATCAGAAAAGCAATAATGTTTCATGAAAGATAGCTACACATCTGCTTAGGCAAAATTGATCCCCAAAACTATAAATGAACTTGGATTGATCAGAAAAACAATAGTGTTTCAAGAAAGATAGGTACAAATGCAGAATTGATCTCCAAATCTATAAAAGGACATGGAACACAGGCTTAAATGAATTTATTCTTTCTTTACTAATTTTTGAATATCCCATTCATTGAAGAGAATGATTTTGGGTTATTCTCGCCATTTTTACCGGGTAAGACTTGATAGTGTTAAAGTATAGGAATACAAAGTATAGATTTATCAAGATGATTTACAGCATTTATGTAAGCTGCTCTGGGCATTTTCCTAAGGCGCATTTTAAGGGATATTCATATGCCAACTAAAGGGCTTCTTTGTGAGATCAAAGCAAGTTTCAACAACTAGAATGCATGTCGTTTTTGGACAACAACTGCTTCAATGTGCAATGGCTTGGGGCCTCACTAAAGAGTTAACGCATTGATAATCATTAAATTTTTACAAGCATCTGATGTCAAGCACCTTCCTAATTGGTTTTTCTGGAATTTTTTATCAGTTACAGAAAAGCAGTGTTTTAAAACTCAAAACATTAGGGAGCCTTGAGCCTTAAAATTTCGTATGTCAGTGTCTAAAACTGAATTGACTCAAAGATGAGGGAACCTGGAGCCCTAAAATTACATGTACTGTGTCTAAACTGAATTGGATCCACAATCCACCTGAAAAACTATCTGTTATCTAATAAAAAAGACTAGAATGTTTGAACAATTTTGAACCATCTGAATAGCATTTCAATTGTCACTACTTTTTTGGCTAATGTCTTTGTTGTTGGTTTTAGGGGATTTTGGAGGCAGGAATCTACCCCTGGTCTTGGTGTACCTTGCCACTTACACTGTGTGGCACCTTGAAGTTTTTTAAATAGTTTGCCATCATAGTAAAGTTGATCTCTTGAGTCAAAAACATCAGATGGTTGGCTCAAGTCATTTTTCTATGCAGGTCAGATCACAATGTGGTGTCTTCCACCCTTATCAGATTTTGTTGCATCAGATCATATTGCTGTTGGAAAATGTCATTTTTTTTCTTCACATATATGCGTTGGCGAGGCTGAACCCAAATGGTACTGACGGATTTGGTCTAATGTCTCGGGTTTTAACTATTTAAGATTGGTTTGGGAAGCCTTAGCCATTAAATTTGCTAATGTATCTTTTATGGTCTAAAGCTATTTTACCTACTCCAAAAGCTTAAGACTCCTAGAATTATTTCAAGGTTGTAAACAATCTCACTCGATTCTCCTACACATAGCAAGCATATACTGACTTGGTTACCTTTAACCTGGCCAAGATGCCAAGAGATGCACGCGTAGGACTCAAATATCGGCAAATATATGCATTAACTTTATTTGACTCTTACTTGCCTTGGAAAAGGAAATGATTAAAATAATTATCATTAACAAATATGAACGGCATAAGGCTTCGTGTGTGAATTGCTAACGGTTCCAATTTTAAAGGAGAAGGCCTGTTCCTAGAAAATTAATAACAAATTTTCACGGGGCATTATTGCATCATGGAAAATGAAAAATTGAAGGATATAAATATAAATATTAAAAGTAAGAGGGTATAGATGAAAATATGTTATATTATTGGAGCATAATTGAAACAAGCCCATTAAATTAATAGATTATCCCAACGTCTATACAAATTGAAGTAGGAAAATTGTTTCAATTTAGATCTAAAAGTAAACGAATCGTTGTGGAGATCTGTTCTATTTTTGTTTTTTCTTTTTGTTTTTATTTTTTGAAAAAAAGCATTTGATCTTGTTAGGGTTTTAAAAAATGAAAAATCAATTTATTTTTGGTTAATTTATGGTTAATGCTTCCATTAAATAGAATACTGGCAAAAATCCAATCCAATCATAGTATGTATTTATATTATTAGTAAAGGCAATCTCGAGAATATTCTCCAGATTTTGGCCATTTCCTTTTTCTCCACAGAAATGCCTTCCTCAAATCAAGAAATTAATCACTCAAAATTGCGTAAACCTACCAAGTAATCACCTGTGTTTATCTTTAAAAAAAATTATCATAGAAAGGAGAGCCACATTAACCAATATCAACATGCAGTAGTGTACATGCCTCCCTAATAAACCAGAAAGTGAATTAAGAGAAGTACATATAAACACAAAACTTTAGCGTATTTATTCTCACATCTGGTGGAAGAGAGACTCCACCACCTAGTGCTCTCTGTATTATTGTCATAAAGACGATAATAGAGGGATACAAATTAAGTATAAGATAACATAGGGGG